>OW285239.1:167922054-168522054 GCA_935421215.2 Melolontha melolontha | reverse complement strand
GATTTTTTTCAATGATCTCTGTAATAATTGGATGGATTCATTCAATTCTTGGATGTAAAAATTACAGCTTAGATGTTGTCTTGGAGTTAGGTCATGTAAAATATTTTAGAAAACACTTTAGTATAAGTTTCAGGTATGTAATTATCGTTTTTCAGCAGTATTCATTAACTTTTAACGATTTTTAAATGCTGTACAGAAAATTTTCTAAAGGCGTAAACTTTCTTTTTTTTTCTCTTTTCATGCAACGACTCCAATGGTGTATATATCGGCCAAACAACACAATATCTGCAAGAGCGTTTAAATGGACATAAATTCTCAAACAACAGTACAGCCCTAAAAAAGCACATCAAGCAGACCAATCGCCTTTCAATTTCGATGAAACCTCGATAAATACATCCGAAAAAAATAACAAGGCAAGAAACATATTAAAAAGCATACAAATACAAGAAAAAACACAAATTCCAGAAACGAAAGAACAGACACAAATCACTACCATTTTATAACCCTTACCCCCAGTATAATAACAATTATAAACATTACAATAAAATTTAAAAAAACACATGTCCGAGAAAAGTTTAAACCAACGCCTTATGGTGGGTGACACTACAAACACTTCCACACGTCAAAACGATAATAATGATAAGTCCTATAATAAAAAATGGTCTAAACCAGCAAGACACACGTAATTTAAGAGAACAATTTTATAATGTAAGTATTTATATTTTAACATTGTATCATTGATTTAATTTAAAACATTAATGTAACTATAGATACCGTTTAAAAAGATATATAACCCCTTACCACAATTATTAGTCGTATGTCGTATGTAAAGACTGTCAGTATTTACAGGGTTGCAGTGTATAGTAGTTGTGCGGAAGCGTTTATTTTACTTTACTGTGCCCCATGTGTGACTTTTAATTAGTAGTTTTTATCTACTGATGATGACAACTTAGTTGTCGAAATACGTATTTAGGATACGACTAATAATTGTGGTAAGGGGTTATATACCTTTTTAAATTATTATTTAACCACAGTCTCCATCGAAAGAATTTTATAGATACCGTGATATCATAAAGTTTCTAGGACGAAGATGGCTTTGTAATATAAATTGTATGTCTGAACTTAAGTTAGGAACTATAACTCTGTTTTGTAAATTATTTTGACAGTGATATTATCTGTCATCCATTAATGTGTTAGAATTGCTGAAAGCAAGTTTGAACGTCGAGTTTAAAACATAGCACATTCGAGTAAATTCAAATATGGTTTACAATATAGTGCAAAAAGCGTACATAATTGAAGCCTATTTTCGGAGTGGAGTGCGAATTGATGGAATTTGGGTGTACAGTCAACGTGCATGTTTGGATGATTTTAGAGAGCACTTTCCAGAGTTAGATGTAATTCCCAAAGATTTTTATAATTGCATTTCCAATTGTGTTGGTGTGTTTCGTGAGACTGGTTCTGTGGGTCATAAATCACGTACTGGTAGACCAACTGTTCGTTCGGAACAAGTTATAAATGATGTTCGTCAACGTATGGTAAATGAACCCACAATACCTTTGAAACGCCTTTCTCAAGAGATTGGACTTTCTTATGGAACATGTCAGAAAATTGTAAAGAAAAACTTACACATGCATCCGTATAAGATGCAATCACATCAGGCTATTTTGCCGGTAGACTAGCCTAGACGTCGTGCGTACTGCCAGTGGTTTGCAAATAACTTAATAGAAGATGATGACCTGCTAAATTTGTCATTTTTCTCTGATGAAGCATGGTTTCATCTTTCAAGGTATGTCAATTCCCAAAATACTCGAATGTGGAGTAGTGAAAATCCTCATATTTTTATTGAATCGTTTCTCCATAATGCGAAACTTGGTGTTTGGCTAGCAGTTTCTCGCCGAAGAGTTGTTGGCCCTATTTTTTTTTAATTTCACAATTAATGCTGAGAGGTATAGAAACATTCTGAATAATTTATTGAACAGTTGCATGATGATGAATTGCAATATGGATACTTTCAACAAGATGGTGCAACGGCACACACAACACGAGAAAATATTGCTTTTCTTCGTGAGTTTTTTGACGATCGGATCATAAGTTTACATACGGAAGTTGAGTTTCCACCACGATCACCTTGTTTGACAATTATGGACTTTTTCGTGTTTCCTCACCTAAAGAATAAAATATTTAAAACTCCTGTTGCTAATTTGCAAGATATGCAACAAAGAATTATTGACGAATGTGCATTAATAACGCCCGCAATGCTGCAAAATGCCTTTAACAGCATGAAAAGGCGTGTCACATTGGGAATTGAAAATAACGGACAACAATTTCAACATTTGCTTTAATTTTGTCTTTTTTTATTAATAAAATTTTGAATACAAACTGAGCTTGTTGTTTTATTATATTTATTGATGTCACGATGACACTATCAAAATAATTTTCAAAAATTAAGGTTAAGTTACCAGTATGATAATATGGATAAAGTTCAGACTTATACAAGGTGTCACATCAACCTTTAAAAAACATGTATATGTAATAGTTAAAATATAAAAAATATAAAACGAAACATATAGCAAAAAACTAAAGTCACAAGAATATTAAAAGAAAAACCAATCATTATAAATTTAACAATACGAGGACCAATTAACAATCAGCTAACCGGCAAATCAAGTATATTGAAATAAATTCTACTTAGTTCGTTAGTATCAGACCTATAATTAACGTTACTTGTGTCTCTGTTAATGTGGACCATTTCTAAAAAGGTTCCTTTTTACGGAAATGGTCCACATTAAAGTTTTGGTGTTTTCAAGATCTACAGTATGTCCAGTCTGTATTACATGTTGTACTAATGATTACGTGGATGTTCGATTTCTTATTGCTTTAACAAATAGTACAAATATACGAACAAGAATAATACGTGAAGCCATAGAAATCAGTATAAGACCAGAAAGCATGAACAAACAGGGCGATTCACAACGTTTACCATCGACATGGAAACTATTGCTTGCCAGCACGGGCACAATCACCGATACAGGCATCGCGCGGCGAATATCCAGTCGCGGACGTTCGCGAGTGGGAAAATCATAATACTGGACCGGTCACCTGAAGCCACTCAACATTAAGTACCTACACGAAGCGTCACCGAAACATGGTGCCCGCTCGTAACGATGCACCGCCGAATGTTCACTCGATCGCAGCACATTCAACCGCGAAACTGCTCCAGATGAAGACGAATGAGATTTCGTCGAAACGTCGAGATAGAGGTTCTTCTCAGAACCAAATCCACACGCGGAACTATACCTGAGAAACCCCTTCGGTATTATGCAACCGCGAGAACATTAGAAGACACTTATAAGAGAAGACTTATAAGGATTATCGACCGCACTGTATTAGTTCATAATAGATTAAAAACGGACAAGCGGTGTGCCAATTAAAAAACAACTAAAACTCTGAGAGCACTTGCCAAAATATGTCACTATAGGTATCGTTAGCACTTATAATTGGGTGTACCATAGGCACTCTTCTCATGACATTCGTACGCATGCTTGGAATGTGAAAGGCATTTGGACGTCCGGAAGACATTCTGAGTATAGTAACAGATAAACTTGAAAGGAGATGAGTGCGTATGACACGCTGACAGAATCCCTGCGAGTGCTTAAGGAATCTATTGAGTGGTGGTCAATATATCCTAATATGCATTTTTATTTTTAAGTCAGTGTATACGTGGACGACGTATGCGTGATCAGATGTGCTAGATTTACTGTGCCCATGTTCGGCACTTTCATTAATGGTTTTACTTACTGATGATGACAACCTAGTTGTCGAAATACGCATTTAGGATACGATTAGTAATTGTGGTAAGAGGTTATATACCTTTTTTAAGTTTTTACTTTTAACAGCTTGATAAATTTTTAAATCATCTACGGGAGGCTTGCACTGAACAAGGAATGGAAGTAATCAATTTTAATAGGTCTATGTACAGCAAACGCCAATTAAGTTGGCGCGAGGAGGGGTAAGTTCGCGCAGGATTAGAAGTAGTGGGGAGATTTGTATTTGGTTTTACATCAAATGTCAGATAATTCTAACCTCTGAGCGTGTATCACTTTATGATACCCTAACAAAATATTATGTTCCGTCAAACGTCAATGACAAATGTATTCTGACAATTTCTTGAGTAGTGGGGGTGGACGTTTTTAAAAACGACTTCTGCGCACCACCTCTTCTTGCCAACTTAATTGGCGCTTGCTATACGTCACTTACATCTTTTAACTCTACATTCTGATCTCTCCTGAAAAAGCAATAAAAATTAAAATGTTATTAAGATTAAATACTTTGAACGTTAAACTTCTTTTAACCCTTGTCCGGGCAAGACATTTTACTAACGTAACCGGGCAGTTCGGGCCTGGTAGGCCCGGTGCTTTTAGTATATGTTTTTACTTACAGAATTAATGAAACAAAGAGTTTATGGGAATTACATATTTAATACCATTTATAAATAACATTAATTACTTACTGATCTTAAATTTTATTCATTTCTTGCAATTATAACACAAAACTTTTGATGAAGAATGTTCGTTACAAATGTTTTGTTTGCACTCATCACAACATTGCAGGCGCGGCTCGTGACGACGTATTTTGGTTTGCAGTACAATGATCCGAGTGCTTCGTGTATTCTCGTATACTAACTGTAACGTTTGCTTAGTAAACACCGAAAACACACGAGGCACTCGTATCATTGTACTGCAAACCAAAATACGTCATCACGAGCCGCGCCTGCAACATTGTCTTTGTTTCCTGTCTTTTGTTTTAGGACACATGTAGCACCTTCTTCTAGAATTTGCTTTAGTTTCAGTTCTTGCTCTCTTTGCCGGCGTTGCTTCTTCACCTACAAACTCGCTGACACAGTGTTGGATGGTACGAGGAAGTCCATTCGCCTTCCTTCTTTGAATGTGCGGAAGAACTAGGTTTTCAGATACATCTACTAGAAACAATCTCCTTTTTTGGTGTTTAGCTTTATTCCAATTTGGATTCAAATTCATCTAAGTAACATATGCTGCAATGCCGCTTACGTCGAGAAGGTTCATAAAAAATGTAAATGACCAACGATTTGTTCTGCGTTTACATGTGTATTTATGAGCCAATTGGTCTAACGTGTCCACGCCATATTTTGTGCTGTTATAATACAGAATTATTTCTGGCTTTTTTTTATCGTCATCGTTACAGTTATTAGTATGATGCATCGTTGACGGAGCCAAAACACTTTTGTTTTTCTTTGGAACGTAGGACACTAAAGACGCTTTTTCTGTAAATCCGAAAATGGACGTTTGTTCTTCACGTTTTCTATTGGGCAAAAATTCGGTTGGGATGAAGCGTTTATTTTTCCTTATGGTACCAACGCTCGTCAACCCATTTGTCAATAATGTTTTTGCTAATGATAAGTCCGTAAAATAATTGTCGAATGTGACATTTCTGTTTGTATTATAATACGGTTGTACGAGCTGCTCCACTACCTGTGTTGCGAGGCCCTTGGCGATTTGATTTCCTTCCTTTCCAATATAGGGAATACCATTTAGAGGATAGTAGGTTTCAGAGTCACACGCCCACCAGATCTTCATTCCATATTTGTCTGGTTTGGAAGACATATATTGTCTAAATGGACATCTTCCTCGAAAGGGTACAAGTTGTTCGTCCACTGTGATGTTTTCTCCGGGGAGGTAGTGCTTTTTCAGATTGTTATTTACTTTTTCCCAAATAACTCGAATAGGTGCAAGTTTATCGTTCTTCCTTCTTTCGGAACGTATACCTTTGTCATCAAATCGTATAAATCGCAACAAGCTTTTGAATCGTTTCAATCCCATCGTTGATCGAAAAATTGAAGGGCCATATAATCGACTCCATAGCACATCGTAGCTAGTATCATTAGCACTTAGGTGACCCGCAGTTAGAAGCAAACCAAGAAAAGCACGAATGTCGATATTATCACATGGTTTCCAGGGAATATCTATCAGTACACTCTCTGCCTCCTTGTTTGTATGTGAAGCAATTTCGGTAAGTACAGCTTCATCAATAAATAAGAGAAATGCATCAATTGGATCTTCAACAATTTTTCCCGGCGGTAAGATAACTTTATGCATTTGCGATTTTATTATATTGCACGAACGAACCCGTCCTGTCGAAGGAGGCTGGCTGCTCCACACTGAATCATCTTTAGCAACAAATTTGGAAATACATACTGACAACAGGAGTGTCACACAGTCCCTCACTGCCTTCTTGCACGTCTTCCGTTTCACTAGCATTAGAAAGGTGGTCCTCTTCGTCCTCATCTTCGACGTCCGACTCAAAATTTACAGGCGCCTGGTCATCGTCCGATAGGTTTTCCAGTATATCTGCGAGTTCGGCGTCCGATAAAAATTTTCTCGACATTGCTGAATGATTATAACACTTTCACTATAATGCATAAACTAAAAGCAATGAACAAAAAATGCTCGTATATATACAAATAGACAGGGAACCCCTACTTTACCTAATATTACTTTCCTCGAAAAATTACGACCTATATACGTCATCAAATGTATTTGCTGCACAAATGACACAAAAATGATCGGAAACACTAATTACGTAAAGAGGATTAGAAAACAAAAACGGAAAATAAAGTTACCATAATTGTAACCTAAAGTATGGGCCTGCTAAGCCCGGCTTGCCCGTTAATGGGATTTTAAGTACAATCCGTCAATTAACTAACGATTATTCATAATTTAACAAATATTACTTAACAAGAAAACAATAATTAGCATTTCTGAGGAATTCTAAAGAGCATTAAGTCGTACTAAAATAACTCATTAAGATATCGAATTTTTTATCGTCGCTCGGGCCTGGCAGGCCCCCCTTGCCCGGATAAGGGTTAAAAGTAAAATTATTATGTTTATAATAAAACAAAAAATCGCATACGGCCCTGAAATTTCTAACATCAGTAGCATCACCCTTCTTAGAAAGGGCAGAGGTAAACTCGGCCGCTTTAGGTATTTTAATCTTCCGCGGTCATAAAGAGTTTTAAGCTGTATAGATAAACCCGGCCTGATAGTCCAAGCTGCCCCCAAGCGGGCAGAGGTAAACTCGGCCGCTTTAGATATTTTAATCCTCCGCGGTCAAAATAAGTTTTAAGCTGTATAAGTAATTTGAGCCGAATAGTACACTTATCTAAAGCGGCTGAGGTTACCTCAATAACTCTATATACTAATTTTGTTAAATAAAATCACAAATGCATATGACATCATAAAAATTTATTTATATATACAAATTCAAAATATATTTTAATATTAGATAGTTACATAGTGTAACTATAATAATGCGACGTTAAAATTCAAAATATATTTTAATATTAGATAGTTACATAGTGTAACTATAATAATGCGACGTTAACTTAAGAAATTCTAACGTTGACACTTTCCCATTATTGAAATCATTAATTTTGTTTTGAAGGTATTTTTGCCTTTTCCGAGTGTCCGAATTAGGTACATATGGCTGGTGAATACTTTGCAACTTTACATATCTAAACTAATATTATAAAGAGGAAACATTTGTGTTTTTGTATGTATGTTTGTAATGTTTTCACACAAAAACTACTGGACCGATTTCAAAAATTCTTTCACCATTAGAAAGCTGCATTTCACTGAGTGACATAAGCTATATTACATTTTCAAAAAAAAAGGAATCCCCAATAAAAATGCATTAATGTAACCCAAGGTGTGAAAAAATTAGTCACAAAAAATCTGCCATCGCGTACGCTGCGGAAACTATTGTTGATAGAACAAAAAAATGTTCTACAGTATTATAGAACGTATTAATATCTACAAAAAAGTCCGCGACACCATATGTCCAACTACTGTAGTTATGCCACTATAACTACTTTTTTACATTTTAAAAGTTAATAAAAGTGCCGACAATAATCAAACCATATTATCCATACCTCTGTATTATTCCTTATCCTATTAAATGATATTTTATTAAAGACCATTTCAATACCAGTAAAATACTTTTTAAATTATTAAAATCGGACATTCCATTCAAAAGATATAACGAATTTAAAAATGTCAATCTAAAGAAAATAATGTTATAATATAATGTAGTAGTATAGCGATGGCCATATTCATTTTGTTTGTAATAAATTGACAATCGAAAAATTATAACTGGAATAAGAATAGTATTGGCAGAAGGAATTTAATAACAAGTTCAATGAGAATGAAAAGTAATAGGAAACAGGCACAGAGAAGCTGTTATAGAAAGAAGTTAAACATAAAGTGATATAAAATCCAAAAATTAAGGATCACAAGAAAGGAAGATTAAATATTTAAGAGAATACACTCACTATTGTATTTATTCAAGGTAGGATCGAAGAAAAGAGAACATATACGATACAAATTTTATTAATAGTTATTTACGAACCAAGTGCGCGAAATCATATTTCGCGAATGAGTGACCAGTTTAAAGCGCGAGCCGCAGGCGAGCGCTTTATGGACACGAATTCGCGAAATGTTTCACGCACGAAGTTTGTACAATATTTTTTGTACGAGAACTATATACAATAATAATATTTATATAAAATATAAATATAATTTCAAAATTTTTATATTTATAAGCCTTTTTAACAATATTACTAGTATCTGTCAGGATGGTCGAACGGTCTAAGCCGCCAGACTTAAGGTTTACCCTGCTCGTTATACGGATTCTCGAGCGTTCTGGTCCTCTCTGAGGGCGTGGGTTCGAATCCCACTTGTGACAATTTTTTTTTTAGTTTTCTATAAATTTAAAAAGTTGCTGTTCTGACATTGAATTACATACCTTCCAAATATAACAATTTCTATTTCATTTCCTTTTATTTTCATAGAAAAACAACGAACTGGGTAGCATATTATTAAGGTTAGGGATTTATGATTTTAAAATGTCACTAAATTAATCAAGTTCCAGGAAGTACCAACTTTACTTTTACGCACTCGTGTTTAAAGTGACTTTTTACGCACGCAAATTGAATCGTAAAATGACAGGTTTTGATAAGCGAGTACAAAAAAGAATTTAAATAACACTGAGATATTTGAAAGGTGACGTTTTTGAAGTAATTTCGACAATGTGTCAAAAGCCAACTGACAGGAACATTATATTAAAATAGCGGGTTACATTGTTTATAAGTTATGTTAAATAACTAAATGGACTAAACAAAAAATGTAATCAATTCATCAGCTTTACAATTAAAAAAATTTTTTTTTTTTTTGTCAAAAACAATTTTTTTCCTTTAACTTCACATAGCCACAGCAACGCAATTGGATGATTTGTTTTCCCAGTGAATTTATATTTACTGTAATACATTTATCTCTTTTCTCCTTCATTTCATTTCAGATTGAGTCACAGCGAAGCGTGGTCGGGATTAGCTAGTATTATATATAACGTATAGATAGGTGCACTTATCAACTTTTGATATTTGTTTTCTTAATGCCTTTTATTGAAAAATATGAAACGATGAAATAATGTTAATCACTAATTAGAGTCAAAATACCAGGTAAGTATTTGGGCGGCCCAAGTATCTACCGCCCGAGTTTTCATATGAAGATTATGAAAGAAAATTTCTGGCAGGCCCAGTTTACCTCCGGGATTAGTACATGTTCTGTTAAGCGTCCGAGTTTATTATCGCCCCTTAGAAACTGGGCATATTCTTGCCATCATCCACCGTGTTGAGAGAGTTTAGAAAAAATCTTTGATTACAAAACTGGGATTGTAATAGCATAGGACCGACATATTTGGAACGCAGGTGATTTCGCGCAGTCGCATAACACGAAATATATTAAGAAATAGGAATTGTGCAATTCAATTAGACGTTTACTATCCTTGCAATAAACTCTCCTTAAGTTTAAGTATATTACTTCAAATATATATGCCGATAGTATAACAAAAATAAATGAATATAACAAAAATATAATGAATACCTATCTATAAGTACAATGAAATAATTGAATTGAAAATGTCTAATCTACATACACGACTAATTAAAAAGCACTCTTGTATTTCCGAACAATAACCATTGTACAATGTAAAATAAAATCAATTACAAGTAATTCAAACATAATGGAATGTATAATTTACATGATGTTTAAACATAACAAAATAATCAAGGCACCTAAAGGAGATTTTGCAACGCCAGACATTAGCTATTCTATAAAAAAGGACCTGAAATTAATTACAGTTGATTATCGTCGATTGTCGATATTTATTTGCAATTAACTGCTTCTATATTCCAGCTAATTTTCAGATAAGAAGTTGCAAAGACATTCAGATTTTATATTTAATAAATTTAGTGAATTTTTTGTGTTTCAAAATGTCGTTTCACACCTTGCGAAATTAATTATTTTGATTAGAATTGGTGTAGAATTAATTGTTAAACATTGTTTATATGTAGTTAATAATTACATCAAATGAAACTCAATGTAATTACACTTTTTTAATGGAATTTAGAGCTTTGTTAACATTAAAAAATGTCTTCTTTTTTTGTTTTAAACCTAATAAGTAGAGATCAGACCGAAGTTACGATGGACCACATAAATAGTTATAGTAAACCATTTACGAGAATATGCACCAAATGCTTCATTCGAACGACAGGTACAAAGAAAAATACTTTTATTTGTCAGTGACAGTGCTGTATATATGTTAAAAACAGGCAGACTATTAAAGGAAATATATCCTAATATGCTGCATATTACTTGTGTAGCACATGCTCTCCACAGAATCTGTGAATATATCAGACACCTTTCCGGAAGTTGATAGACTTGTGTATCCGCTTTTAAAAAAGTTTTCGGAAAAACACCATTGAGAGTAGGTAGCTCTTTACAGGGAAGAACTTCCATCTCTGTCACTGCCTACCTCCTCAGTAATAACTAGATGGGGAACATAGTTAGAAGGTACTAGTTTTTATGCAGAGAATTTAAATAGTTTACAAAATTTCGGTACATTGTGATAACGCAATATGCATGTATATGCAAATACTCTCGGACGAGGTTATATCCTCGTTCCCTTTAATACAAAACAAGTGTTTAATAAACACGACCTCAAGCATGTATATATTATGTATACATACTGCGGTAGGCCAGGGTTTGTTATGGCCTAATTAACTCTCCGAGGACTTCTCTATTATATATATAGACTGTAGGATAAGTAAAAGCAATTCAGAATGATTCAGTATCTGATAGAGAACTAGACAGACAATATCTGTAATAGTAATAAGTCAGAATTGTATCTATTTATAATGTACATAGTTTGTTAACCAATTTCTAAGTGTTGATTAAATTATAAGATGTTACCCGAACTTCGAGTGTATCATTTACAACGATAAGTCGCCCTACCTGCTAATCTGTGTGGCTGCCCAACGGCCCACGTTACATGGCGATCTCTGCCTACCTACGGTTCAGGACCATTCTGCCAGTCGTGTAAGACTGCAAGGAACATGTAGGAAGCTGGAACGAACCAGAGAAGAAAGGAAACCTACAGTTTGGCAGGTCGAAGCAAGAAATGGGCAACTACGCGACAAAGGAAGAGGTAATCATCGCAGGCAATGACGCTAACATAAGGAACAACGTGGACACCATCGACATTCTCGGCATAGTGGCGTTTGTAGGAGTTATGATTATATTAACGTCCTGCTGCTGCTACGGTGCATACCGGCACGTGAATAAGAGGATGACGAAGGCCCTATCCGCTCAGGTCCAAATGGAGTTCCACCGGAGTCAGGAGAAGGTCTAGGCTAACACCCATGTCCGCACCAGACCAATTCGTACAGATACATGACGAAGTAAAGGTATTTTTTAGTAATTTAAGGAAAGACAATGTTAGCAATAAGAGTGATATAAATGTAATTAAGCGCAAACAAGCGCTAATAGACAATTTTAATCTTAGATTGTGTGAAATAAGGGACAATTTTAATAAGATAGCTCATAGTTTAAGTACCCGGGAGGCAACTAAGAATTGTATAAAAGACATTACCGCGACATTAGATGAGGCTACCGAAATTCTAAGTAATAGGTTAAGTAATTTAAATGTAACAATTGGCAACATGGCTGAAAATTTCGATTTACGAACGGCCTCAAGTTTATTACCTGTTATGAACGGTAAAGAAGAAGTCACCTTGCAATTAATAGATTCAATTGAATTATATGACGCATTGTTAAATAACGCAGGAAAGGAGAGTCTAACGAAATATGTTCTGAAAACACGGTTATCCCCCAAAGCAAAATTAAGATTACTCAAAACATACCCTAACAATGCCGCTTTAATTACAGACTTAAAACGCTATTTCATTGCGAAAAAATCGGTCACAGCTCTAACTTCACAATTACACAACGTTAAACAGGGCGCGAAATCAATAAACGAGTACGGCGAGACGGTTGAAGAACTGCTAGCACAACTGTCCATCACGCAAGCTGGCGACGACGACACGCTTATAGATAAGTTCCGCATGGCTAATGAACAGGTTGCTGTAAATACATTCACTAACGGACTTCGCGATCCACATATAAAGCTTCTAATAAAAGCACGCAACCCTAGCACACTAAGCGACGCGATTCAAGAGGCTTCGAACGAGCACATACTCAACCCCGCAAGCAATAACAATACGATTTATCATTTCTCAAGAAAAGCTACGTTTAACAATTCAAAAGCCGCGTTTAATCATTCGCAAGCTAAAGACAATCGGTACCGGAAATATAGGCATACAGATAACGGGAATAAAAGAAGAAATTTCCAACATGATTACACGCCTAGCAATTATAATCATGGTTATAGGAAAAAATATTTTAGACGCGACAAACGCGATAACCGCGAAAGAGTGTTCACTGTATCAGCAAACGCGACCCAGTCCGACGATAACAAAGACAATCAATTTTTTCGAAGAGTAGTCAACTAAAAACAGATTCCAGGCATTATTTTTTTAACCTCGACGGTTTAACATATATTAATGCATATTTCAATAATAACGACAATCTATTTCTGGTTGACACAGGTGCTTCGATAAGTGTTATATTTTTAAATGGTAATTACACAAACAAAATTGTTGATAAAACAAGAAAGGTAAACATAGTCGGCATAAACGGCGAAACGAAAACACGCGGATCAGCTTTCATTACATTAAGGTTAGGTGAGGCCAAGATTAAGCACGAGTTTGCAGTACTAGACAACGTAAATAATAACAAATTTATAGGCATCATCGGTTCTGACATACTCGCTAAATACAACGCGATAATAGACTACGAGAAATATAGTATTACGTTTTCGATTGAAGGTCAGCAAATTACATTACCTTTGCATTCCAATGAGAACACGGTCGTTAACATTCCGCCGCGTTGCGAAGTAATCAAATATTTTAAAATAAATGCATCTGGCGACTGCGTGGTTTCCCAAAAGGAAGCCGCCCCAGGTATATTCATAGGGGGATCTATTGTTAGCACAAAGAATGGGTTAGTGCCCGTCCGTATACTTAATACAAGAGATAGCGACGCGACATTGAAAAATTTTGTTCCTACGGTGACCGACCTCGGTAAATACGACGTTCGCACTTTCAAGTATAGTGGCCCCAAATCAGTCAACCGCGTCGACAAGGTTTTACAAACAGTAAATACGTCACATCTCAATAAAGAAGAAAACATTACGATGCAAAAAATTATCGCTAAGTATTGCGACGTTTTTTTCCTCGATTCAGACAAACTTACGCACACAAGCATATACAGGGGAGACATACAGGTTAACCCGCAGGTAAATCCAATATATTCTAAACCCTATCGATTGCCACATTCGCAGAAACATGAGATCGACAGGCAAGTAGAGAAACTATTGTCCGATGGCATTGTAGAAAAGGCAAAATCACCATGGTCATCTCCATTACTATTAGTTCCCAAGAAGAAGGATAAGGACGGAAACCAAAAGTGGAGGATAGTGATCGACTACCGGCTGTTAAATAAGCAGATAGTCGACGACAAATTCCCACTGCCATCAATCAACGAGATATTAGACTCGCTTTCAGGCGCAGTCTATTTTTCTCATTTAGATTTGGCACAAGGCTATCACCAGATAGAATTAGAACCCAAAAGCCGTCCCTACACAGCATTTACGACCGGAAAAGATCAATATCAAATGTGTCGGCTTCCCATGGGACTAAAAACGAGTAGTAGCGCTTTTTCCAGAGCCATGACAATAGCTATGTCAGGCCTTAATTACGAACAATGTTTTATATATTTAGACGATCTCATAGTTTTCGGCAACAATCTCCGACAACACAATCTGAATTTAGTTAGAGTACTAGAACGGCTAAGAAAAGTTAATCTTAAACTAAACCCAGGCAAATGCGACTTTTTAAGAAAAGAAATTTTATATTTGGGACACGTCATTTCGGCTGAAGGAGTCTCACCAGACCCTTCCAACGTAAAAGCCTTAATGGAATATACAGTTCCTAAGAACGCAAAAGACGTAAAACGATTTGTCGCATTCGCCAATTATTATAGGCGTTTCATTCCAAATTTTGCCAACATCGTGAATCCTTTGAACAACCTTACAAGGAAAAATGTTATTTTTACATGGTCCGATGTGGAACAAAAGGCATTTGAAAAGCTCAAGCTAGCCCTTCAGACACCACCAGTTCTACAATATCCAAATTTCGATGCAGATAACATGTTCACTTTAAAAACAGATGCATCCGGCTACTCTATTGGTGCAGTGCTATCCAACGGCAACGACAGGCCAATCGCTTATGCCAGTCGATCCTTAAACAAAGCTGAAAGGAACTACTGCACAATCGAGAAAGAGTTATTAGCCGTGGTTTGGGCAGTGAAGCATTTCAGGCCTTACCTATACGGCCGGAAATTTAAGATCTTTACAGATCATAGGCCGTTAGTATATTTGTTTGGAATGACCAACCCGTCTAGCCGTCTTACGAAATTCAGGTTAGTGTTAGAAGAATATGACTTCATCATTAACTATGTTAAGGGTTCAGAAAATGTAGTTGCAGACGCTTTATCACGCATAGAGATAGATTCCAACGACTCGAAGGAGGTTAGTAATGGGATTAATGACAGCATTTTTGTTACGACTAGAGCTCAGTCAAGACAGGTAGCTGCCGATCATACCATTACGAACCCAGCAATCACGGAATCCACCGGCTCCAGGGTAGGCCACCCCGGGGTTGTGGAACTGTTGAAAAGGCCAACGGGATCTATCGAACTTCGAGTGATAGACAAGGCGAGCTTCAATTCCCTCCAACGTCGTAACGGAACAAGCATGCGTTCCAAGGAAGTATTCCTATACGACGAAGATGCTCTCACAATTTTTATGAAGGAGACTGTAGTTACAATGAGTCCTCAGCAGCACATGCGCTTATTGACTACACTCCAGGAGTTCTGCGCAGGACACGACATACAGGAGATATGTATAGTCAAAGACAATTCCAGGAACAGCGACTTCCTGAGAAATTTTATTCCATGGAAGAAAAGAGAGCCAAGCGATTTAAAAATAAATGTAATAGGAGGAGTAGTAAGAATTGAAGACTACGAAACGCAACAACTAATCATAAACGATCATCATATGCTACGTACAGGAGGACACGGAGGAATAAACCGAACATTTAACCAGATCAAAAGGTTTTATTATTGGCCAAAACTAAAGCACGACATCGTATCATTCGTGAAACGATGTAGTGATTGCCAGAAACACAAGCACTCAATACCCAGCAAGGAACCAATCAAGGTAACGACCACATCGTCATACGCTTTCCAAAAGATTTTTGTAGATCTAGTAGGTCCATTAAACCAAGACCACGAGGAAAATAAGTACATCTTGACACTCCAATGCGAACTAACGAAATTCGTGGAGGCATATCCTATCCAGAGCAAAGAAGCTGCCACAGTAGCCAGAGCCCTTGTCGAGAATTTTATATTAAGATACGCCATTCCCGAACAGATAGCTTCCGACCAAGGAACAGAGTTTATGGCTGCAGTTTTTAAGGAAACTTGCTCACTGCTAGGAATACAGCAATTGAGATCAACGGCTTACCACCACGAAACGTTAGGCGCATTAGAGAATACACATAAGAATCTCGGAGCGTACCTACGAATCCAGTTAAATAACCATAAAGACAATTGGTCTACCTGGATACCTTACTGGTGTTTTGCATTTAATAACACAGTGCATACTGAAACCAAATATACACCTCACGAGTTAGTTTTCGGTAAACACAATCCGCTACCTTCATCGATAACGAACGCGATAGAACCGCTATTCAATTTTGAAAATTACGCCGCAGAAATGAAATACAGACTCCAGACAGCCCTGCACGATGCGAAACATAATTTAATTCTATCTAAAGTTAAGAGACAGGAAAAGTTAAATAGGAATCGCAGGCCCACACACTTCTGTGTCGGCGATCAGGTTTTATTAAAAAACGAAGCAGGGAATAAACTTGAGTCACTGTACAACGGCCCCTTTGTAATAACCGAAACCAACAAGCCGCCAAACATAACAATTTTCATAGACGGTAAAAGTACTGAAGTACACAAAAACCGCCTTAAACATTATCATTCCTAGAAATAAGTACAGATAGGTTAGTTAATACTATGGTTAGATTAAGTGTAAATACGTTAGTAAGAAATAATAAACTTGTACGCATATAATGAGTAAACAACTAATTTTAAGGATAATAATACATAGCACATTTATATATTTTTTTAATGATTCACCATATTTTAGAATAGGAATAGGGAAGGTAACCGGAGAGAAAGGTTTTAAAGAAAAGCAAACACCTTAGTGTTGGTTTTCTTTAAACCCTAAGGAGGGTGGTGTGATAACGCAATATGCATGTATATGCAAATACTCTCGGACGAGGTTATATCCTCGTTCCCTTTAATACAAAACAAGTGTTTAATAAACACGACCTCAAGCATGTATATATTATGTATACATACTGCGGTAGGCCAGGGTTTGTTATGGCCTAATTAACTCTCCGAGGACTTCTCTATTATATATATAGACTGTAGGATAAGTAAAAGCAATTCAGAATGATTCAGTATCTGATAGAGAACTAGACAGACAATATCTGTAATAGTAATAAGTCAGAATTGTATCTATTTATAATGTACATAGTTTGTTAACCAATTTCTAAGTGTTGATTAAATTATAAGATGTTACCCGAACTTCGAGTGTATCATTTACAACGATAAGTCGCCCTACCTGCTAATCTGTGTGGCTGCCCAACGGCCCACGTTACAACATATTTAAATGAAGATGTTCCAACTATTTCTGAGAGCAAGAAACTAATACAAATTCCAAATTTAAAAAATCAGTTGTACTTTCTTCAGGAACACTTTGGAAATTTGCCAAAACTAATCACTTATTTCGAAAATCAAAATCACAAATTAAATGATGGTTTAACCACATTAGATGTGGTTATTAATAATTTGAAAAATATTCCAAGTGACTTCGGATGTGGCCTTCGGTAAAAGTTAGACGCAGTTTTTGATAGAAATCTAGATTTGCAATTGTGTATGGGGACAATGCCTCAAAATCTAACTGCTAAATACGCTGAAATAAAAGAATATTTCCTGTATGTACCTATAACCAGTTGCGATGTAGAAAGGACGTTTTCTATCTACAAGGATGTATTTCATTCAAACAAAACAAATTTTATGCAAGAGAAACCTTGAGAAATGATTGCTAGTTAATATTAAAACACCTTTACTCAACTTGAATTACAAAATGTTCAAATAAAAATTTATTTCGTATTTTATAAATCACCACCTGTTTGTTGTCCAATTATATAAATAAAATTAAAAACTCTTTAAAAATAAAATTTTCAATAGTACGCCCATGGGCGATGAGTCATCGGCCTCTCGTGTCCGGTCCTTACTAATAAATAGTCATAAACCAATGTATGACTGATAGATTCTTAACTAGAGATCGGCAGTCAGGGATATATGGCGCCAGGGACAGACCGAATCAAAATTCGTATTGTGACGTATTTGTCTTGAGAAATCATAACAAGAACACACTATATTAATAATAAAATACACTAATAACACTTAATAACTAATTACAATATTAACATTTATTAAAATTCACATTTATATAACATTTGTAATAGGGGGAAGTGTAAGAAATGTTAATTAATAATAATACTTACTAGTGTGAATATGATATCATACTTTTTAAAATTAATCGTGCCTAATGGTCTAGTGAATAATGTAGTGAAATCTGTAATATCCATAATTCTGTTCGATAGTTTATTGATGTACTCGAGGTAAACAAATATGGCTCCTAGCTAGTCAATCGGATAGACGAAAGAAATTGAACGACTTTAAATTTATTTTGTATTATATAAAAGCGATTCTCTTCAAATTAGTGGCGTTTACATGTTCGAAATAGGGAATAAACGAATGCGACTTAGAAGATAATATTGATATTAAAAAAAAAAAAATAGGAAACAACCATAGCATCATAGAAAAAAGTAATTCAAAAATAATATACCTGTACTGACTGATAAAAATAACTTTGTTCTTCCATGAAGAATTCCTTGAACTATATCGGACGTTATTCATATAATGTAAATATAATTCTTACCTTTCGTTTGTAATTTTTTTTTTTAGATCTAAATCACTTGAAAAAGACTTAATTATATACAAAAAAGTCGAAACGTCGTTAGATAAATAAATTGAATTTTAATAAAGGTCGCTAAACCAAAAAAAAGCTTATTATTTTAATATATATATATATATATGTATATATATAATAACTTCGTGACCTTGGTATGATATGGTAAACCTAATCAGTAGGCGATTAAAGGTCTGTATATTACTTCAAAATATATGTATTTAAAAAACTCTACATGTTTCGGCAGTACGCCTTTATCAAGAGAATACAAAATGTAAATGACAGGATATAAATTCTCTTGATAAAGGCGTACTGCCGAAACATGTAGAGTTTTTTAAATACATATATTTTGAAGTAATATACAGACCTTTAATCGCCTACTGATTAGGTTTACTATATATATATATATATAACACAAAGTCGACACAAAGTCGAAACGTCGTAGAATAAAACATCAAAATTCAATAAAAGGTCGCTAAACCAATAAAAAGTCTATTATTTTTAATATTAAGACGCGGCCAATAAAATAAATAAGAAAAATAAAATTCTTATAAACACTAAATATATATATATATATATTTAAACCAAGTGATCAAGGAATTTTGTGAACAATTTAAACTATCACATATTAAAACCCTATTAGTTAATACTAATCTTTTATTTCTCAAATAAATAAGAAAGCATCAATTATCAAGGTTATCTGTGAAACCACTCCGAATCTTAATTGAAGAACTTTCTTGCTATATTATATCCGAGCTAAGTCGAGGCAAGGAAGTATAATTTACTAATCACTAATGTAGATATAATTAAGCATTCTATATCAACATACATATTTAGTATATGCTTTCCTTTGTACATTATAAATTTACCGGAACTGAATTTTAGGTTTTTTTTCTCTTAGTTTGGCCATAATTTGAAGAGGTCACTTGAAGTGGCCCATTCTTTATATTAAAAAAATTCAGGGGTACTTTTATAAAAATTAATTTTATTATTAGTTATCTAGTTTTAAGATATTACAAATAAATACAACAAATAAAATGACACTACGAATTCAGAATTTCTTGAATTTCTTTGAAACTTTTTCCTTTTGTTTCTGGTACGTATATCAAAGTAAATATAAACGCAAGCACTGAACATCCAGCAAAGATCCAAAACGAACCGGACATACCAATTGCATTTGAAACACTTTCGAAGAAGTAACCCAATATGAAAGAAATTATCCAACAACAGAAGACAGTGAACGATGTAGCTGCCGATTTTATATTGCTCGGAAACAATTCAGCCATTACGGTCCAAGGCAAAGGTCCGAATGCAGTGTTGTAAAATATTATGAATAAAACAAGGGTTAAAATAGGTAGGAAAGATATACCGTCGACATCGGTACCATTGTCTTTTAAATAAAAATATATTCCCAGAGGTATTTCTGCTAACGCCATACCGGCTGCAGATACCAAAAATAATATCTTTCGGCCAAGTCTATCTACTGCGATTGGAGCAACGAAGCTAGAGATGAATTGAACAAGACCTATGATTATAGGTGGTATAGCCGACGAAAGTGTTGTTCCAGCTGCCACAAATATATCTTGGGCGTAAAACAGAATTACATTTATTCCAGAAAGTTGCTGAAAAGCTACCAGTAGTAATGATATTATAAACGCTTTTATAGTTCCTTTTGATTTAAAAATGTCCAAGAACGATGCAGCGTTTTCCATAGCCTCACGAACTGCTTTATCTATATCGTTGAGTTCATGCTGTACATCAGAGATCTCCTTGGAACGCAAAAAAGCAAGCGCTTTTTCAGCTTGGTGTCTGTTCTTTCTTATTAAATAATATGGCGACTCGGGTATAAATACAGAAAACAGAACCAAAAATGCTGCTGGGAATATTGCTATTATGATATTGAACCACATAATTGGCAAATATGCACCCAAAACATAGCTTGTAACTAATCCTAAACAAAGGAAATTATTCATAGATGCACCAAGCATTCCGCGCACAGGTGCATCAGCAACTTCTGCTATATACGTTGGTAAACATGTAAAGAGCCCCCCTATAGCTAAACCTGCTAATGTTCTAAGAACAAGGAACCACGCAACGTGTTTTGCAAATGCTGCCATGAGAAACGATGCTATGAAAGGTACTGCTACTATCAAAAGTGAGTTTTTTCTTCCAATTATATCCTGGAGATAAGCGAAAGGAAATGCTCCTAAAGCCGCACCAAGGGACAACAGTGATCCAATCCATGAATTTTGGCTATTTGTTATTGATTCTGATAATGGATTATCATCGTCATCCAATGATAATTTTGTTAAAATTGGCGAAGACCATGCTAACATTATTCCAGTTACGTATGCCAATAGGTCAGCTGAAACAAGAAGAAATTAAAATCATCAATCTCGAAAATAATTACTTTTTAAATGGTGAGAAATGTACAAAATTAATTAATAAATATGCTATCATTATTTCAGTTATATATGACATGCCAGATGAAACAAAAAATTAATTTTAATTTAACCCTTTGTGTCCTGTTGGGACTTGTGAGTCCCGTATTTTTAAAATTGTATAATATTTACATAAATCCATAAAAACCACTTTTGCATTGACGGGTTATCACAGTCCACTGTAATGAACAAATTTAAAGTCTTACTGTGGCAACAGGTGTCGCTAGTTGTCAGTAAATTTCAATTTAACCGTTAGTACACAACCAGCTGGTGCGCAGATACGGCTCTAATTTTGTCGGGGTAGTAAAATTAAGTTTGTTTAGTGCTTTTTGTTAAATAATTAACTGAAGTGGTGGAACATAGTTTAAAATTTGTTATTACATTCAGTTAGTGTTGTGATAATAAACAATTTTGTTATTATCGACCAGTTTCTGTGCTGGACTCAAAAGTCCCGTCGTGAACAAGAGCGTATAAAACTCAATATCTGGTAAGTATTGCACGAAATCCATGCTTTATGATATTTTTTGAAATAATGGTAACTTTTCAGAGAAAAGTATTTAAATTTTGTTGTTTCAGACAATTATATATGATGAGTGGGTGGAGAAGGAAATTTTTTGTAAATGATGAAGAGCTTCTGGAAGCCGCAAATGCAGCGGCCATGGAGTTGGAAGAACTGCCAATGGATAATAATATCCTCACAGATGAGGAAAATAGTGAAGACGATGAGGAGATAACTGCTACGGAATTGGAAAAAAATTTACCATCTCTGTCTGAAGAAAATGATGAAACAACTACTACTGACATTGCATTGGCTCCTGAAATAGATGAAGATTTACCATGTACGCCAAATAGTGTTACTAAAAAATTACCAAAGAAAAAAGCCGAAAAAATTGATAGAAAATGAAAAAAAAGAACAAACGTTATTAACATTCCTACCTATCAACTCGATGAAAGTCCTATCGAGGAACATTTTGTTACGTGTAAAAATTATACAGATTATTTTTTAACTGTATTAGGATCTTCAATGATAGATGATATTGTTTATCAAAGTAATTTGTACGCCGTACAAAGAAACAAGGTTTTGAACGTCAAGTCAAATGAAATACTAGGTTTCATAGGCATAAATTACGTTATGGGTTATCACAAATTGCCTAGTTATAAACAATTCTGGTCATCTGCGGAAGATCTGGGGATTCCTTTAGTGCAGAGAACGATGACTAAAAATAGATTTGAACTGATATTATCTATGCTACATATTAATGACAATGCACAAATACCTCATGAAAACAAAGACAAGTTGTATAAATTAAGACCACTCATTGACATTCTAAATATTCAGTTTGATACACTGTATAATGGCACCAAGGAGCTGTCTGTAGACGAAAGTATGATTTTGTTTAAAGGGCGTTCTACACTTAAACAGAATAACCCAATGAAGCCGATAAAACGTGGATATAAGTTATGGTGTATAGCCGATCAAAAGGGATACATCAAGAAATTTGAAATTTATCAAGGAAAGAATGAAGTGACTCAAGAAAAATTTGCTCAATTTGGACTAGGAGAAAGAGTCGTTCTTTCTCTATCAGAGAGTTATTGGGGAAAACACAGAATAGTGTATTTTGATAATTATTTTACCTCGGTAAAGTTATTAGAAAAATTAAAATCTGAAAATACGCTGGCTTGTGGAACAGTGAGACAGACAACAGACGGTCTACCAAAAGATCTCCAAACAGATAAAAGCATGAAACGAGGAGATGATTACAGAGTTTCTAGTATGGACATAACATACTTTAAGTGGTATGATAACAGAGTCGTTCATATGCTGTCAAATTTTCATAGCACAGAATTTACCACAGTTCGACGACTACAAAAAGATGGGACGCAACAAAATGTAAATTCCCAAAAATTATTGTGGATTATAATCAATACATGGGGGGTGTTGATCATGCTGATCGTTTACGACAAGCTTATCCTGTTAACAGACGTTCAAAGAAATGGTGGCACCGCCTTTTTTTGGTTTACTAGATTTAGTATTTGTCAACAGTTACATCATTTACAAAACAATGCATCCAGAAGAGAATGGTGTCTCTCTTAGAATTTAGACGTGGAGTAAGTCTAGGACTTATGACTAGTTCTCTCAATTCAAATACTTGCCAAAAACGTTTGATTCGCGGTGAAAGTAGTAGCCCAAGATCGAGTCCACGTTCTGGTAGTCCAAACTGCAGTCGCCTTAGTCCTGCACCAACAAAACGAAGAAAATACAACTATAGTGTAAGCAACGATGTTCGACTAAGTAATCGAGGAAGTCACTGGCCAATTTTTATCAAAATACGAAGAAGGTGTGAACAATGCTCATCAATGGCAATAGAGTCGCGTCCTCACTCCAAGTGCTTAACTTGTGGAGTATATTTATGTTGCAACGAGAGAAAAAAATTGTTTTTTGGATTATCACAGCATGTCCGAAAATTAATGTATTGTTACTACACATTTATTAATAATTTTTTATAACATTGCTCTAACAGATGTATCACATAAAATAATATTTTAAACAAAATATTTTTTTGTAAATCAACCAAATTTTATTATCTTTAGCTTTGACGGGACTTCAAAGTCCCGATACCCCCCCCCTCCAAGTATTTTAAGAAAAAAAATTCTAAAAAAATTCAGGGACTTGTTTTACATCATAAGTAAACATATCATACTTAACATTTCTGGTTAATCTAAAAATTTAATATGCCAGGACACAAAGGGTTAAAAGTTATCAATATCGAAAATAACTTTCTTTTAATAACGAAAAATGTATGAAATCTATTAATATACAGTCTGTCCTTGAAATAAAGAGACAATATGATAAATGGAAAGATGTAATTACAGTAAAACTTCAATATAATGCTTCCCGGCTATTAACGTTTTTTTCCTCAGACCCGGTCCCAGCGGGCAATTTTCCAATGAAAGTTAATTCATTGTATCGTTCCGATTTTAACAAAAAATTAAAAACATAGAGTAAAATAAAATTTAAAACGGGGCGAAAACAGTGCCGGTATGATCAAAGGGTTTTGTGAACGCAAGTTCTATGATTTGTTTCTTTGTCGTTCAGTTACACCGTTACGAGATGTTGTAATAACTAATGTAACACGTCCTTCTTAATTATTGCATCTTTCGACATAGTCGTTCATGTAAGTTATAGGCGCTGATTCAATAGTTTTATTCATTATTTTACAGACGCTGATTCTGAAGTTTCATTCATTTAGCTTGATACACGTGGAATAAGATAAGATAATATTTAATATTTAAGATGGGCAATGCATTAGGAAAGCAGAATTATTAGTGTAAATGCTACGCGTTAATCTAGTTATAATCTATATTGTATTGTAATGTCAAAAGCCACAAATAATTTTTATTAAATTTCAAACGCTTCCGAAATTTAACTTGTTAGTGTGTCATTAAGTAAATAGGTATGTATACCAGGTCACATTAACTAAGTTAAAAGGAGTAGTGAAGATAGAGATGCCTTTCTGCAGAAAGGAACCAAGCCGCGCAAAGATCAAACTGAGAAATAATCAAACAAACTTTTTTCTATACTAAAAATTCTCTATCAAAGATGTACCCCTGAATGGATCTCCATGACATAACACTTTTTTATCTATTCCATAATCTGAAAGTTCTGTAAATTATACAATATGTATTGGACAGAAAAATTGATATTTTGTGGGTTCTAATCTGGTGTTGCGAGATCTATTCAACAGACCTCGCAACACCAGATACTGGACTGTTGGTTGGTTCATATATATATATATATATATATATATATATATATATATATATATATATATACATATATGGTAAACCTAATCAGTAGGCGATATACAAAATATGAATGACAGGATATAAATGTCAAGTCTTGACATTTATATCCTGTCATTCATATTTTGTATTCTCTTGATAAAGGCGTATACAGCCGAAACATGTAGAGTTTCTTAAATATATATATTTTGAAGTAATATACAGACCTTTAATCGCCTACTGATTAGGTTTACCATATCATACCAAGGTCACGAAGTTATTATATATATATATATATATATATATATATATATATATATATTGTAATGATCTTTTCACCCAGTTCCATAGCAGATACTTACATTAATATTCATATTCTAACAGTTTTATCTCGCGTCTTTTATGTAGGATTCAATGAAAAATTATTGAGGCATCCAGTCTTTTAATATATAAAAAAAAAAAACATGTCAATAAAAAAATAACATGCAGGTTACTATGTAACGTCACCCAATCCATCCATTAAACTCCAAAGCTTGACATCGGCAACACGTACAGTATCCATCCCTCAAGCATGGACTTCATGAACCACTTCAATATATATGTTTAGATAATTTCTTAGCCGTTCGTTTAATATATCAGTTGATAAATTCTTGGAGTTTTTCGGCTCTTATATGAAATATTTACAAATATTATCAAATCAGTATATAATTGCGAAGTAAATATAAATGTAAACATTGATGTCTACAAATTACAACGCAAGTCATACGAAATTTTAATTGAAAAATTTTGTCTACGTTGGGACATGAACCCAAGTTTTTCTACGGTTTGCCGAAGACAAAATTTTTCAATTAAAATTTCGTAAAATTTGCGTTGTAATTTGTAAGCAGCAAACATTGCTGCCTACATTCACATTTACTTCGCAATTACATACTAATTTGGTAATATTTGTAAATATTTCATATAAAAGCCGAAAAACTCCAATAATTTATCAATTGATATATATATATATATATATATATATATATATGAGTGATTATATATATATATATATATATATATATATATATATATATCAATTGATAAATTATTGGAGTTTTTCGGCTTTTATATGAAATATTTACAAATATTACCAAATTAGTATGTAATTGCGAAGTAAATGTGAATGTAGGCAGCAATGTTTGCTGCTTACAAATTACAACGCAAATTTTACGAAATTTTAATTGAAAAATTTTGTCTTCGGCAAACCGTAGAAAAACTTGGGTTCATGTCCCAACGTAGACAAAATTTTTCAATTAAAATTTCGTATGACTTGCGTTGTAATTTGTAGACATCAATGTTTACATTTATATTTACTTCGCAATTATATACTGATTTGATAATATTTGTAAATATTTCATATAAGAGCCGAAAAACTCCAAGAATTTATCAACTGATATATTAAACGAACGGCTAAGAAATTATCTAAACATATATATTGAAGTGGTTCATGAAGTCCATGCTTGAGGGATGGATACTGTACGTGTTGCCGATGTCAAGCTTTGGAGTTTAATGGATGGATTGGGTGACGTTACATAGTAACCTGCATGTTATTTTTTTATTGACATGTTTTTTTTTTTTATATATTAAAAGACTGGATGCCTCAATAATTTTTCATTGAATCCTACATAAAAGACGCGAGATAAAACTGTTAGAATATGAATATTAATGTAAGTATCTGCTATGGAACTGGGTGAAAAGATCATTACAATATATATATATATATATATATATATATATATATATATAATAACTTCGTGACCTTGGTATGATATGGTAAACCTAATCAGTAGGCGATTAAAGGTCTGTATATTACTTCAAAATATATATATTTAAGAAACTCTACATGTTTCGGCTGTATACGCCTTTATCAAGAGAATACAAAATATGAATGACAGGATATAAATGTCAAGACTTGACATTTATATCCTGTCATTCATATTTTGTATATCGCCTACTGATTAGGTTTACCATATATGTATATATATATATATATATATATATATATATATATATATATATATATATATGAACCAACCAACAGTCCAGTATCTGGTGTTGCGAGGTCTGTTGAATAGATCTCGCAACACCAGATTAGAACCCACAAAATATCAATTTTTCTGTCCAATACATATTGTATAATTTACAGAACTTTCAGATTATGGAATAGATAAAAAAGTGTTATGTCATGGAGATCCATTCAGGGGTACATCTTTGATAGAGAATTTTTAGTATAGAAAAAAGTTTGTTTGATTATTTCTCAGTTTGATCTTTGCGCGGCTTGGTTCCTTTCTGCAGAAAGGCATCTCTATCTTCACTACTCCTTTTAACTTAGTTAATGTGACCTGGTATACATACCTATTTACTTAATGACACACTAACAAGTTAAATTTCGGAAGCGTTTGAAATTTAATAAAAATTATTTGTGGCTTTTGACATTACAATACAATATAGATTATAACTAGATTAACGCGTAGCATTTACACTAATAATTCTGCTTTCCTAATGCATTGCCCATCTTAAATATTAAATATTATCTTATCTTATTCCACGTGTATCAAGCTAAATGAATGAAACTTCAGAATCAGCGTCTGTAAAATAATGAATAAAACTATTGAATCAGCGCCTATAACTTACATGAACGACTATGTCGAAAGATGCAATAATTAAGAAGGACGTGTTACATTAGTTATTACAACAATCTCGTAACGGTGTAACTGAACGACAAAGAAACAAATCATAGAACTTGCGTTCACAAAACCCTTTGATCATACCGGCACTGTTTTCGCCCCGTTTTAAATTTTATTTTACTCTATGTTTTTAATTTTTTGTTAAAATCGGAACGATACAATGAATTAACTTTCATTGGAAAATTGCCCGCTGGGACCGGGGTCTGAGGAAAAAAACGTTAATAGCCGGGAAGCATTATATTGAAGTTTTACTGTAATTACATCTTTCCATTTATCATATTGTCTCTTTATTTCAAGGACAGACTGTATATTAATAGATTTCATACATTTTTCGTTATTAAAAGAAAGTTATTTTCGATATTGATAACTTTTAACCCTTTGTGTCCTGGCATATTAAATTTTTAGATTAACCAGAAATGTTAAGTATGATATGTTTACTTATGATGTAAAACAAGTCCCTGAATTTTTTTAGAATTTTTTTTCTTAAAATACTTGGAGGGGGGGGGTATCGGGACTTTGAAGTCCCGTCAAAGCTAAAGATAATAAACATTGATGTCTACAAATTACAACGCAAGTCATACGAAATTTTAATTGAAAAATTTTGTCTACGTTGGGACATGAACCCAAGTTTTTCTACGGTTTGCCGAAGACAAAATTTTTCAATTAAAATTTCGTAAAATTTGCGTTGTAATTTGTAAGCAGCAAACATTGCTGCCTACATTCACATTTACTTCGCAATTACATACTAATTTGGTAATATTTGTAAATATTTCATATAAAAGCCGAAAAACTCCAATAATTTATCAATTGATATATATATATATATATATATATATATATATGAGTGATTATATATATATATATATATATATATATATATATACAAACTTGACAAAGACTAATAATTAATAAAAGTCGAAACGTCGTTTTCATAAATAAATTTGTTTGATTTCATTAAAGGTCGCTAAATATATATATATATATACCTATTTCTAAATAAGTGGAGATCCATATATCCTACAGACAACCTGAGATCTACCTAAAAGGAACGGCATTTTGAAAAACATAATTTAGAAAAAACTATACAATTGCATTCTTCGCAAAGATTTCAAAAGGGGTAGCAATTTTTTCGTTTAAAATATATATAAAATATGCCTCTCAAATCGAGTTCCTTGATGTATTGTGTACAAGTTGAGATCTCAGGATGTATATATTGATACATTTAGCATAAGACAATCTCCAGCGATGTAGTTAAACTTTCTAAACAAACGTACGTGCTAGAACACCGATTAGGAATAATTGAAGGAATTTGTTATGTAGTAGTGAAATATTTGTATACATGATTTGATTGGATAAGCATAGGCTAGGATAAGAATAGGTCAGATGTACGTGTGATATACAGATACGTATGATTGGATAAGAAATGATACGTCAGGAGAAGGTGTGGTATACACATACTTGTTGCGTATGTACTCGTATTTCTGCCGTATCTATCGTCGGCGACTGGGCACAGACACGCCTACCTGATCCTTTGTTCCCAAATTCTTTTATATTTATTGCTAGAAAAGGATCAAATTTTGCTATAAGCTCGAGTAATCAATCCAAAAAAATTGCCATTGTGATGCTTTTATTTAATTCTAGGTTAATAGTACATTTCCCCCTAGAAGTTTATAAGGCAAATTTGTTCCGTTTGAGGTCCTCTAAAGATTCCACTAATTTTTTTCCAAAAATATTTGGTGCACATATTCGACATTAGTCAGTTCCTTTAAGTGACGTTCCTGTCAAATATTCCGCGTATGTAGTAAATGCATATATAAAAAAGCAGAATACTGTTCCACTATTACATAAAATAAATTTTCATAAATAAATGTAATTAAAGTATAAAATATTCATTACTGAAAGTAAAAATATTTCCTAAAACTAAAATAAATGAAAATATAATCATCTGACCGGCATACACGACCAAACACAATGCATTGCCTGGTGCTATAACCGTCCCTTCTCTCTTATCTAGTACTCTGATCAGGTATCGTTTACCTCCTCGCCGTTCTCTCACACCAGTTCCATACGATATAAACTAAAGCCTGAGATGTATTGGGAGTCAGTCAGTCTGGTGTATCAGATCGTAATGTTGTTATACAATTGACCATTGTGGCGTGTAATGTAATTGTTATTGTAATTTATTAATTAACAAATTATTATTATATTGTTCTCGAATGCATCATTTATCATACCGATAAACCCGGCCTCGGAAACTAAGCTACGACCAGGACCACGACATTACATACACATCCTGCCTCTCGCTAGCTGGACCGACCTTATATGGCGATTCTGTCAGCCACTTCTGACATCGCATACAGTAAGTAGAATCCGGAACAAGCTCAAATGCATGGTAATCCCGAAAACAAAATAACATAGGAGCTACGCGACGAAAGAAGAGGTAGGCCTCAGCTGAGAACAGGTATAAGCCGCTCACAGGCCAGCCCCGGAAGCTTATAGAAGAAACACAAGTATTTATTTTAGAAATGCAAGAATGACAATTACAGTGTTAAAGTGATAAAATAATGACCAAGTTCAAACTCGCGCATAGACAATTTCAGAAATAGACATTGTGTATAATGTATTATTTAAGAAAGAACTTGTGGTATCAAAGTGGCACAAAAATGATCAATCTATCAAGTATATTTGTATATTTCTAATTCTATTACAAAACAGTTTAAGTGTTTTTTATTCTAGAGAATAATGTTATGTTGATTCTTATGTTTAATGATTTTAACAATTTTTGCTCACGCCAATACATTTAACGACGCTAATTATTCGAATTTTTTACCGAAAAAAATTAGCCCTTATGCAGGATTCGAATCCACATTAATTGGTTTGCCGGACCACGCTTTTACCATTAAGCTATCAATGGATCAAAGTTCGAATCGTCGGGAAGTCTTAAATCGCATTAAGAAACAGATATTAATATTGTGCCCGTAGTTGGCAAACTTGTGCAAACATCAATTATATTTTCTTGAAGTAATATGAATGAAATCAATGCTTTCTACATTTTACGACGTTAATTATTTCCCAAAACCCCGTATAACACATAATCGCATAACACCCCGTGTTAGACGATTTATTTACCTGACCTGGCACAATCTGACTTTTACCTATTCTTCAGGGTCAAATCTGCATTAAATGGAAGAAAATTTCAAACCGTTGGCTATGAAAGAAAACATGAATGAGCTCACAGAAGACTTCCAGCATTGTCTTGCGTATTGAAAAATTCGAATGAAGCGGTGTTTGGGATAGAAAAGTGGTGCGTATGGAAGGGGGTAATAACTAAATAAGCATAAATTTAAATAATAATTATTTACGATACAAGTGTTAAAAGTGCGATTTTATTTCACGAGTAAAAGTTTGCCACACGAGCGTTAGCGAGTGTCGCAATTTACGAGTGAAATAAAATAGCATTTTTAACATGTGTATCGTACAATATCTTTTCTACAAACACAATTTTTATTATAAAATATAATGAAACTCCACTGACCAAATTTGACAGCTCATGAATACGTTTTGACACAACTGGACGCAACCGTTAAATTACGTCAAATTAATTTGTCACAATATGTACAAAAGATGAATTCGTGTATTAATAAAGAAAATGAAGTAATACCGAGTGCAATAATTGAAGCCGCTGATAAAGCGACATTAGATTTGTTGCCCTCAAAATCTAGGCAACAATATGAAATTGCGTACAAAAGGTTTATGGAATGGTGCAGATGCAATAATGTGATAGGTAAATTTTGCGAAAATGTTCTACTAGCATATTTTAAGGAAAGGTCTAAAATTTGGAAATCTTCTACTCTTTGGTCACAATTTTCGATGATAAAACTTTTGCTAAATATAAAAGACAACCATGATATTAGTAAATATTATAAACTTATTGCATTTCTGAAACGGAAAGGAGAGGGTTACCGACCAAGAAAATCAAAAATATTGACAAGACAAGAAATTGATAGATTTATTTCTCAAGCATCAGGTGAAAAATATATGCTGTTCAAAGTAGCTGTTGTTATGGGTGTATTTGGCGCTTGCCGCCGGGAAGAGTTATGCCGTATGACTGTGGATGACATTGAAGATAGAGGAAATGTGTTAGTAGTTACTATACCAGATACTAAAACCAATACTCAAAGAATATTTACCGTTATTGGCTCATATATAAACTTGTATCGCAAATACAAAGCATTACGTCCATATAATATAAGACATCGACGTTTATTTATTAAATACGCTAATAATAAATGCACAAGTCAAGCGGTTGGAATAAATTCGTTTGGCAAGATGCCTGCAATTATCGCAATGTTTTTGAAATTGCCTAATCCAAAATCTTATACGGGACATTGCTTCCGACGTTCATCTGCTACTTTGCTAGCAGATTCTGGTGCAAGCTTATGCTAAATTAAGCGCCATTGGAGGCTGGAAAAGTTCCACCGTTGCTGAAGGTCACCTAGAGGATTCTCTAGAAAATAAAAACAAAATTGCTCACTCCATCTTCCCAGATCTATCTAATAATTCTATTGCAAATGATAATTTAAATCACGATATTTTAGTTCCAATGAACTATTTGTCTGCAAATAATAATTCTGCAAGTACAGCAACACATGGAATAAATATCTCCAATTGCACAAACTGTACATTTAATATTAATTATCCAAAGAATATGTAATTTTCAATAGTAATATCACAAGAGAGTGAGAATATATTGAAAATAATTCGACAGATTTTCGAAAACTTGTTGCTAGGGAATAGACACGAGAGCCCGTAGGGCTCGAGTGGCTATTCCCGAATGGCAACAAGTTTGAGAAAGACTGGAGAATTTTTTTCTAATTAATTCTCACTCTCGAGTGGTATTCGAAAGATTATTTTTTAATGTTTAAATAAAAAATACAGTATAAAAATACAACTTTTTAATATTATTTCTGTACATTTACAAAATTAATTAGTGTTAAAAGTTTGTATGTGAAATACACAATTATTGTAAATGTTTTGTCCGTGAGTGGTGGATTTTGCAACATCCTTCTGTTCTGTTGTGTTAAAAGTTATAACTTCTCCCTTGTCTCCTAGGTTATTAATCAAACTTGAATGATGTTCATTATTCAACTGCAGGTACGGTTTCAATGAACTAGATGAGCTGTGGCCCGTAATTTTTATTATTTCCTGCTCGTTAACACCTGCTTTCGCTAGATGAGACACTGCACTTGACCTTGAAGAATGGTTCGTAATTTTTATTTTTTTAGTGTCCAGCCCAATCATGTCCGCCGATTCTTTCATCCACTTCGACATTATGTTCATCCCAACGGCATATTTTTGTACCATCCTGAAGAAGACGGTTTATCCCAAGCAATGTTTACTGTTAAAAAAAGTCTGTCAGTTTTTATATGTTCGTTCCTCTTGCTTAGCAATTTCTTGAGCAATCGGACAGGACACGCATCAGGCTTTTCAGTATTTGGTATTAACCATTTACTATCAGTCAACTTTTGTGCCCCACCTTGCGCTGTTTTAGAGAAAACTGGATTATACTCTACTCTTCCAGTGGCCAAACCAGCATTGTCTGTTTCTTCTTGAAAATAATGCACTAAACATTGACAACCTTCTCCCCCACGCCATGCTAGCTCATATCAAGCAATGTGATAAAAGCATTTTTGCAAACCGTAGGGTCTCCTCGTCATAGCGTTTTATTATTTCCATGATTTGTTCTTTAGTTAGAATTGCAGAACTTTGCTTCCTTTTTTCTGGCGCCTGTTGTAATATCTTACGTTTTGTATTTCTGGCTTCTCTCGCAGATTGAAATTCGATATCTTTAAAGTGGTCTAATTTTCTACTAAATTCGTTGTAGTACAACTCTTGCATTAATTTGGCGGTTTTATTCCACATTGTTTTAATAACGGCTTCTTTGTAATCTTTTCCATTGCACCTTTTCATATTAAATCCCCAGTCTTTCAAAATATTTGCCAGTTTTGTGACTGGTGTATTTCCTTCTAATTTGTAACCCCGTTCGTCGCAAAATCATTGGATTTGTTTCCATATTGCATTATTACTAACCATAGTATTTTTGCACGGATTTTCTTTAATTTGTGCGTTTATATCTTCCACTGATGATGAACTAAATCGCTTATGGTTCATTGCTTCCAATTTGCAATAATACTGGTGACAGGTGTCAAAACTAGAAAATATGTTGTCAACAAACAGAAACAAAATACTAGAAAATATTCTCGGGAGAATAATGTACCAAGATTATTCTCACTATAATAATATTGTGATTGCACAGAATTAAACACGTGTCCGCAAATACTGCTAAACGATTGGTTAATAAAATTATTAAAAAATAATCATTCTAATAAAAATCATTTGATATGTACAGAATTTTCTCTTGTCATTTTTGACAAACTGTCATTTACTTTTAACACAAGTGTTAAAAGTGGCCTTTTTAACACGCTACGCTATAAAATCGCATTTTTAAGTGAAGTTAGCCGTGTCAAAATGTCAACTTTTAACGGTGTTTGTAGAAAAAAGATTTTACAGCATTAGTCTCGTTATTTTATAGCGACACCTCGTAAAGTAGACTTTTTACAGTGACACTACAGTAAATAATGTCAACAGGAAAGCAAAAATATTCTTAGTTCATTGCCAGTGCTATCTTGAGTAATCAAATGTATCTTAGTACGAACAGAACACTCTCCTGAAAATTTTACTAAACTGTATTAATGTTACTGGGTGTTCATTTATTTATCGGGGCCAGTATATGTAGAATTTGCACTTTGTAGACTGATGTAGTGTAATTATACATTACCCGATTAAATTAATGCATTGTCAGATGTTTGAATGATAAGCACCGATGTCTCCAAAAAAAAAAGTAATCAAATTCTTCCTCGAATACTGAAACAATTCATGATGACTTACTTGCAATATCGCGTGAAGTAGCTATTGTATTGACAATTATTTATACAGATAAGGACATTTATTTTTAATATGATATTATTCTATTGAAATTTTCTATTGAACTAAATCTCTAAATTAATTCAATTATGAAACAATAAACCACATAATATTCATAATTGTTTTCAAGTATAGGGTATATTTAAACTGATTAAAAATCGGGTGTGAAGAACACAATACAAGTTCATGTATTTGTGAATGTATCCTCTCCAGAGACGTAGATACGTATTTCACCTTTCTACCGAATCATCGGTACGCCCCTTCTGAAGAAGAGACATATTCACAGAAACAACACTTCGCTATCTCACAGAAATTATTAAGACATAGCATAGAAGAATATTCAGCGTTATCTACATAACAACTGCAGAACTAGCAAAGTGTTTCCATCAGACAGTAATAATATAACAAAATAATTTTAAACATACTTAAGTAGGTAAAACATCACCAATTTTGTATAACATAAAAGTATTTTTAATAATATAAAATATTATTAAAAATCGGGTGTGAAGGACACAATACAAGTTCATATACAGGTTGTCCACGAAATAAGGTTCCTCGTTATAAGAAAAATAAATATACAATCATATAGAATACGAATCCAAAACAAAACGGTTCAATTAGGACACGCCGAAAAGAATGAAATAATCCCAAATATTTGTCAAATAGGCGCCCATGTAAACCAATAAAAAAGAGCAGTTGTAATACACGTAGTATCTGATGTCTAGACATACTGAAATTAATGTTATGGTTGTGGAAAAAAAAACAAACACCGACTGTTAGGTTATGCATGTGTGTTCATTTGAAAAGTCAATCTAGCTTACTTTGAAATTTTGATAGAATAAGAGGCAAATATATTAGTATGTGTTTGTTGTTCCGTAAACGTAAATCCAAATAACATTTGATAATGTCAATCACAAATATCAGTTAGTGCATAAAATAATCGTGCGTCGATTCTTGTTTAAATAAATTGCTTCTAAGTTTTAAAATGGCTTTCACTTTAGAACATAATTTTTGTTAAGTCCAGGTTTATTTTCTTAGTGGTAATAAAATTGATGGTTTATGGGTTTATTCAGTTCAAGATTGCATGGTAGAATTTCAAGTTGAGTTTCCACATTTTGTAATAGATTATATACAATTTAAGAATACTTTGTATAGAACTTTAAAACTTTTTTCTGGAACTGGTAGTCTCTTAAGAAAATCAGGCAGCGGAGCAGTTAAGAAACGTACACCTCAAGTTGTCAATCGTGTTGAAGAAATAATGGAAAATGAACCACAAACATCTGTTCGACATTTAAGTCAACAAATAAACCTTTCTGTTGGTACAACTCACATGTTATTAAAAAAAGATATGCAACTTTATCCATACCGTGTCACAGCAGTACAAGAATTGTTAGAAATTGATTACCCACGTAGACTACAGTTTTGTAATGGTTTGTAAATATGAACAATAATGGAGAACTTTTGCAAAGAGTCATCTTTACTGATGAAGCATGGATTTATAAAACGGGATACCTAAATTCACAAAATACAAGAATTTGGAGTAGTGAAAGTCCACATGTAATTAATGAAGAATCGCTACATCCAGAGAAAATTGGTGTCTGGGCAGCGATAAGCCAAAGGCGAATCATTGGACCAATATTTTTTCAGGGAACGTTAACTGCTCAAAGATACCGTACGGAAATTTTACAACCATTTGTCAATCAGTTGCATGATGATGAACTTCAAAATGCATATTTCCAACAAGACGGAGCACCTTGTCACTGTACTGCAGAATCTTTGGATTATTTAAGAGAATTTTTTGATGAGCGTATAATTAGTCGAAATACTTAAATTGCCTGGCCTGCACGTTCATGCGATTTAACACCTTGCGACTTCTTTTTGTGACCTTATCTAAAAAATAACATATACCAATAACAATAACACCTATATTGAATTTGAATGATATGCTAGAGAGAATCGATCCGAAATGCATGGAAATTAATAACAATCCGTAATGTTGCAGAATATCATCAGAAATTTTGAACGGAGGATTTTAAGGTGTATTGATCTTGAAGGACAACATTTTCAACATATGTTATAGTTTTCAATAAATACCTATTATTTGTTAATAAAAAAATTAAAACCCCTACCACAATAGAATTTAACAATTCTATATACGTATTTCGACAACCACGTTGTCATCCTCAGTAGAAAAAGCAGTGTAGCACTTGAAAGCACAAAAAACACACAACACTCACTGAGCGCTATATTGCACGGCTTCTCGTTTAACACTCGCTATTATTTGTTATTTATTTGTATGTATGAAACTGTCAAAATATACGACTTCGTAGGTTAAGTAGTAAATTTTAATTTACGACATACTTCAAAATGTTCTCAGTAAATTGACTTGTTTGTGTACAACGCTCTTTTTGTTAATGTTAAAGAATTGTTGATTCTGAAAAGAATCGTTTGGTTAAATGATGAAACAGGTGGAAAGCTCAAATGGAAAATGTTCTATATGGCCGCCTCCAGCGAGGATACATGCATCTATGCGACAATTGGTAATTGTGCCACCACTGTCGACGAGGATCTTCATATAACCCCAGAAAAAGAAATCCAGTGGATTTATATCAGGGCTGCGATGAGGCCAGGCTACGGGACTTCCACGACTAATCCATCTCGGATATGTGGCATTTAAATAATAGATTACCGCTCTCGAAAAATGTGGAGGTGCCCCATCGTGCATGAACCACATCTGTCTTATTGTCTGAAGCGGTACATCGTCCAGATAGTTCAGCAAATGGTTTTCTAAAAACTGCATGAGGTCCCAAGAGACAGTCGCCTACAATTCCTGCCCATACGTTTACCGAAAAACGATGCTGATATCGATGTTCTCTTGACAGATACGGATTTATGTGAGCCCAATGATATACATTATGTAAATTAAAAACAACATTTCATGTGAAACAACATTCATCCGTGAATAAGACATTTGCACAGAAGTTAACATCTTCTGCTAAACGTTCCCGCATCCAGGTACAGAATTCTGTTAATTTCTGCACAAGCTGAATGTGGTACGGGTGTAATGAATAACATTTCAAAATATTGTGTACAAAACTGTGAGACACCCCTACCTGTGCGGCTGCATCTCGTGTACTTACACCGGGATTTCCATCAATAATATCGAGTATATCTTCTTCAACGCCTAATACCCTACGGGGCCTCTCGCATCCGCAACCTTCGTAATTCAGTAACAAACTTCCTATTTCTCTTAATCGGAATATGACGTCCCTTATGCATTTTTTAGACCTTTACAATACACCCTATACATTCGATTGATGTTACCATCCGTTTCACCGTAAATGTACATCATGTCGAATAGTTCGTGCGTGCTATACGACATGTCTACACCGTGTAAGGTTCCGTAGCGACCGACACTCTCTTCCGTATATGCCAGGCGACATCCCACTCTCCTATTCTATCCCATTTCAAGGACACCCTGTATTTGTGAATGTATCCTCTCCAGAGACGAGATACGTATTTCACCTTTCTACAGGATCATCAGTACGCCTCTGCTGGACACAACTTTGTTAAAATCATGGAGGTAGAAAAAGGATATTGTGAATTCTTCATATTGTAGGCGAGAAATTGAAAACCACTAGCAAAAAAAAAAAACATCCAACATAATCGCCTGTATTTTGATTGCAAACTGTTATTGTATTTTTTGTTTTGTTGAAATGTTATTTTGCCAAACGAAAAAACTTTTCCACTATTTTAATATATGTGTTGCAACTTATTTAGGTAAAAGTATCGTCCTCATGTTCACACTACTGTATTTCAGCTAGTTTGTAATCAGTACCACATTAATTGAGATTTTTCACCTTCAACATCGTAACGTGTCAAAAAAGTCAGTGCTTCATGCTAAAAAGTTTCAGACAAAACCTAAATGGTAACCTAAATGTTCAATAACAACCCCGTACAAAATTGTATATGAAATTTTAGAGATAAAGGCACTCAGTTCTGTGATTATCAATAGTCGATTTTCACGAATTTTTTCTTCGAAATTACCCACAACTTCGTTCGTCGCAACAACTGGCCTTCAACTCCGTTCTTCATCGTGGACATTAGTTTGTCCTTCTCGAAAGATACGGCACCATCTTCTCACCATACTGTTACTCATGACATTTTCACCATAAACAGAACAAAGTTCACGCATGAATCTCAACAGCGTGTTATCAGTGTTATCACACATATAACGAGTGATCATTAAAATTTTCGCTCAAGTAAGCCATGTACACAAAAAGTATGACCTAACTTAAGTTATTATAGGAGATCTGTCATTATAATTTCAAACGTCATGATTGTTAAAAAATAATTTGAAATGCTTACTTTTATATTAAATATATTTATAATTTTTATACAAAGTAATAGAATATTATAAAAAATGTGTAAAATGTTGACCATTCTCCACCAAGCATAATCGCACTCTATTTCGTAGAGCATTGAAAACATTGATCAGTATTTGCGGTGAGTTATTGATGTGTTCACATTTTTCTATGATTTTATGTCTTAACTCTTCTAGGTTATTAATTGGTGTTTCATAAATAATATTCTTTATATATGGCCACACAAAAAAAATCCATGACTGTTAAATCACACTATCGTGGTGTATATGGAATCGCTGTATTTCTACTTATTATCCTATCGCCATAAAATTGTTGCAAAAACTGAAGTGTAACGTGAGATGTAGCCCCATCCTGTTAAAAATATCCGACCTGGAGTTCATCATTAGTCAATTGATTAGTAAAAACACTGAGAATTTCGTTACGATATTTCTCCGAAGTTATCGTGCCCTCAAAGAATATTGGTCCTATTAATCGGTGACGACTCATACCTACCCATACGCCTATTTTTTCTGGATGTAGAGGAACTTCTCTGTAGAAATGAGGATTTTTACTGGACCACATACGCATATTTTGCGAATTAACATAACCTTTCAAATAAAACCAAGCTTCATCGGTGAAAAAAGTATGATTTAAAATATTGTCTGTCATTGTTTGAATAAACCATTGGCAAAATTGTGTTCTTTTTTCATAATCCGTAGGTAATAGATTTTGTACAGAAGTTAATTTATATGGATACATGTGCAAGTCCTTTTTTAAAATTGTTGCGAAACTCGGCGAATAGATGTTTGAGGAGATTCGTTAATGTTAGACAAATTATAATTTGTCTAACATTTTCAATTACGCCGCGACTTCTCTTGAGAGGAGGACCGCTTCCTTTTTTCCTTAAAATACTGCCTGTTTGACGAAAAAGATTTACACAATGCATTAGCGTATCACGGAAAGTTTTATAGCTAGGAACAGTATTTGGATATCTCTCTTCAAACTCCGCAAGGCAATTTTCTATTGAATGCTGCCAAATACCATCAATTTTTTGAGATGTCAGGAAGTAACATTCTACCATAAACGCTTTATGCATATCATTAAAGGCCATTACTTTTTCTTTTGATGAAACTTTAAAATATATATTTGACACTGACAGATGTTTGAAATAACATCTTAATGACTAAAGCTACGACATAATTTTTATATACACGGACAGCTACGAGTGAAAATTTTAATGATCGCTCGTTATATCACATGTATATTGAACAACAGCACTCAATTCACAGTCGTCGGGGTTTTCAATTGCAGCAGCCATTTTAAACGACTAAAATAGCACGAAAGAATATACGAACGAATCTCTCATTAGCACTGCCAGACTCACACTGAACCAGACTCCACCGTAGCGCTGCAATCGCGCCGATATCTCCACTCCTTTTCGCACTAGACGGAAACGGAATTTACTTTACGAATCGCCCCCGTATAAGGTTTAATATATTTCACACTCTCCAGAAACGAGTTCGAATTATTCCTATTTATAAGAAGGGAAATATTTCAGAGTTGAATATCTATGAACCGATTGCCATTCTGTCAAATTTTGTGCTTTATAACCGCATTTGAGCTCATACTAAACCTCTTGCGTCTTCTCGCCAGCATGGATTTTACCTGGTCGTCTCACCATAACTAACTTTGCAGTACTTACACCATTTATTAGCCAAGTTATTATACCCCAGCGATTCTCCAATAGGAACACTTCGCCATGTACACTGACGAGATCTAAGAAGAAATCGAAACATCTGTACGTTGAGGAGTAACCATTGCATAAATATGCGTTGCGTATGTTCATGTATACATATACAAATATGTTTTTAATATTTTTGTATTGTATTATTAATATTATTACTATTAAGATAAAATAAAACAAATGTTATGAATTTCACTTTTTAATTATCACTGTAACGAATCGTTTCGCACCAACCTGGGCTTCGTCAGACATATGTCTGACGAAGCCCAGGTTGGTGCGATTCGTTACAGTGATAATTAAGAAGTGAAATTCATAAAATTTGTTTTATTTTATCTTAATAGTTATAATGGAATTTCATCAAGTAAAGGCCGAAACAATCATATATTAATATTATTATAAAATGTTTTTACAATCCTTCGCAATTTATATCTTATGACACCCTTCTCAATACGATATTTGTATTGTCTTCCATAAACAATATCTTTTTCACTTTTGATAATGATGTAGGCTATTGCTACTGTCCTTTATATCGATATAATTTATCAATTCTAAGTGGAATTTAATACCTGCGTCACATACTGATAATAATGCACTAATATCCCCTTGTAGATTGTAATATGTTTTGATTAAACTGCGGTTAAACTGCATTACACGTCCTGTCTTTTTTTCAATTAATTTATCCCCTTATAACAAGATGCATGTCAAGCGAAAGATTATGACGCAAATAATTACCAGTTAAGCTACAAACAAAAGCATAAAACGTTGTTTATATTTATCAGGGTTTCTTCGATTTATTTTTATTCAGAACGTTTGAATCTTTAATACAACTATATATTTTATTATAATTTGAAAATAATTAATAATAATTTAAGAATAGTGAAATTATATATAAGTAAATTTGGACAAACAACAGGATATACGATACAACATTATTGTATCTGACTCATCTAAATGTGGAGAGAGAATGTATCTTGGATAAATGCGTTTTTCTCAGAAATGTAATTTCTGTAAAATACTGCTATATTGTGTTTGATATATTACTAGAGCAGACAAATTTCCGTGCGCGCCATGTGCGCCGATGTGAGGATGATTATATTGCATCAGAACTAATAAAAAGCATTCAGTATGTGTTTGGTACTTGCTTAGACTGCATGTAACTGTAAGCATACGTAATAAAATGTCGTCGACACATAAATCGAGAAAACGACCGTTGTCAGACGAAGTGAATAAGTTTATTATGGATTTCCCGTGCTTAATATACGATGGCTCAAAAATTAAATGTTTAGTGTGCAATACATATCTAATGTGTTGGTAAAAAACACATTGTAAAGAACACGTAAGCAGTTCGAAGCACAATAATAACAAAATTAATCGACAACAGTTTATACATGAACTATGTGTAACTATGATTGTGTGTACACTGCCGTTTACCTTGTTAAGTAATGATTCATTTATTTCATTTTGGAATAAATACGCGAATCAAACATTACCGAGCACGACAACGTTACGAAGGAATTTACCATCGGTGCGTAAACAGGTTGAAAATAAAATCAAAGCCGAACTGAAAAATAAAAAAACTGTTGTTATATGTGGACGAAACAACTGACAGCAAAAAAAGCAATCTGTAGTTAATGTGATGGCGCGTAATATGGAACCACATCAACCAACGTCATCAATTATATTAGCATCCAGACGACTAGAACAATGTAATGCCGAAAAAATTTCAGAGGTACTATTAGATACTTTGGAAAAATTTAAACTTTCGAACGACCAAGTATTAATGTTTATGACCGATGGTGCCGCAACCAGGTGTTCTGTAGGCCGGTGTCTTAGAAAATATTGTCTTAACTTGTTACATATTACTTGTAAACTCCATGCTCTACACCTTGTGGCAGAACAGGTTCGTAGATGTTATCCAGAGGTAGATGCTTTAATATTGAGTACAAAGGCAGTATTCCTGAAATCTCCAAAACGTATTCGGAAATTTCACGAATTGGGTCCCGATACCCCTGAGCCACCACAGCCGATTCTGACACGTTGGGGTACATGGTTACGGACGAGGTTTTACTATCATGAACATTTTGAAAAAATTAACGACGTGGTTTTATCATTCGATCCGAAAGAAAGTGTGCTGTAGAAGACGCAAAAAGTGAAAGTGTTCTAATTAAATTTGAAAGTGTTTTAGACAGAAATGCAGATTTTGAGACCTTAACACGTATTTGTGAGGGCACGTCTACAGATGCGTTAACTTGCTAAAAAAGTATTTTGATTATGCGAATATAACATCACTCGTTTTCCGAATATAAACATATTTTTTCCTCACGGCGGACATATTTTTCAGAATTAACCTTAGAAACGCACCTGATGTTAAAAATAAACAATCGAGTATCTCCAGTTTGTCAATCCTTGGAAGACGCTTAAAACGGTAAGTGTTTTTTTAAATCCTCTGTCCATTTTCCATTTTATTTATAGGTACATACGACGCTGCTATAATACTATTCTTATTTTTCGTGTGTTTATGCATATTACTTTAATAGCAGAAAACCAAATGTATATTTCATTATTTCTGATAGAATAAATGTCTCTACTTCTATACTTATATCGGTAACAAGCTCATGTTGCGTTCCTATTCTATCGCATATTCTAATATATTACGAATTACACTCTCATACCAGCGCTCATGGCGCGCACGGAAATTGGTCTTCAATTCAGGTTATGTGTCCGTATATTGATATATTACAACATAATAGAAGCATTCAATTTAAAAGTTGCGTTTTACAGAAATTTTGTTTTACGGGGAAAAATTGGTGGGCATTAATAGATATTCCTGGCAGTTTCTGGGCACACACAATATTTTGTTTGAGTCCCTGCTGATTCACATTAACTAATAAATCACTGTCCATTGAATTAGAAGTTGATGGATTCTCTGTGATTTTAGTAGACGTATTAGGTGCAGTGTTAGATAGTATTTCAGCAATGTCTCTTTTTTTCTTGATGAAATTATCAATGTAACCTTCAGCCACAGCGGAAGATTTCCATTCTCCATGGCGCTTAATTGTAATTAAATTTCCTCCACTATTAGCCAAATGTGTCACACTGGATCGTCTAAAGCAATGTCCAGTGAAGAGTTCAGGATTAGGTAATTTCAAGTAAGTAGCAATACTTTTTGGTACTTTTCCTATTATATTAATACCTATTGGAATATTTACACACAAGCCATTTCTATATTGCAGGGAAAAACGCCTATCTATAACATGACTGAGACGAAGATGATAATATTTTTTCACCAAATCAATCCATAACCTTTGAGTTATAATAAATTGTCTAGGAACATAAGTTTTAGTTTTTAGCACGTCAACCATTGACATCATTTTTAAACTGTATATCATCTATAATCATATTTGTTATTTCTTCACGACGGCAAGCTCCATTAAAGCCCATTATAAGAATGACCTAACATAATTTTAATATGACTATTATAACAATATAATGTACAAAATTAGTAAAATACTACTATGAGTATGTCTTTATTACTTACTTTCATTGCTAAAATATGTTTTATCATCGGCTTCTATTATAAGTCGGTTAATGTGTTTAGAAAATTTTGAGATATCTGTATTTTTATAAATATTCAAACAACATTTTAACATCAAAAATTTGGACCACAAGGAAGATGCCTTTTTTATTTTACTTTCTTTGTCAAAATAGGCAATCATAATGTTTTCTGTAATAGTCACGATGTTATTTTCTTTACACCAAGTTACAAATTGGTTATATTCCTTTTAATAAATGTGTTGAGATTTTTTTGGCAGAAGATTTTCCAAATTGTCCTCTGAAATTTTCCGAAGCTCTGGCGGCGTGAAATTACTTATTTCGCCATTTTGATGTTAGATTGTTACATAAATTAGTCTAAGATTTAAATTTCAAAACACATAACAATATTTCAAATATTTTAAATGTTGAAATTATAAGTCAGTGAACAAACGTAAAAAAAATAAGATATTTAAAATATTCGTATTGAATGAACATGACTATTATTTTAAACATTTTTTAATATTTAAAAGGCGGAATGAAAAAAATAGTATAAAATACACGTTTCATAAGACATTTAAGATAAAGCCTTACTTGCCAGATTAAGTGTTTATTCACCGTCAACTAAAATTTAACCGCCCAGTACAATTACTTACTTGGCAGAAAATTTACTTGCTGCTCATCTACCCTATAAAGTGTCAAGTAAGACTGATATCATGCTGTTTGTGAACTGTCATGTAGAAAATTAAGTTATTGACAAGTAAAATGAATTTATTTGAAGACATTGACGATATTTTAGACAACGATTTTGTCAATATTAATAATTTAGTGAATCGATATCGAATAGAAGACAATTTTAATAAATTTGATGATGACGAATTTGTTCGTTTGTATTGTTTATTACATACTGTGTGTGTGGTAAATAAAGTATTAATGTTCTAAACAAAAATTTCACCTATATTTCACATGTAGTCATAGTAAATTATAATATGATGCTAGGTCACATAAAAGATATATATATATATATATATATATATATATATTTTTCTTTTTTATTTTATTGGCCGTGTCTTAATATTAAAAATAATAGACTTTTTATTGGTTTAGCGACCTTTATTGAATTTTGATGTTCTACGACGTTTCGACTTTTATTATTATTCAGTCTTTTTCAAGTAACTAGAAACAAGAATTAATACATTGAATACAATGAAAAAGTGAGAACTATGTTTGCCTTTGTGAGACTGAATTAACAATTAAAATTAAAATTAGATTAAAGACTGAATTACCAATTAAATTAACAATTAAAATTAAAATTAGATTAATAATAAATAAGGAAAAATTAAAATGATTACATCTGTATAAATGAATTAAAAATTTAAATTAAACTACTAATACAGTAAAGAAACATTGAATGACAATTAACTCACCGTTTTTTTTGTGTTTCAAAAACATTCATTCTGTGCAACATGTGTCATCGGAGCTTATCCGAGACCTTTTTTAGGGGACCGACCGCACTGGTTCGAATATTGTGAGTGTCTGTGTCTTTTGTGAAAAAGACTGAATAATAATAAAAGTCGAAACGTCGTAGAATAAAACATCAAAATTCAATAAAGGTCGCTAAACCAATAAAAAGTCTATTATTTTTAATATATATTTAGTGTTTATAAGAATTTAATTTTCATATTTATTTTATTGGCCGTGTCTTAATATTAAAATAATAGACTTTTTTATTGGTTTAGCGACCTTTAGTGACTTTTAATGTTTTCTTCTACGACGTTTCGACTCTTATTATTATTGAGTCTTTTTCAAGTAACTAGAAACAAAAATTAATACAATGGAAAGTAAGAAAATATGTTTGCATTTGTGTGAGTGCATTTACAATTAAAATTAAAATTAAATTAATAATAAAGTAAGGAAAAGTTAAAATGATTACATTTGTATGAATGAATTAAAAAATTTTAAATTAAAATATTAATAAAGTAATAATAAAGTAAGGAAACATTGAATGATATAAAACTCACCGATTTATTCTGTTTCAACACTCATATTGTGCACATATGTCGTCGGAAATTGTCCGAGCCCTTTTTAGGGAAACGACCGCGCCGCTTCGAATATTTTGTGTGACGGTGTCTTTATTTGGAGAAGTGGAATTTCTTATTCTGTTTTAAAAATAGCAAAATGGTCAGGAAATGTGTTAAGGGATATATAGTATATGTATTTACAAATGGGAAACAATAAAAAAAAATTTTTTGGTTGGTGTGTGTGGGGGCGGGGTTGGTTGTCTTTTATAGTTTAATGAGTTGGTAATAGAGTTTAGAAAGTCCATCAATTTCGTTTCTGTCGTTGATTGTTCTGCTGTTTTTGAAAATATGGATCAAGACACAGTCACACAAAATATTCGAAGAGGCGCGGTCGTTTCCCTAAAAAGGGCTCGGACAATTTCCGACGACACATGTGCACAATATGAGTGTTGAAACAGAATAAATCGGCGAGTTTTATGTCATTCAATGTTTCCTTACTTTATTATTATTTTAATTTAAAAATTTTTAATTCATTCATACAAATGTAATCATTTTAACTTTTCCTTACTTTATTATTAATTTATAATTTTAATTTTAATTGTAAATGCACTCACACAAATGCAAACATATTTCCTTACTTTCCATTGTATTAATTTTTGTTTCTAGTTACTTGAAAAAGACTCAATAATAATAAGAGTCGAAACGTCGTATAAGAAAACATTAAAGTCATTAAAGGTCGCTAAACCAATAAAAAAGTCTATTATTTTAATATATATATATATATATATATATATGTATATATATATATATATATATATATATCTAATTGAAAAGAAATTATCGACCGTGATATATTATCAAAAATTAATTATTTTTTAACTCTACATTTTTTACCCCAGAAGAAGCGACAAAGTCTGTCGCGAAATATAGGGTAATTTAATAAAGGAGTTTTTTAATTGACCGCTTACCCGAATTTTAATTAATTTTTGATAATATATATATATATATATATATATATATATATATATATATATATATATATTTTGACAAACGTTGAAGGGCTTGTGAATATTAAAAGCATGCTTTGACTGAAATATTTTTCAACCATTGGCAGAATGTGAAATAACTATTTTTATATCTATTATCTTCAAAGGCTATAATGTCCATAAGTTATAGTTGATTTCATAACGATATATATTATTATTATTTATTATTATATATTATATTAAATTTTTAAAGCATGTTAATACTTATATTTCATTAAATTTTAACACTACATCCTTACGTATTCATTATTCACGCTAATTTAATAAGTCTGCATTTTGCGCATTTGCATACGCGAAGACTTTGTTCATATGTGACCGGATAGTTTCAAACCGGACTTAATAAAAAGATTCACATCTGCATATGAGAACTCTAGCAAACATAAATATATGTATGTTACTGCATCCTCAACGCGGAAGATATAAGTACCTGGATACAATACTTACATAAATATGTACATTCTTAACTAGAACAATAAGTAATAAAATAATTTTTATTCGTTTCTGCATTTTAAAAATAAAATTGCACAAAATATTTGTCAAACACAGAGATATTATTAGGAAACATCTAGTTAATACTAAAATAAAATTAGCATTCGAAATTAATTACCATCGCGACGAGACGAGAGACGCTTCGAATTGCAATTATAGAAAAAATTTAAAAAAACTACCATAACATTCGATTTGAAAGAAATATAATTCACAATCACCTTGAGATGAAATCCGCATTTGCTTGTTTTACACTTGTTCTTGTATAAGCGCATATGTTAGATGCAAAAAAAAAATGAAAGGAGGAAATAATAGAAATAATATACCTGTACTGACTGATAAAAATAGCTTTGTTCTTCCATGAAGAATTCCTTGAACCATATCGCACGTTAATATTTGGGAATCACTAAACTACAACTGTTTACATAAATAAGGCGAATCTGTGCTCCAATACAACCGTTATACACCTGTGTGTAGTGTTATTACCAAAAATCGGACACAAAGCAATCACAGATACCCGTGGTTACCACTTGTACATTGTGATAAAAATTGTTTGAATTCATGTACTTATGCACCATGATAAGTCCGACACTTCAGAGTAGCTTATATACTAATAAAACGGACGATTTGTATGGACTTTATTGGATGACTTCTTTTAAATAATGCTGCTGCTATTTCGCTTTCCAGGATGTGAATATATAATTTTCTAGTTACTTCGGTGTTGTAAGTAATATAAGTAAATGTTTATATAATAAATTTGCTGTCATTACATTTTTTAATAGCGAAATATTGGAATTATGACAAGTCGAACATACGCGGCATTTCGGTATTAAAGTATACGAGGTGTGGTTATAAAATAATGAGACATGTTACTACAGACGTACTAGGCATGCGCCAAAGTCGTACAATTTAAAGCTGCACGAGCGCTAGCCTTCGTTTATATAAAATCTACTTTTTGTTTTGCCGGAAAAACGACACTATACACAATTTATACTCATGTATAACTAGTGTTATGATTAGGGACCGGAGACGAGAGGCCGATGACTCATCGCCCACGGGCGCACGTAGGGACAAATAACCGAATTACGACACGACAAAAATGGAATTTTTTATTTTCTTAAATGTAACCACTATTGCACTTAATATGTTCTATATACCAGTACGCAATCAACCTATAAGTATTTATTTTTCTAACGCATCACATTAGTCTGTACGTGCGTTCAAAGTATTATTATCTGTTACACGCACTTATACCTGTCAGCAGCATCTATAGCGTTTATTGTTGCTACACTCGACAATTTTTTGTAAATTTACAGTTTAAAGTTTTTTAAATATATTTTTAAGCATCAGGTATCTAATTTAATTTGCAGTTATTATTAAAGTGACAATTATATGTAGTGTAGATATAGTATAATGTTTTTATTATGAAATATATTGAAAGATTTACTTTAGCTAGAGCTATAAAAAAGTTCCAAACAGTTCCACGACTTTTCCTTATAAGTTAAAAAAACAACTAGTAATAAGTGTAAGAAAGTCAAGTGGAGGTCCCCCCGTTTCCCCTTTCAATAAATAGAGCATATTTTCCTTAGGTAGTACACCTAATTCTGAAAATCCCACATGCAAATGACATTTTTTTTAATTCGCTAAATTTTTCATTCTGTGTAGTAGGGCTGGGCGATACCGACGTTTTCGGTATCGGGTACCGATACTAATCGAGGTATCGATACTTAGCGATGTATCGGGTCTGTGCACGGTATCGATTCTGAGTACTGGAATCGGTCAAGTATCGATAGGTATCGATACCTTGGAATCGATACCTTGGAATCGATACCTTGAAATCGATACCTTGGAATCGATACCTTGGAATCGATACCTTGGAATCGATACCTTGGAATCGATACCTTGGAATCGATACCTTGGAATCGATACCTTAATTCGATACCTAGAAATCAATATTCATTACCCGTTTTCTAGGTGTCGATTGTTTGATATCGGTTTCAAGAGATATAAAGTTAATTTATCGATTCTACCATAACTATGGTATGAAATTTGCAATATTGTGATATTTTGTTTTTTAATAATTATAGATATGTCATAATAAGGATATTTGATGCGCATAATAATAACATTCTTTTAAAATATATAATGCATACATACTTAAAAAGTTATTGCATCCTTTATGTACATTTAAAAAAATGCACAAAGGTTAGCTACCCGATAGAGACATGGCTACCCCATACATCGCTACCCGATACATCGATACTTAGCGAGTACTGGAATCGGTAAAGTATCGATAGGTATCGATGCTTTAAATACTTTACCGATTCCAGTACTCGCTAAGTATCGATAGGTATCGATGCTTTGGAATCGATACCTCGCTACCCGATACATCGCTACCCGATAGATCGATGCTTAGCGAGTACTGGAATCGGTAAATTATCGATGCTTTGGAATCGATACCTTGGAATCGATACCTTGGAATCGATACCTTGTAATCGATACCTTGGAATCGATACCTTGGAGTCGATACCTTGGAATCGATACCTTGGAATCTATACCTTGAATCGATACCTTGAAATCGATACCTTGATTCGATACCTAGGAATCAGTATTCATAACCCGTTTTCTAGGTGTCGATTGTTTGATATCGGTTTCAAGAGATATAAAATTAATTTACCGATTCTACCATAACTACGTTATGAAATTTGCAATATTGTGATATTTTGTTTTTTTTGTTTGTAATAATTAAAGTTATGTCATAATATGGAATTTGCTACGCATAATAACAACGTCTTTTAAATATATATGCATACATTCTTAAAAATTCTTTACTTAAAAAGTTATTTTTATATACATTTAAAAAATGCAGAAAGATAAAATAATATAAGCAAATATGCGTGCTATTACAAAATTATACAAAAAGCCTAAAATATTCATTTCAAAATAGAAACAAACCAAGCACGTTTTATACCTACAATAGCTTGATAAGAATTCTTGACCCAACTTTTTTTACCTTATTACTTATTAATTATATTACTTAATACTACATATTTGTATTATATTTTGTTTATTTTAGTTCCAATTTACAGTCGTGTATTGTGTATTGTGCATTCTATAGAACAGGAAAGTGTTTTATATTTATATGAATATGAATATCACCTATATTTCTCTCAACACTGTTTTATAGAAATTATGTGTCAACAAATTTTTGCTGTTCCCTAGTTTTGATTTATTATAATTCCTACCTTTATCCGTCGTCTAAAGTTTAATATAAGCACTTATATTTCATATCATTTTAAGCTTCATCACTTTGTTCTTATAACTTGGTGTAATAAGTGGATACGTAGTAATACGTACGTACCAAAATGTCGAAAAAAAAATAGTGTAGTTTGGAAATACTTTGATAAAATTAACGACCTGGGCGTGAGTTGTATGTAAAAAAGAATATAACTATACTGGTAATACTACAAATATGCTAAAGCATATAAAATGTGTTCATCCTTTTACATATTTTAATATTATTGAAAAGAAAGACAAAAGAGACGGTGATAGTGAAGTTACTGACGTTGAAATACTGGCCTCCGAAAGGTAAAATTATAATTATACTAGCTGCAGACTTATGTATGTAGTTCTTTTTTAATCCTTGCATGAAAAATAAGAAAATTCTAAATTGTCATTTTGCATAAAACAACAACTTATGTACCTATGATGTACGCATACCCTCTTAATAACTTTCCATGAATTCACCATAAAATGAGATTAAAAAAAAAGAATAACATACAGTTTTAAGAAAACAACATAATCACATTTTTCTATATTCATATAGTATTATGAAAACGCCTGTGACCATAGACCCGCAGCAGATATAGCCACTCCATCAACTTCACAAAAAACTGTTAATTTTCAACAAGCATCAATTGAATTATATCGACCAATAAATAAGACATTAGAAGAAAAAATTACTAATTCTTTAACTTATTTCATTGCTGCTGATATGATGCCATATTCCATTGTCGAAAAAGAAGGTTTTCAACATTTTATTAAAATTTTAAATCCGCAATATAAATTGCCAAGTAGGAAGACAATAACTTATCAAAAAATACCACAATTATATTAATAACACAGTAGAAATAATAAAAAATATTTTAAAAGATAGATCACATATGGCAGCAACAACTGATTTCTGGACATCTGTAGCTTTGGAATCATATATGTATGTCAGTTACGATTCACTTTATAAGCGACGACTGGGAGTTATATAGTGCTACGCTCGCCTGCCAAAAAATGGACACAGATCACACCGCAGCAAATATTCAGGAGCAGCTTTTGATTTGCTTTGAAGAATGGGAAATAGGCCAACAAAAAATATTAGCTTGTACAACGGACTGTGGCGCCAATATGTTAGCAGCCATTAAGTTAACGAATTTCAATCATTTAAGCTGTTTCGGTCACGTACTAAATACAGCCGTAAACAAATTAATGGAGCATGCCAAATTTAGCAACGTAATCAAAAAATCTAAAAAAATTCAAAATTGCATAGCTCATAGTTACAAAATGGTAAGCGAATTAAGAAAAATTCAAGAATCGCTAAATCGAACTCCTAAAAAAATTCCATCAGCTTCACCCACCAGGTGGTGGTCTACATTAATATTAATTGAAGCCATTGTGTCAGAACATTTACCATTAACAAGTTTATTCTCAAAATCTCTAAAATTTAGAAATAAAGATCTGTGTCTTACAAACCCAGAAAGATTAATCGCACAGGCACTAATAAAAGGTTTAAAGCCATATGCGACAGTGTCAGAGCAAATGGCTGCTGAATAAAATATAACAGCTTCTGCTATAATTCCAATATTAGAAAGTTTACAGCAACCAAAGGAAAATGAAGATGGCGACGAATTTACTTCTGACATTGTAACTCAAATCAATTCTGAAATTATAAAATATCTTCATATTCCCGAGAAAACAATCCAGAAAAAAATTTGTTGCTGAATATTTGCACATATTTAGATCCACGATTCAAAAAAGATTACCTCTCTGATGACACATACAGTAAGGTGATTTCTAAATTAAAAAATGATATTGCTATTATAAACAAAGAAAATGAAGTTACAATACAATAAGAAACAAAAAGTAGTGGTCTATCTCTTATAATTAAAAAACGTAAGCACAAACAAACTTCGGTAATAAACAGCACTGAGCACGAAATAATGAAATACGGAGCATTTGATGTGGAAGATATATCTGCAAATGCCCTTGTATGGTGGAAGACCAATGCAGGTTATTTAAAAAATTTAGCTTACTTGACTAAAAAATACCTCAGTGTTCCTGCCACTAGCGTACCATCAGAGAGAGTTTTTAGTTGTGGTGGTAATATTATAACAGATTTAAGAGCTTCATTATCGCCAGAACATGCAGAGCAATTAATATTTTTATCGATGAACAGAAAGTATGTTCCAAAATAAAATTCTATGTAATTGTTTAGAATATTGTTTTGTGTAATATATATTTGTACAATCATGTAATAAACTATATTATTATTATGTATTTCCTACATATTTAGAATAACTACATTTTTTACTTCATTGGTAATGTAACCTGCTAGGGCTGGGCGATACCGACGCTTTCGGTATCGGGTATCAATACTTAGCGATGTATCGGGTCATGCACGGTATCGATTCTGGGTACCAGAATCGGTAGAGTATACATAGGTATCGATGCTTTGGAATCGAGGCTTTGGAATCGATACTTTGGAATCGATATCTTGGAATCAGTATTCATAGCCCGTTTTCTAGGTATCGATTGTTTGATATCGGTTTCAAGAGATATAAAATTAATTTCTCGGTTCTACCATGTCTACGGTTTGAAATTTGCAATATTGTGATATTTTGTATTTTTTTGTAATAATGATAGTTATTGTGTTTATGTTATAATATGGATATTTGCTACGCATAATGTAATTCAACAACATCCTTTGAAACATATACTACATAATATATATATATATATATATATATATATATATATATATATATAATGCATACATACTTAAAAATTCTTTACTTAAAAAGTTATTGCATCCCTTATATACATTTAAAAAAATGCACAAAGGTAAGCTACCCGATACATGGCTACCCGATACATCGCTTCCCGATACATCGATACTTAGCGAGTACTGGAATCGCTAAAGTATCGATAGGTATCGATGCTTTGGAATCGATACCTCGCTACCCGATACATCGATACTTAGCGAGTACTGGAATCGGAATAAGTATCGATGCTTTGGAATCGATACCTTGCTACCCGATACATCGCTACCCGATACATCGATACTTAGCGAGTACTGGAATCGGTAAAGTATCGATAGGTATCGATACCTTGGAATCGATACCTTGGAATCGATGCTTTTGAATCGATACCTTAGAATCGATACCTTCGTTATATGAGGTATCGGGTACCCGATACCAGTTATGGTATCGGGTATTGGACGATGTATCGATACTTCGCCCAGCCCTACGTGCAGTCTCCTCACAAAATACTTGTGTGCACCACTGATGTATACTTAAACTGTTACGAAAAAATATAAAAAGGGGAATTCCGTAACTAAATTGTAACTAACAGAACCGCAATAGCTAAATTTTTCATTCAATGCAGTCTTCTCACAAAATACTTGTGTGCACGAAAATATATTAGAAAGGGGAATTCCGTAACTACATTGGGTGTACTGAGATCTGTGCTTTAAAGAAGATGAAAATGAAGAGAAAGGAGTTATTTAATTACTGAAAAACCAACAATTTTATAATTTGTCATCATCAAAGTGTAATGAACAACTATTACAGTATATTTTGGGCAAAATTGGTGTTAGTGAGCTTTCTGAAGATTTAATAAAACAAATAAAACATGAAGTTAAAGTGTTTGTTTCAAAGATGTTTACGAAGTGGCGTGAGTGTAATTATATGTATGAGCGTTTTAACAAGAAGCACATAAACTGGCTTGACGAAAACCTAAAACTCCCGGAGATACAACCACCACTGCTTCCATTATCGGTAGGAACAAATTCAGAACAAAAGATGCGAGGCAGACCCAGAAAATCATTTGAAGAAAGATCTCATCGCAGTAAGCAAAGACATGTAAGAGCAATTGTATCAGATCTTAATTCAGAAAAATTATGTTTGGCTGCAGAAACAAGCTTGGTGAAATCAGGCAACAGAAGTGCAGCTGATGTTGTGAAGTTAGCCATCAATTCTTCACCCAAAAGTTTAAAAAGAATGAAATTGGCACATGATACTTCATCTTCTGCTTCTGTAAAACCTTACAATCCTGAAGAAGCTTTAGCTCTTATAGTGGACCTTGGATTGACAAAAGAGGATTATATAGCGATGCGACTTGGAGCAATAGAAAGAGGAGCTAACATTTATCCCTCATATTATGTGATAGGAGAGGCCAAAAGAAAGTGTTATCCAGCGAATATTGAGATAAACGAAAATGAGGCTGTGGTACCGCTTCAAGATCTTCTTGCACATACTACGCAACGTCTGGCTCAAGTTCAGACTGATGTGATATTACAGTATATTTCCACTGACTGTGATACAATTGAAGTTTATTATAAATGGGGCTTGGATAGCAGCGGTGGACACAGTATATATAAACAAAATTTTGCGAATAATTCAGCATATGCAGACTCTAATATAATTTTATGTACGATTGTGCCACTGCAAATGTGTGAATCTAATAGCAATAATGACAAAATATTTTGGAAGAACATGTCACCATCATCGACCAAGCATTGTCAACCAATCTCATTCAAGATAAAAAAGGAAAATATGAACAAATTGGCCTTGTTGTTGACCAGCCGAAACAGGGTGGAGGCAATAGCAATGATACTATTGCTTTAAAACAGCAGAAATGGTCATTAAACTTTATGGCTGGTACAAAATGAGTGCCACTGTTCATAAAATTTTAATTCATGGAGCTGATATTATAAAATCTTTACCTTTACCAGTAGGCCAACTGTCAGAAGATGTAATTGAAGCAAGTCATAAAGAGTATAAAAATTTAAGACAATATCACTCCAGAAAAACTTCAAAAATTAATATTATGTCCCCGTATGTCATCTTGATAATTAAAAAAAAATGTGAAACAATTAATTATAATTCTTATTATTTTAAGTAGTATCATCACCAGTTGATCAAATTTAAATAAAAACTTTAAAAAAATATAATTATTAATTCCGCTTTTTATAAGTATTCTCGTTTTAAGTTTTTAATTAGGCCTAATGTTTTGAAATTTGAATTTCTAATTTTTTAAAACTGACATAAAAAATCCCGTGTAATAAGTTTTAAGCGAATTCGATCAATTTTTTAAAAATTGTACGCCATATTGGATCCGACATTTTGAATTTTTAAAAACTAACATCAGATTCGTAATCAGCGATCCTAAAAACCTTAATGTACCTAGTTTTATTAAAATTTATTGAATCCATATGAAGTAAATAATTTTGTCGCACTAAATTTTCAATTTGTCCCTGTGTGGGGCGTACCTACTATTGAAAATTTGTATTTTTAAAGAGTTCTTAATTTTATTTATATAATTGGAAAACAAGCGGGTGGTAATCTATAAAATACGAAATACTATTATGTACAAATTCTATGATCTAATAAATTTTACACCGTTCAGAGACGTCGCCAGCAATTGAATCGCATTTTTTTCATCCAAAGAGTTTTTTATTTGTTCGGGCACGTTGTTGAAGATGTAGAGAAATTTTCATTTAAACATTTTTTCACTGTGCACCTGCACACATTCTAAAGATTTGAATGTTTTGTTGCACCTTGCAACCAATTAGATCTGGTTAGTAACTAAGTATTATAATACGTATATTTCATTGGTTGTCGGGCCTTGTATGATTTAAATAAAAATATCGTATTTTATTTATCATACTTCTTTTCTTGTCCCATTTGCCAAACTCAATGGCGTCTTTATGCGTCAAGCGCATATTTAAAAAACAATAAATTCGTATTTGAAAATACGTCAAACGAAGTTTTCACTCCAACCCGTTAACCCACACATCTACCATTTCAGTTTTTACCAAACTGTATATACGAGGGATGTTTCCAAAGTTTTGGGAATTTAGCTATAATTATTTTATTTTGTCAATTTTCATCAATATTAGTTTTTTTTAAAGCAATCGTCATTTAATTGAATACATTTATCCCAACGATAAATTGATTTTTTTAAGTCGTCCTCAAACAACTTTTACTCTTTCATGGTTACACAAACAGTGCTACGAAAATGCGTCTATATCGGTCGATCAACTGAATCAACCTGAACGATATTGCACTGGATAGCTGAATAAACATGTCAAGACTTGTCTATTACCAATAGTTCTGCTTAATTTAATTAGGGCACAATTCCGAGAACTTTGGAAACATCCCTCGTACAAGCATGCTTAAGAAAATCTATGATAATTAGAGTGGACCAATCCGGAGCGAAAGCAGAGGCGTGACTAACGAATTGGTTCACGATTACTTAGTATGTTGTTCACGGTCATCGTGTGTACACGTATAATAGCAGCAGGAAAGTATATTCTGTGTATTTAATAATGTTGCACAGCTATGCTAGAATAGGAAATGAAGCAGTAGATGGAGTAAAACAAAAATACAACGAAGAAGTAACTAACAGAAATGGCGAAATGTTGACAGAATTTTGTGCACAGAATGAATTACGAATAAACAACACATACTTCCCTCATAAAGACCAACACAAATACACCTTTTACGACAATAGACAAAATAAATCCATAATCGATTACATCATCACAAACAGAATGTTCATGCCCCAACAAATAGTAGATATAAGAGTCCTGTCCTCAGCCAACATTGGAACAGACCACAAATTAGTGCTAGGAAAACTACGAATAGCAATGTCACTGAGGAAACAAAAGCCAACAACAAGAGCTGAAAAATTCAACATAGAATTGCTCAACCAGGAAAATACGAAACAACTATACGCAGACCGATGCAAACAATACATTACTCTTAACCCAATAATATAACCCGACACTCCCCAAACAGCATGGGATAAGCTGAAACAAAACATCTATAAAGCCGCCGAAGAAACCCTAGGCACACGCACGGTATCGCAGAACAGTAGACCGAACAATAAACCTTGGTTTACAACGGAAGTCAAGGATATCACAAGGGAAAAGAAGAAAAATTATTTGCAATACAGGGAATCTCCAACTCAAGAAAACCGAAATAAGTATATTGAAACTAGGAACAAGGTCAATAATAGGGTTAGAGAGATCAAGGAAGAATACTGGCAGGAATTCAGTAACGAAATGGAAGCAGACATGTATGGAGCACAAAAACGAATTTGGAAACTACTAAGAGGCATGAAACGGGAAACGAATGAAACAATACAACTCAGAACAATTACCGAAGAAACTTGGGAGAAGTATTTCAGAAATCTTTACGCAGACATAGAGAACCCTGTAGAAACACAAGAAGAAGACATACAAAACGACCCACCAGAAGAGTGCACGCAAATCACCGAAGAGCAAGTAAGAGAGACAACGAGGAAACTTAAAAATAGGAAAACTCCAAACCAAGACAAAATACCAAATGAGCTAATAAAAAATGGAGGAACTGCCACCATAAAAGAATACACAAAACTGTTTAATATCATACTACAACATAGAAGAATACCTGAAGAATGGAAGAACAGCGTAACAATACCCATCTTCAAAAAAGGAGACAAAACCGATCCAGCAAACTACCGTGGGATAACATTGTCGAGCACCTCGCTAAAACTCCTAACTAAGATCATTGCGGACAAAATAACCCCAACAATGCCAATAAGCGAAGAACAACAAGGATTTCGAAGAAGTCGATCCACCACTGACGCTCTATTCATACTCAGACAACTGATAGAAAAATCATTAGAGTACAACACCCCTGCCTATCTTTGCTTTGTAGATCTAACTAAGGCCTTCGACAGAGTACAACTAAAAGACGTCATCACGATCCTGGAAAACAGTAATACGAAGAAAGAATACGTAGAACTATTAAGGACCTAAACACGAACACAAGAACGCAAATACGCACAAACCTCACCCTAACGCAACACCTACGAACCACAACAGGCATCCGTCAAGGCGATAGTCTCAGTCCTTTATTATTCAACGCAATCATGGATGAGCTGGTGAAAGCTGTAAAGAACACCGGATTAGGATATCGGATGGGCATACACAACATAAATATAATATGCTATGCTGATGACGCAGTACTTATTGCGGAATCAGAGGACGACCTACAAAGAAGTTACATGCTTTCAACAAACAGGCAGGAAAACACAACATGGAAATTTCCATAGACAAGACCAAATGCATGACCATAGCAAAAGAACCTGTACGCTGCAAATTGGTAATAGAAAATAAGACCGTCGACCAAACCATGTCAATCGAATACCTTGGGTGCAAAATTACAAGCGCAGGGTTTTTGTGTGATGAGGTGAGGAAACAAGTAAACAAAGCAGCAGCAATATCGGGACATCTTAGGTATCCAATCTGGAGAAACAAACACCTAAGTACGGAATGCAAATCAAGGATATACAAAACATGCGTACGACCGGTGATGACATATGGTGCGGAGACGAGAGCGGAAACAACGATAACAAAGAGGATACTAAGAACAACCGAAATGAAGACTCTAAGAACGATAACAGGATACACATTACATGATAGGCAAAGAAATACAGATATAAGGGAGAAGTGTCAAACGGATGACGTAGTCAGATGGATACGGAAAAGAAGAAGAGAATGGAACCACCATGTCAGCCGAATGACTCCCGACAGAATGGCCAGAATAGTACGAAACAACATACGGAAGAAGACCCATAGGACGACCACCAAAACGCTGGCGAGACAGCTGGCAATCAAATTCACAAGAACAGCCGCCACAAAGAATCCGGAACTAAACAGGCGATACGCCTATTGAAAGAAGAAGAAGAAGAAGAAGCACAGCTATGTTCGATAGAAGACGCAAGAAATGAGTGTATTTTAAGTAAGTTTGAAAGTCACGCCTCTGCTTTCGCTCCGAATTGGTCCACTCTACTGATAATAAAGTAATAATAATCATAGGCATTAAATCGTCTGAAGTATTTAAAATTATTCAATTATAATTATTCAAGGGTAACGTTTAACGAATAACAATCCTCCCTGACTTGCAATATGATTCCCATCTGTGTAGATGTATCTCACGACTTCTACTTTTATTTATATTTCTACAATAGCTGTCAAATATTGCAACAGAGTAAATGTATTTTAATAGGAACTTTTCTACAATATTTTTTCAGCCCAGTATAGGAAGGAATCAAAAATATATATCATCTATTGCATCATATTATAGTAAATGGTACTTAGAGCCGATTTGTATATTTGTATCAAATTAACAATCTATAAAACTTATCTTTTTTTGTAATTACTTTTATATTCCGCAAACAAAGCGTTATCATAATCAAAATTATGATTGAGGCTCCCAAAGTGATGAGATGAGTTTCTATACGTACATATATAATTTTTTTAGTATTAGTTCTACAATGTAGAAGTCCAACAGGGGACTGAACGACTGGAAAAAAGTTTGCTGCCGTCCCTCATAAAAAAATAATTTAATTAAATTTACTTTAGGCGAAAATATCTAGTGATTCTTCGATTTTGTCATCTGGTGAGACAGATGACCAGCATCAGCTTATACGAATGAGTATGAGTATAACTTGTGTTCGGAGAGATGACATTTTGTTAGGGCTAAGCCAATCTTTTCTGACACTAACTGAACATCGAAATCGGTTTTGATTATAGTTTTTTAATATTTATGCATTCTGGCAAAATTATTTCTGTACAATAAACCCATTATAGTAGTTTATACAACGAGTCAATAATGACGGTTATTATTTCCGCGAGCTGAATTTACGAACCGAGCCGCTAAGCGGCGAGGGAGTAACTCAGCTCGAGGGAATAATAGTCATTATTGCGAGTTAATATACACTATTTTATCTACGACTAATTAAAAATTACTAAAATAAAAACAAACATTATACTATAATATCGATATGGCGATATGGTAACGCTGGTAAGACTATGTTTTATTGGTGGAACGCAGGGTATAATGAGACGTAACGTTATCATTATTCTCTGCATTGCGCCAATAAGAACGGTCCCATTTCATTATTCCCTGCAGGAATTATTAACTAATAATCACTAATGTAATACCTACTTTATTATTTAGTCGTAGATAAATTTGTTTATTTACTTATTTCGTATGAGAAGCGATAAAAACAATCGAAAATTAGATGTTAGTGTATAAATCACTTTTATGACAAAAACAAGGTCATAAAAATAATTTATCCACTAATATCTAAATATTTCAACTAGTTTAGTACTGCAGGAATTGCCTTGCTCAGTTCGTTGATGCCGCTAGCGAAACTTCTTCTGGAGCAGTCGCTTTAGTTAAAAAAATTCTCATCATAATCTAGCTCTCAATCTTGGATAAGATTCCGACAACTAAGTTGCCATCGCCAGCAGCAAAAAAACTATTATACTCGTAGCCTTGGCGCATAATTTACGCAAGAAACGTACAGCCCACGTACCACCCACCTGTCTGATTCAGTTAATGTATAACAGTTGCCAGTGTCGTATCAATATGATCGTCGTATCAATATTCCGTAGGTGAAGGAAAAGTGAATGCCTAAAGTGGCAGATATCACTAGATTATATGGCGCCACCTGATGGGACAAAATTTACTATACCTTGTGAGGCGATTCTTTCAGCTTTACTTTACTAGTCTAACTGATGAAGTCTGATAGTGGGTGACAGAAACACGTGTCTTAGGCACAAGTAAATGTTGGAAAATACGAGGTGTATTTCCATGTGTACAGTTACAGACGTGTATATTGCATGTCTGTTTCATTTGTAAGAAAAATATTAATCCAACGAATGGATATTCGGTTACGGAGAATAGATTACTCACAGCAAATAACAATTTTTTAGAGAAAACAAAAATCCCATAGTGTACATTGACAAAACATATATTCATAGTGTTCATAAAAAAAATCGTGAAGAACCGTCATAAATAGGGACCGTACACGAGAGGCCGAAATTACGATGGACCATATAAATAGCCTATAACATCGCTAAGTGCAACACGCAGTTATTTAATAGCACTATTCATTCGGTTAACCGCATATCTGTCGTTTGTCGTTGAATTGTGACGCAATAACTTCAATTTTACAGTTAAATTCCTTTCTTCATGGGCGTAGATAGAAGCGGAAGGGGTTTTTATAATTTATTTTATTTATTAGTTTATATTTCGTAAGATAAATAAAGTACGGTGAGTTAGTTTCTTTTTTTTTTCATTGTTTTAACTGTTAATTGCATAATTACATACTTCCTAATTTTTGTAACTGTTTAATATCGTTTCAGCGAATGTACTTCTCCCAATTATTTTGACGTAAGTATCCAGTGAATTTCGTTAAGTTTCAATAACTTACGCATACATTTTTAATTTTCATTTATTTAGATCTAGAACATTATTTCAGTTACTTTTCAAATATGATATGGAACAACGTGGAGAGTGGCATCGTCAAACATGGATAAAGGGTCAAACTAATTGTATGTCCATTGTCAGTGATTCCGAAATTTATTGCAAAGTCCGTAAAATATCATTAAAAAACTCCAAGAAATCGCACGTAAAACGTCGCTTAGCATCGGAAACACAGACACAGAAATTAGACCTGTGAAAATCTGACAATTTTAACGAAGAACTCTGTGAAACTTTAATGGCGGTAAATATTACATTAAATAAACTTAACAATGCCACCTCCAAAATATTTCTCCAAAAATATACTGGTCGAAATGTTCCTGATGAATCCACCTTACGCAAATATTATGTCCCTAAGTACCAGACGCGGCTCGTGATGACGTATTTGGGAGTGCAAGTACAATGATACGAGTGCCTCGTGTGTTTTCGGTGTTTGCTAAGAAAACGTTACAGTTAGTACACGAGAATACACGAAGCACTCGCATCATGGTGCTTGCACCCCCAAATACGTCATCACGAGCCGCGCCTGCTAAGTACTACACGAAAGCAGTACAACGCATTAGAAGCAATCTTTCACTATGGATAAGTGCCGACGAAACTGTCGATATATTAGGACGCTGTGTGGTAAATGTTGTAGTTGGTGTACTAAATCCAACTATTTCATATAGCACATAGATAATAGCAACAAAAGTTATAAATACAGTTGATGCGGAAACAGTAGCTAAAACCATTTACGAGAATATGCACCAAATTCTTCATTCGGACGACAGGTACAAAGAAAAAATACTTTTACTTGTCAGTGACAGTGCTGCATATATGTTAAAAACAGGTAGACTATTAAAGGAAACATATCATAATATGCTGCATATTACTCCACAGAATCTGTGCATATATCAGAGACACCTTTCCGGAAGTTGATAGACTTGTATTCCCCTTTAAAAGTTTTCAGAAAATCACCATTAAAAGTAGCTCTTTGCTTCCATCTTTGTCACTGCCTCCCTCTCCAGTAATAATTAGATAGGGAACATGGTTGGAAGCTACTAGTTTTTATGCAGAGAATTTCGATAGTTTACAAAATTTCGTTACATGTTTAAATGTCGATGCTCGAAATATTTCTGAATGCAAAGAACTAATACAAATTCCAAATTTAAAAAGTCAGTTGTACTTCCTTCAGGAACACTTTGGAAATTTGCCAAAACTAATCACTTATTTTGACAATCAAAATCTAAAATTAAATGATGGATTAACCACAGTAGATGTGGCTATTAATAATTTGAAAAATATTCCAAATAACTTCGGATGTGGCGTTCAGCAAGAGTTAGACGCAGTTTTTAATATAAATCCAATTATATAATAACATTGCGGCAATTGTGTATGGGGACATTGCCTCAAAATCTAACTGCTAAATACGCTGAAATAAAAGAATATTTCCAGTGGATACTGGAAATATACCTATAACAAGTTGCGATGTAGATAGGACGTTTTCTATCTACAAGGATGTATTTCATTAAAACAGAACAAATTTTACAGAAGAGAACCTTGGGAAAGTATTACTAGTTAATATTAATACTCCTTTACTCAACTTGAACTACAAAATGAACAAATAAAAAAATTGTTTTCCAATTATATAAATAAAATTAAAATCTCTTTAAAAATACAAATTTTCAATAGTATATAGTATATAGTGGGCGATGAATCATCGGCATCTTGTGTCTGGTCTCTAGTTATGAGGTTTTGGTTTAATTACTTGATATTTATTTCCTAATTCTTTTTGAACTGTGTATTCCAACTTTTCTTTGGAGTCTTTATTGCTACAATTAACAACCACACCTCATTTACTAATATTTGTAATTGTTTCAACACCAACAGCTATTTTGTTAAGATCAATCCTTGTTTTTACTTCTTGTTGAGTTACTTGACACTTCTGCTTATCATTCACTGGAAGTTTAACGACAATTACTTCATTATTTTTTTTGACTATTGAGGTGTCTGATACTTTATTAAACTGCCCTTTCGCGCTATTATTTATTATTGCTTGTAACAAATCACTCATACAATTTATATTAACATTTTGTTTAGTAATTGTTTCCGTACAATGATTTAGTTATTCAACTATGTCTCTTAATTGATTATTAAAATTTTAATTTTTACAGTGATCACAAACAAATTTAATACAACATCCCTCGATAATTTTTTTTGCCGTGTCTACACATTTTCGATGATATAGATGATATAGATATACCGTGTGTCCCAATTTCGATGCTCACCATTGGTATCTCGGTTATTAGAAGATATAGAACAACGGTTAAATGGGGAATGTTTTGCAGAATTCAATACTCGCGGCAAATCTCATTTCAAATTTGACCTAACTTTTTACATTTTTAAAATATTTTGATCAAAAATCTGCCGATTTCGTTATTCCTCAATAACTCGATAACGCTTAGTCTGACCTCTTTTAAAGTTTTACATTGTTGAGACACTTTTTTAAAACAAATTATTTGATACAAACAGAAACCCCCGATTGTCATTTGTTTTTAAGTTATTACCACTATCTTTTGTTTTTCATATGGCGGCCATATTGGATTTTGGGTTTGTTAGGTAGTCCTCAAAATGTGCTTTTCAACAATGTATAACATGCCTGAAAAATTTTTATTTATAAGGAAAATATTAATAAAAACGTAAATTAATCTTTAATATGAAATTAGTAGGCTGAAAAATTAAACACCAATGTCAAATGAAAGTGAAAAGATATTCTAAATAATACTGTAAACAAACGAAACGATAAAAAAATTATAGAAATAAAAAGTAAAGATACAGAACTTAAAGTTCACATTCACTTAAAGAAATTGTTCAAGATGACGACAATTCTGTTTCACACAATTTTGACACCTTGTTCGAGTAGAGTTACAAACTCTACGTAGCATGTTTCCGTTTACTGATCGTAGCACATCTAGTACTCTTTGTTCTAAAATTTCCCGAGCTTCTGGCGGTTCAAAATCAAATACTTCGTTTTTAGTGGTACCCCATAAATAAAAGTCAAGCGGGGTAAGGTCGGGTGATCTCGCAGGCCATTGCACGGGTCCATTATTTGAAATCACTCTCTCATTAAAGTTTTCTCTCAAAAAATGTTGCACGTTACGAGTGTTATGGGCCGGGCAACCATCTTGCTGGAACCAGATGTTTTGCATGTTCTCGGGATTAATAATTTGCCTCAAAGCAGGCATTATCTCGTTTGTTAGTAGCTCCAAATATCTGTTACCAGTTAAATTGTAATCAAAGATGAAAGGACCTATTAACTGATTATCTAAAACGAAAAAAAGAGTTTAAAAACTTAAAAACAAAAAAAAAATGTAAACAAAATGTCATACCAATTAAACCGCACCAGACATTAAAACCAAATCGAACTTGAAATCTTCTTTGATTTACCAAATGTGGATTTTCAGTAGACCAATGATGATAGTTATTCCTATTGAACACTCCACAATTGGTAAATCGTGTTTCATCTGTCCATAGTATTTTCCTAGGAAAATTAGCGTCATATTCACATTTTTGAAGGTACCACCTGCTAAACTGTAATCGTCGGAGATTGTCATTATCACTTAAACCTTGTACAATTAACAGTAGATTTTGAAATCCCTGTTTCTCGTGTCACACGACGAACTGATGTGCTGGGATTGTTCCTAACGTTCTGCAAAATATTATTTAGACGTGTATCAGAATCATTAACTTCATAGTTAGCTCGTTTTTGTTCGAAGCTTCCAAAGGTTTTTAATTTGCTAACTAGTTTTCTAAAAATTGTCCTGTGTGGCTGTTGTCTTTCTGGAAAACGCTCTGCATAACTCGTGCACGCATTTTTAGTGTTTCTATTTGCTTTGAAATACACTTCCAACATATCAACTTTTTCTTCGTTTGAATATGTATGTGCCATTATCAATACTTATAAATCTTAATACTTGACAATAATTACTTATCACTAACTACAAGTAGTTTTATTTAACTTACCTATCTCTGCAGCACTAATTGTACTTTGACAGGTTATCGTTTTGTTTCATTGTAAGAATACATTTGTCATTGACGTTTGACGGAACATAATGTCTTTGCTAGTGATACACGCTCAGAGGTTAGAATTATCTGACATTTGATGTAAAACCAAATACAAATCTCCCCACTACTTTTAATCCTGCGCGAATTTACCCCTCCTCGCGCCAACTTAATTGGCGTTTGCTATACTTAGAATATCTTTTCACTTTCATTTGACATTGGTGTTTAATTTTTCAGCCTACTAATTTCATATTAAAGATTAATTTACGTTTTTATTAATATTTTCCTTATAAATAAAAATTTTTCAGGCATGTTATACATCGTTGAAAAGTACATTTTGAAGACTACCTAACTAACCCAAAATCCAATATGGCCGCCATATGAAAAACAAAAGATAGTGGTAATAACTTAAAAACAAATGACAATCGGGGGTTTCTGTTTGTATCAAATAATTTGTTTTAAGAAAGTGTCTCAACAATGTAAAACTTTAAAAGAGGTCAGACTAAGCGTTATCGAGTTATTGAGGAATATCGAAATCGGCAAATTTTTGATTTTTCAAAATATTTTAAAAATTTAAAAAGTTAGATCAAATATGAAATGAGATTTGCCGCGAGTATTGAATTCTGCAAAACATTCCCCATTTAACCGTTGTTCTATATCTTCTAATAACCGAGATACCAATGGTGAGCATCGAAATTGGGACACACGGTATATCAATCCATAACCTTTGAGTTATAATAAATTGTCTAGGAACATAAGTTTTAGTTTTTAGTACGTCAACCATTATGACATCATTTTTAAATTGTATATCATCTATAATCATATTTGTTATTTCTTCACGACGATTATTTAGTATTGTTTGTAACAAATCACTCATACAATTTATATTAACATTTTGCTCAGTAATTGTTTCCGTACAATGATTTAGTTTTTCGACCAAGTCTCTTAATTGATTATTAAAATTTTGTTTTTTACAGTGCTCACAAACAAATTTAATACAACATCCCTCGATAATTTTTTTTGCCGTGTCTACACATTTTCGATGATATAGCGTCTCACAAACAAAACAACAAATTTCTTTCTCATTCCGTTTGAAATCACATTTGCAAGCATAACATTTATTTGACATCAAACTTGCACTGGTTTCGTAATATTGCTATAGTTTACTCACACCATTGTTTTTGTAACCCACTTTTTGTCACAACTTCCTAAGTATACTGCGACTACAATGCTGATGCATTTATTTGCGTTATTATTTTTTGACTTGTTTCAATTTTTTTCGCACTAAGCTCATCTAGGTCAACTCGTTAGAAGCCAACCTTTTACAAGCGGTTCATGTATCTTTTATTTATTGTTTAAAATGCCTTAATTTATTTTTCTCCCGACCAAGAATAAAGTCATCTTATACATCTGACAATTGACATATATTAGACTACTTTATTCTCTAGGGAATAAAATATTCGATTTTCCCTAGGGAATAAAGTGAATACTGTAGTGAATGACTTTTGGTTCATTTATTTAAGTCAAAATTAATTTAACTGTCAGATTGACGAAGCATTCAAATATATCAATCAATTTTATTTTGTAATCGTAATAGTAACATTAGATGAGTTTACAATATTTATATATGGACAATCATCTGATATCTTAACTTGGCGGTTGCTTACAGTAGTGCTTGTGCAAGGTTCGTTCTCATTTACTTGTAAACTCGTTTTACCTTAGTAACCAGAAACTATGCACATTTTCATGACAAACCAACTTAATTGAATGACATCAGATCAATCTATCAATCAACTGTCAAACTAATAATGAAATAAATTATTACATTTAAGGTCGGGAGAAAAGTTTTGTATGTAATTCGGGAATAAACGTCTATAATCCCTCAACAGAAAATGCCCTCGCTCCCTTCGGTCGCTCAGGCATTACTTACTGTCTCGGGATTAAAACTGTCGTTTATTCCCTTAATACATAAATATCTATTTCTCCCGACCAAGAATAAAGTGTCATCTTATACATCTGACAATTGACATATATTAGACTACTTTATTTATTCTCTAGGGAATAAAATATTCGATTTTCCCTAGGGAATAAAGTGAATACTGTAGTGAATGACTTTTGGTTCATTTATTTAAGTCAAAATTAATTTAACTGTCAGATTGACGAAGCATTCAAATATATCAATCAATTTTATTTTGTAATCGTAATAGTAACATTAGATGAGTTTACAATATTTATATATGGACAATCATCTGATATCTTAACTTGGCGGTTGCTTACAGTAGTGCTTGTGCAAGGTTCGTTCTCATTTACTTGTAAACTCGTTTTACCTTAGTAACCAGAAACTATGCACATTTTCATGACAAACCAACTTAATTGAATGACATCAGATCAATCTATCAATCAACTGTCAAACTAATAATGAAATAAATTATTACATTTAAGGTCGGGAGAAAAGTTTTTTATGTAATTCGGGAATAAACGTCTATAATCCCTCAACAGAAAATGCCCTCGCTCCCTTCGGTCGCTCAGGCATTACTTACTGTCTCGGGATTAAAACTGTCGTTTATTCCCTTAATACATAAATATCTATTTCTCCCGACCAAGAATAAAGTGTCATCTTATACATCTGACAATTGACATATATTAGACTACTTTATTCTCTAGGGAATAAAATATTCGATTTTCCCTAGGGAATAAAGTGAATACTGTAGTGAATGACTTTTGGTTCATTTATTTAAGTCAAAATTAATTTAACTGTCAGATTGACGAAGCATTCAAATATATCAATCAATTTTATTTTGTAATCGTAATAGTAACATTAGATGAGTTTACAATATTTATATATGGACAATCATCTGATATCTTAACTTGGCGGTTGCTTACAGTAGTGCTTGTGCAAGGTTCGTTCTCATTTAGTTGTAAAATTTTTCGTGCGATATGAAGTTTATTCTCCTCGGACGTTTCTATGTAGCCCTCCGCGACAGTACCTGTGAACAGTTTCTTTTATATTAGTAGCCCAACGAATGCAAACATAATAACTACTTGACTTCCAATCACCATGTCTTTTAACAGTAAGAATATCAGCCCCACTATTTGCTAAAAGACTTGCAGAAGTGCGTCTCAAACAGTGGCCTGTATGTAGGTCGGGATCAGGCAATTCCAAATACGCTGCAATTACCGATGGTATTTTTCCTAGAGTGTTCTTTTCCATTGGTTGACTAGTGCATTTTCCACTTTTATAGTATATGAAGAAGCGTTGGTGATTAGTATGAACTGGTCGAAGAAATACATATCTTCTATATAGTTCAATAAAATTTAACGATTTTTTCTCAGTATTCAAAATGTGGAACGATTGGTCTATTTTAGTTTTAGTATCTTTTACATTAACAATTAAAACATCTTCTTTCTCTTCAATATCTTCTGTAGATAGATAAAGAAGCTCCTGACATCTCATTGCTCCACAAATATCCATAATTACTGCAACCTATTGATTTTACTCAAATATTTTATATTGATAAAATATTAAATGAAACTAACCTTGGTCATTAAATAACTATCATCGGGCGCTTGTTCTACAAACTGTAATATTTGGGCTCTACTGAGGATCTTAGATTTTTTTGGTTTAAAACCAGCAGACTTTCGTTTTAATAGAGTTATTAATCTTGAAAATTTACTAATGTCCAAATTTTGATGAATTAATAGAGTTGATCTTAATTTGGAGTAGCAGGACCACAAAGAAGAAGCCTTGTACTTTCCAAAAAGCTCAGAAAAATAGACCAGCAAAATATCTTCCATGTTCTCCACCTTGACACTTTTACGATCGCACCATTTTATGAAATCTTCATATGCCTTTTCATACAATTTCTTCGACTTTGCCGGTAATAAATTAGTCGTTATTTCTCGTGCAGCTATGGAAATATTTGCAGGCACTTGAAAATTATCTCCTTCACCCCCATTAATATTCATTTTTGCACAATAACTTAAACGGACTGCGTTTTTTTGGAAAAAAATAAGACACAAACAAACTCGTTTTACCTTAGTAACCAGAAACTATGCACATTTTCATGACAAACCAACTTAATTGAATGACATCAGATCAATCTATCAATCAACTGTCAAACTAATAATGAAATAAATTATTACATTTAAGGTCGGGAGAAAAGTTTTGTATGTAATTCGGGAATAAACGTCTATAATCCCTCAACAGAAAATGCTTTACTTACTGTCTCGGCATTAAAACTTTCGTTTATTCCCTTAATACATAAATATCTATTATCTAGGACTAAACAATAAAATAGTTATTATATTAGTGATTATTAGTTAATAATGGGACACATAATTCTCGCAGAGAATAATGAAATGCGACCGTTCATATTGGCGCAATGCAGGGAATAATGATAACGTTATGTGTATGTCTCATTATTCCCTGCGTTCCGCAAATAAAACATACTCTTACCAGCGTTACCATAGTAACGATAAACAAGCCCGGATATTCTAATTGTTAAACGTGTCGTCGATAGTGATGCCGATGAATTTGTATTATGTACACCACCAGAAATTAAGCTTAAGGCCAATGCAACTATGCTTGGTTTATTGCCCAAAAATTCAAGCATTTTTATAATAAGGCTTACAATAATTTTATGGACTGGCGTCGTCGGCAAAGTACAAATTCATTTTCGGGAGTGAATTATTGGTAGCAAATCAATTGCATTTTCGCGAAGTAATTTGAATGAAATAAATGCTTTCTACATTTACGACGCTAATTATTTGTCAGATTCTAACAGGTCCAATTTCTGTGTATATGATTGCGGTGCCAAGTGAAGTTTTCCGTGCGATTTCTTGGAATCTTTTAACGATATTTTACAGACTTTGCAATAAACTTCGGAATCAGTAGCAATGAAAATGAAAATGAAAAATGTATGCATAAGTTATTGAAACTTATCGAAATTCACTGGACACTTGCGTCAAAATAATTGGGAGAATTAGATTCGAAGAAATGATATTAAACAGGATTTATTACAAAAATTACGAAGTATGTAGTTAACAGTTAAAACAATGAAAAAAATAAACTAACTCAACGTACTTTATTTATCTTACGAAATATAAACTAATAAATAAATAAATTATAGAAACTGCTCACGCTTCTATCTACGCCCATGATGAAAGGAACTGTATTATTGAAGTAATTGCGATACAATTCAACGACAAAAAAACAGATGTGCGGCTAACCGAATGAATAGTGCTTTTCAATAACTGCGTGTTGTACTTAGCGATGTTATAGACTATTTATAAACTCATAACTAGAGCAGACCAATTTCCGTGCGCGCCATGAGCGCCGGTATGGAAGTGTAATGTGTAATAACGGGCGTTCAGAAACATTCGAAGTCAAAGTAGTCCTTGAAAATATGAAGTCATGTCTGAGATAGATTGATTTTTGACAGACAACAGTTGACATTTAATAATTATTACAAATCAGATACTTAAGTAAAGATATACGATTTTTTGTTCAGAGCCCACTTGACTTCGAATGTTTCTGAACACCCGTTATATTAGAATATGCGATAGAATAGGGACGCAACATGAGCTTGTTACCGATATAAGTATAGAAGTAGAATACAAAGGTATTTTTAATAATATAAAATATTATTAAAAATCTGGTGTGAAGAACACAAATGCAGGTTCACTATTAATATTTTCTGTGAACGTGTCCGAATATATCCTATCCCCAGAGACGTAGATACGTATTTCGCTTTTCTACAAGCTCATCGGTACGCCCCTGCTGAAGAAAGGATATTTCCAGACACATTCACAGAAAAAAACCACCTCGCCCTATCACCGTAATTATCGGACGGAATATTCGGACACGTTCACAGAAAATATTAATAGTGAACCTGCATTTGTGTTCTTCACACCAGATTTTTAATAATATTTTATATTATTAAAAATACCTTTGTATTATACAAAACTGGTGGGGTTTACCTACTCATGTATGTTTCAATTATTCTGATACATTACACATGCGGTTAAGCCGTAGTATGAGTGAAGGCACAAACAAAATGCAGTTTTCTAGAGAGTTGGCTGTGCTAACCTCTTTGGAAGGGCGTCGTTACTTCACATTAATTATGTGGACGGTATGCGAGGTACTTCGGCTGTCTGACAACAGGTAGCGCCGAATTTACTTCTGCGCTCGGTCTGGATAATTACGGTGATAGGGCGAGGTGGTTTTTTTCTGTGAATGTGTCTGGAAATATCCTTTCTCCAGCAGGGGCGTACCGATGAGCTTGTAGAAAAGCGAAATACGTATCTACGTCTCTGGGGATAGGATATATTCGGACACGTTCACAGAAAATATTAATAGTGAACCTGCATTTGTGTTCTTCACACCAGATTTTTAATAATATTTTATATTATTAAAAATACCTTTGTATTACACAAAACTGGTGGGGTTTACCTACTCATGTATGTTTCAATTATTCTGATACATTACACATGCGGTTAAGCCGTAGTATGAGTGAAGGCACAAACAAAATGCAGTTTTCTAGAGAGTTGGCTGTACTAACCTCTTTGGAAGGGCGTCGTTACTTCACATTAATTATATGGACGGTATGCGAGGTACTTCGGCTGTCTGACGACAGGTAGCGCCGAATTTACTTCTGCGCTCGGTCTGGATAATTACGGTGATAGGGCGAGGTGGTTTTTTTCTGTGAATGTGTCTGGAAATATCCTTTCTCCAGCAGGGGCGTACCGATGAGCTTGTAGAAAAGCGAAATACGTATCTACGTCTCTGGGGATAGGATATATTCGGACACGTTCACAGAAAATATTAATAGTGAACCTGCATTTGTGTTCTTCACACCAGATTTTTAATAATATTTTATATTATTAAAAATACCTTTGTATTATACAAAACTGGTGGGGTTTACCTACTCATGTATGTTTCAATTATTCTGATATAGAAGTAGAGACATTTATTCTATCAGAAATAATTAAATATACATTTGGTTTTCTGCTATTAAAGTAATATGCATAAACTCACGAAAAATAAGAATAGTAGATATTATAGCAGCGTTGTATGTACCGTTGCGGCCAATATTATCTGGGCAGCAGTTTTTCCCACTGTAAATGGATTTTAATTGTTACATAAAAAAAGTCGCCTGGAAAACTATACTGTCATATTGATTGATGAAAAACGTCAATTATAAAAATGCCACATTTATCTTTGGCCGAGAAATTAAGGGTTGTCACTTTACTGGGAGAGGGGTGGTCGGAACGACGAGTCGCATTAATATTCCAATTACCAAAGAGTACTGTGCATAACATTAAGAGAATATGGGATGAGAGACAAACGCTTGAAAGAGGATTGGGTAGTGGTAGGCCCAGAGTTTCAACGGAGGTGGATGATGGTAATTTGGTTGATTTTATTCGCGAAAATCCCTTCCAGTGTGCGGTAGACGCACAGGCTGAAACAAACTTTCCTGGGTCCGTTCGAACGGCAAGGCGTCGTATCAAAAATGGATCTGATCTACGTACTCGTTCTGCAGCGAAAAAACCTTTTTTAACTCCGCAAAATAAGGAACAAAGAGTAGGTTTTGCTTTGGAATACACCTTAGAAGCGTTAAATTTCTGGCAGAATGTTGTTTTTACAGATGAGAAGGTATTTAAATCGTGTTATGATTGACACGTTAGAGTTTATAGACCTCCGAACTCTCGCTTTGATGAACGTTATACCCAAAAATCACACATAAGCGGTCGTTTTTCTGTCAATGTCTGGGCCTGGATGAGCGCCCAAGGACCCGGAGTTATAACACATATAAGAGGTAGATGCAATGCAGAGGTCTATGTTGGAATATTGGAAAATATCATGCTGCCCTCAGTAAATGCAGTCTTTCCCCAAAATAATTTTATATATCAACAAGACAATTGCCCCATTCATACAGCCAGAGTGACCTCAAACTGGATGCAGCAACAGAACATACAAGTTCTACCATGGCCTTCACGTAGCCCGGACTTGAACCCCATTGAAAATATGTGGGGTTTGATGGGAAAAAAAATTAATAGAGGTAATAATTTTCGCCCACAAAATGTAGAACAGTTATGGGAAAGAATTCAAGAAGCATGGATCGAATTAACTCCAAATTATACTGCAGAATTAGTAGCATCAATGCCCAGAAGGTTAAATAATGTTATTGAAAAAAATGGAGCTGCTACAAAATATTAATTTTTTATATCATTTAAATAAACATCAAAACTTTTAATTTAATTTAAGATCAATAATATGGTTGGTCAAAACCAAACTAATTTCAGTTTAAAGACATCCCTTTTTAAGGTAATGACTATTGATTATTGAGATAACCATCACATGATGGCTCATGCCCTAAGTGCGTATCCAGATTAACGAGATTGTAGCAAAGCCTGATTTACCAAATTTCATGAAAAAGTCATAAAATGTCAAATCACTGCCCAGATTATATTGGCCGCAACCGTACAGTTGTGTGCAGAAAAAACTCGGACACGCTATTTTTTCTATGTAAATCTGGTTCACCCATACTTAAATTTGAATTGTCACTTAAGTGTCAAATTTAGTTGTCAAAGTGAGAGTTTTATTATAATGCCAAGACAATTGTGTAATCAACAAAAAATTCAAATCATTTCCGAGCTTCAAAAAGGACGAACAATTAGAGAAGTAGCGTTTACTTTCGGAGTTAATAAAAGCACCGTACAAAATGTCAAAAACCGTTGGGAGCAAGAACAAACAATTAACAGAAAACAAGGAAGCGGTAGAAGAAGGATTTCTTTAGAACATCATGATACCGCTTTAGTGAATTTCTTAAGAGAACGTCCGTTTTCTTGTGCATTAGATGCTGTTGCAGCAACAAATTTCCCGGGTTCTCGGTCAACAGCCTGCAGAAGAATTCAAATGTCAGACATTAAAAATTGTAGTGCAGCCAAAAAAAGTATTTTGTCGGAACGCCATAAACAGGGCAGAATAATATTTGCACTAAATTATTTGTACAAAGATATTGAATTGTGGAATAAAGTAATTTTTAATTTTTTTAATAATTTTATTCTCCAGCAAGATAATTGTTCAGTACACACGGCAGGAATAATAACTCAGTGGTTACAAACTAATAACATCAAAAGTTTGATTTGGCCCTCCAAATGCCCGGATGTAAACATAATTGAGAATATCTGGGGTATTATTGTTAAAAAAATGTATGAGCGTCATTTTAGACCAAATAACAGAGAAGAGCTGTGGAATGCAATAATTGAAGCATGGCAAGAAATAATAGAAAACGAAAATCTTATAAGACTCTTGTATTCGTCTATTCCCTTGCGATTGACCAATATATTAAATGCTGATGGTGCCATGACGAAATATTAGTTTATATATATTATATGGTTTATTTGTAGATTCTTTATAATGTTATGACTGTTAATTTAATAAAAGTTAATTCATTTTATTGAAATTCGTCTCTTTACTTCAACATATAAAAGGAGTTTTACTCATATATTGGCATATAATGCTATAATTCAGGTGACATATGAGTGTACGAATTTTTTTTGGAAATATGTCAATAGTGGTATAGGTTCACACAACTAAACACTTGTCCTACTTTTTTCTGCACACAACTGTACCTATAAATAAAATGGAAAATGTATGAAATCAGTGATTGTGTGCACGACAGAGGATTTAAAAAAACAATTTTAAAACTGAGAAGCAATTTATTTAAACCAGAATCGACGCACGATTATTTTATGCACTAACTGATATTTGTGATTGACATTATCAAATGTCATTTGGATTTACGTTTACGGAACAACAAACACATACTAATATATATGCGTCTTATTCAATCAAACTTTCAAAGTTACCTAGATTGACTTTTCAAATGAACACACGTTATATATTCATATATATATGTGTGTTTAGATTATTTCTTAGCCGCTCATTAAATATATCAATTGATAAATTCTTGGAGTTTTTCGGATTTTTATAATATTATCAAATTAGTATGTAGTTACGAAGTAAATGAGGATGTAAACATTGCTGTCTACAAATTACAAAGCAAATAATACCAAGAATATATCAATTGATATATTTAATGAACGGCTAAGAAATGATCTAAACACACATATAGCTATGGAGTAATAATTAGCAATTTCAACCCTTCAAAACTGACATCTGCTTTCAAATACTGACATCTGCTTTCAAAACTGACATCTGCATTCAAAACAGAAATTTCAATTTCAAACCTTTATTTTTCATTGTGCACTATTCAAATCAGAAAAAATTGTCCTGTTTCTATAATGTTATTCGCGAAAGTTTAGAATCAAGTTTATTATTTTTAGATGAACGTTAAACGTTCTTTATACTTGATTAGAATACAATAAAATGGCTTCCACAATCAATATCTGGTGTCTGTTTTTTAAAAACCTTTTTTTTCAATAGGAAGAAACTCTGACATTATGAAAGTTAATTTGTCATGTCATTTTATTCAGTATTGTTTGATATTTCATAATGCAAAAACTTACAGCGGAGAAGCATCTACAAATTGTGGAAATTTATTTCCAAAATCAGTGTTCACAATGTTAACAAAAAAAGCGCTTCGCTCAATTTACGGCATACATCATCGGCCAACTGAGATGACTATTCACAACACAATTGAATAATTTCTCATTCAATTTACTCTTTTGGACTCCCATCCACCAACGAGATTGGGTAGAGTGCGCGCTGAAGAAAATATCGTCGCCGTTGAGGCCAGTGTTGAGGATGATTCAAATTAATCGATTCGTCATCGTGCGCAAGAACTGTGCCAATCGACTTTCTGGAAGATTTTGCGCAAGGATCTTGGCTTACACGGCTACAAGATTTAATTGGTGCAAGAATTGAAGCCAACCGACCATCGTCAGTTCAGTAATTTGGTGCTTGAACAATTGAAAGTCGATGCACTGTTTTACGGTCAAATTGAGTTTAGTGATGAGGCTCACTGCTGGCTCAGTGACTTTGTGAACAAGCAAAATTGTCGCATTTGGAGCGACACTAATCCATAGGTAACTCATCAACTACTGATGCACCCTGAAAAATGCACTCAGCAGTCAATGTGCGAACTTGCTAGCCACGCTTTTCATCCCAAAATCTTGCTTTGAAATTTGCTAAACTGAACTCTAGACTGCTCCTCAACTTTTTCAATGGTCCATTGTCGATTTTCCAAGATGATTTCGTGAATTTTTTTATCATTTTTATCGAATTTGGGCCGTCGATGGACGGCCAGACATTTCGCCTCTTTTGCAACGTTAAAACCTCTTGAACCATTCGAAGTAAGTTTCCCACTAGTATCATCTTTGTAGGCTGTTTTTTAACATTTTGATTGTTTCTCTGCCAGTTTTTCCTAGCAAGAAGCAACATTTTACGGTCAAGCGCCATTCACGAGAATCAGCCATTGCAAAATCGACCCGTAGACAAAACAACAGTCGCTCAAAAATTCATACAAACCGAAGGGAATCCTTTTTAGCGATAACACTTGGCTTACTGAGTGGTATGAATGGTACTCTATACACCCCTATTAGCAGAACACGGCACTATAAAAACTCCACCCACCACATCAATTCGGTTGCATTGGGGTGCCCCTTCGTATATAAACTACGATTTAGTTCTAGCCTTAAGATATAATTAAGAGGTAATTATGGTGAATTTCCGAAGTAATAACACGAAAGAAGAATACATTAAGATTGTCGTGGATTAACAAGACTATTGAAATGATTTAAATAGATCCAGCTCGTCATTAAGAATAATTTTTCGAATCTTTAAATTTATAATATGGATTCTAAGATATTCAATATGAAACCGTTTTTCTCATTGTGTAAAATTTATGGTACCTTATTTTCCTGTTTCTACAATATGGTTGGTGAAAGTACAATCCGGTTTCTTATCTTTAAATGAATGTAAATCTTCTTTATATCTAATTTCAATAGAATAACTTCCACAATCAATATGTATTTGTATTGTTTTAATAAACGCAGACAAGAAGATACGATCACCACCTTTACCTACATTCGATAAGCAGATGAATGCGTTGTAATTTCAGGCACATTTGAAAAAGATCTGCCTTTTACCAGATTTACGAGTAGCTAATGGTCAGACGTCATGAAATTATATCAAAGCTTTTCCATATTTACGATTTTTAAGTATGGAAAATTTACTTTTAGTTACAAATTGTTTTTTTTGGTTTTTTAGAATTACAATATCATCTTATTATGATTTACAATGATACATGTACTTTAGATAATGTAATTATCTTTTTTATAATTAATATTATAGTTTGAAAGGAATCATTGGTATCTATCGAATCGGTAACGTCTTGTTTGAATCATTCTTTCTAGCTTTCTATATTTAGAGGTAATTTCGCTACACTGTGAATAATGTTTTATGCAAAATGTTGCTACTTATAATAGGTAAAATACCCATATTGCATTAATACAGTGTTTTCCCATTGCTTTTCACTATGTATCAATTATGTTTCCCCATTTGTTAATTGTAATTTCCCCTTGTCAATACTCGTCGAAATCAAATGCTTTTCCCATTTGTCAAAACACTTTAACTATTTATCAAATGAGTAGCGGAAAAATTCTTCAAATACTTGATTTGGTAGTGCTTTTTTATTACGAGTTGACGTTTGCTGATCATATACTCTATTTACGCTAACATAATGTTAAAACGGAAAATAACTTTGAATTAATCTTGAATGAAGTCTTACATGGAAACTTAAATAATATGTTTAGGTTAGATGTGAATGTCAGATGTTATTTAAAAAAAATATTTTGATATTTGAAAAACAATCGAACAAGTAGCTGGGTTTCTGAAAGAAAAAAAAAGATGAAATTATTATTAATTGTCGACGTACACGATATGAACAAAATCATTTTAAACAGAATCACAAGTAAAACAGTGACAAACAAATCCATTGACTTCATGATTAAAGTGAAGTTTCCAACGGAATTGGAGTGCCAATTATACAAGTGTCCCGTATCGTTATGTTCTAATTTTATGAGTGTAAAGCGTTTATTTCAATTCGCGAAATTCAAGCAGAATGTGATATCTCTCGTTCTATTCAACGAATACTAAAATCTGCCAAATTCAAAATTCACCTGCATCAAGGATTAGATCCAGGAGTTTATGACAGAAGACAGGTATTTCTTGCATGGCTAGAAACCGACCGTGAAGATGACATTATTAGCTCAATATTATGGACAAATAAGAGCCGCTTTCATAATAATGGAAGCATAAATCGACACAATTGACATTATTGGTCTACAGAAAACCCTCATTGAATGAGAGAGACCAACTTTCAGAGAATTTGGAGAATTAATGCATGGCGCGGCATAATCGATGGGTACATTATTGGACCAAAGTTTTAGGAAGGAACCTTAACTGGTGAGGCACATTTAGAATTTCTTCAGGGCGAATTTCCAGGTTTTCTTGAAAATGCTCCGCTTAATATACATGCCAACATGTATTTTTAGCATGATAGGGCACCTGCTTACAATTCTAGAATTGTGACTCATTACGTTAATCAGATCTTCCCTAATAACTGGATACGCACACATGGACCAAGATGGTCTGCAAGACCACTCAATCTAACGTTGTTAAATTATTTTCTATGGGGATATTTGAAGGATAGAGTATACTACACGCCTCTTAGGAATTAATTCGCAGTTCTTAATGCCGAGTTCTTAAGAAGTATTAAGAACTTTTGCATCGAGTCTAATGTTGCATTGAAGCAAATGGACAGCATTTCAAATATTTTCTTAAGCATCATTTCTGGCGCTTACAGTTCAAGTTTGGTGTCACTAAGAGATTCATAAATACCGTTCTTGTAACGGGTGGCCCAAAATGACCGAAGGGGTTTTAATTCCTTATAACTTTTCTATTATAATTTTTTTTTTTTTTTTCAGTATTTTGTAAAGACTTGGGGAATTTAAAATGGAAGAGTACACAATTGAACAACGTGCCAAAATCGTTGAACTTCTCAAATCAACGATCCATTGTTTTGACTCAGCGTGCATATCGTTGTTATTTTAATGTGCGGGTTGGACCCTCAGAGTCAACAATAAACCGTCTGGTTGCAAATTTTTGAGAACAAGGGCCAGTAAGGAACCTTCCTGGTGCCGGCAGACGACGAAAGGTGCACACGGATGACAATATTGAACGGGTACAGGAGAGTATTCGGGAAGATGGAGAAACATCAACCAGGAGACGTTCGACACAACTTGGCCTCTCAAGAGGGTCGCTGCAGAGAATTTTGCATACAATAGAATGTTTCCATACAAAATTCAGCTTGTCCAACAATTGAATCCGACATGAGTTCATACAACAGCTTATTAGTGAGTGGACACGTTTTCTTTATTCAAAATGCCTTACCGATTTTCTTCTCAAGATTATGCGGACATGCATTTTGTGTATGGCTACTGTAACGGCAGTGCACGTCAAGCAGTTATTGAATACCGACATCGGTTTCCCAATAGGCGTAATGAGGCGCATTCCTCATTACAGAACGTTTCTGGAAGTTCACAGACAATTTCGGGAATGCGGACTGCGTGATTATCTTTTCGACCGAGGAGTAAATTTGCCAGCAGACTTAGAGGAAGAAACGTTAGACAACTAGGAGTGCCACGAACGACAGTTTGGCGAATTTAAAACGTGAGGGCTTATATCCATATCACTATCGCAGGGGACACGGTTTGCTTGAGGCAGACCGCTATGCTCGTCTAGTTTATTCTACCTGGATATTAAGACAGTCACGGCTTTATTTTAATTTCTGCAGAACAGTCCTCTGGACAGATGAATCTATGTTCACGAGAAGTGGTGTTACAAATCTGAGAAACCGGCACAGGTGGTCATCAGAAAATCCCAAAGCTATACGCCCATCTAAATTTCAACATGAATTTTCTATTAACGTTTGGTCGGCCCTAATCGATGACGTTTTTGGCGTTTTTGTTACTTGAAAGGTAGTCTACTTTACACTCCTAAAATTTGAACATAACGATACGGGACAGCTTGTATACAGACATAAGTTCTATATTAATTCATGAAATACTTTCACAAGGTTAATATTGCGAAAATACGTCAGAGTGATGTTTATTTAATAGATTAGAGCATTGAAAAGACACTTTTAGCCAAAATTTGGCCTTTTTTTCGTGTATTGAAAATGGACGAAATGCGAAGTTAGTAAATTGTTTTTTTTTTTTTTAATATTATTTTTCTTCAAATTTCCTTTCCCCACTTTAAATTAACACCCAAATAAGTTCCCTTTTGTGTCCTGTAAAAGTTCTACTACTTTTTATCCAGCCACTTTCCCGTATTCTTAAATTACTCTATTTGTTTAAATAACCTTGTTAAAAAGATGTGAAAAATTGCTATTTTTATACGGCATTTTCATGTTCAAATTGACGCTAATATTATGGCAGCGATTTGAGGCTACCAACTTATACATTTTGATTAAAATATTACTGTCAGGGTGTATATCTATATCAATTTAATTTTTCTCAATATCTGCAAGATATTTAAAATAATATTACATTTTTTGAGTAAATTTTACTTTTAACTTTTGCTGTAGTATTGTTAAAATGTTTTTTTTTTATATTTAGGAAAACACGATGTGTTATAATAATAGTTAATTTACCTTTTTTTAAACATGAAATAGCTCAAGAATAATATCTTGTTAAAAATTTATGAAATTATTATTAATGTAATAATTCCATTTTATTTTAATTTGAATAGTAGATAAATTAGTAGATAAATTAGTAATTTCTAAAATGCATGTCAGATTTAACTGCTATGGGAAGATTAAAAAAATTTTGGAAATGCTATTTTGTGGGAAGACAGAAGCTAAACATCATCTTATTTTTGTATTCTGGTTGTGAAATACTAGTTACGTTGACTAAATTATTAAAACTTAACTAATTTGGTTTATAAATGAACATAATCGCTTGAGATTTGTTGCTTGTTGAAAGTAAAGGAATACCAATCCAATTTAGTAGTTGTATAGATATCAAAAATAGATCCTTTGATGTTGGATCAAAAAATAATATTCAGGATTATTATTGACAATATTGTAGAAAATATGACTTGTACAGTAAATTCAGGATTGTCCTTGGAATTTGGATTAGAATAAGTTGATTTTAAAAAGACTAGATTTTATAATAATGTGTTTAAAAAAATTCAAATGATAAAAATATATGGAGGTCGTGTTTATAAGTGTTGACTGTATTTATTCCATTTTCAACCCTCCCCAGCCCCACAACTCAACCCAACTCGACCAGATCCGACCCGACGAACCCGATCCGACCCGACCCGACCTGATTCGACCCGCCTCGACCCGACCCGACCTTACCCTATCCAACCCGACCCATGAACTGGCTGACAAAAAACTGTCCTACTCATTTTGACAACATTTTAACAAAATTAACACGTTGTGAATCACTTTTTAACTTTTGAAGGTTGTTAAGATGCAAAATGTCAATGTAGACATATTATCTGCCATATGGATCAATTTATATATTTTATTTATTTTATAACCTATAACAATTCATATTAAAAGAAAAGGCAAATTAACTGTACTCATTATAATACATCGTCCTTTCCTAAATAGAAAATAATAAACATATTAACAATACTACAGCAAAAGTTGAAAGTAAAATTTACTCTAAAAATGTAATATTATTTTAAATGTCTTTTGTTGACATTGAGAAAAATTAAGTTGATATAGATAGACATTGCGTCAGTAACATTTTAATTTAAATGTTTTAGTTGGTAACTTGAAACCGTTGCTGTAAAAGTAATGTCAATTTGAATATGAAAACGCCGTATTAAAATAGCAATTTTTCAAATATTTTTTTATTAGGTTATTTAAGCAAATTCAAGGTTAATATAGCAAAAATACGTAAGAGTGATGTTTATTTAATAGATTTGGGCATTCAAAGGACGCTTTTAGCCGAAATTTTGCCTTTTCTTCGTGAATTGGAAATGGACTAAATGTGAGGTTAGTAAATTGTTTTTTACTATTATTTTTCTTCAAATTTCGTTTCCCACTTTAAATTCACATTCAAATAAGTTCCCGTTTGCGTCCTGTAAAAGTTCTACTACTTTTTATCCAGCGTAATAGTACAAACTGTTCAGGGTCCACCATAAGTTTGACACTGCCAGATAATCGAAAGAATATACTAAAACTTTGCGATGAATTTAATGAGTATTTTGTATCTATACCCTGTAAGCTTGTACAAAATAATTTTGCAGGGAACAGTAAACACACTAAAGATCTCAGACAAATTAGCAAACTTACACAGATACTACCTGTAAACTCATCCTTTTTTTTATATCACCTGTTTTTGAACAAGATATTGAAATTGCTGTAAAAAGTAAAAAGTACGTTTACATCGACCGCTTACGACAATATAACATCTTTCATTGTTAAATACTCTTTACCGTCTATTCTTCCAGTTTTAACGTATGTATTTGATTAATTATTCATTTCAAAATTACAAATTACACGCGTTAACAGCTCGAAGAACGGCAATAGCAATAACTACAACTTGGGGATGGGAGTATTAAGATTGCCGAAAGCTTGTTCAGACTTTCGCCCTATAGAGGGCGCGGGAACATGCACGGTGTAAGATATTAGAAATAAAATTTCCACACATTTTGACCATGAAACACTACGCAACACATATTTACAAATCTTCGCAATAAGGAAATTCCCCAAAATCTTGATATAACGTAAAACAATGATATCAAGTTCTAACAATAGTTATGGAGCGATAATCTATTATATCTCAACTCAAGTGCGTATTATTTAAGCACGGCAATGACCCATTTTACACATCACGCTTCTACTCTGAATTCGGATCATATCACGTGTACCTACATATTTGCTTAAGAAAAGTAGGATGTGAATAAGAATAACTCAGTTTACGATTTAAATACAAATATTAAAAAAACTTTAAAAGCTTAGTTCGTTCAACAGTTAATATTCCCAGCGATAAAAGAAATCGACAAAATAAGTATCACAAAAAATACGGAAAGAATTACCTAACTATTTTCATAAGATACTTAGAATTGTATTTGAAAACAATAAGTTCAATAAATTAATAAAACTTACCTGCTATTATCTAAACTTACTTAAAATTACTAATTAAACAATAACACTTCCTTTCATAAGTTTGTTCGCAAAATTATAATGTATGTAATATGTTTAACAGAAACCTGATCTTTAGAAGATGTGTGTAGCTTAGAGCAATTCTATCATAGATAGGATGTCACTTTTTTGTAGTTTTTATTCGCTGCCCTATTCTTAGAGCTTTTCACCACTTATCCCATAGCATATAATCTATAGAACGCATGCAAGTTACCTAAGCAACATAATACAAAAAAGAAATTAAGAAATTCAACTAAAATAAAGAAAATATCGAACTGTAAAGTAAAAAATGAATATAACAAATGTTAAAATAAAATAACACGGAGTTCAAGAAATATATCAACAGTAACATACAATTGTTTCGCTCTACGAAAGCTTCATCAGATGTATTTAGCTACTTCGCTTACACGATATATATATCAAGTTAGGCTTGTATAAGACTTGTGCTATGACTAGAGAACGGACACGCTTACCACATGACGCAAAGCCCAGTGCAGTACTGGCGAAAGGCTGTATTTCTAAAATATTTAATTTTATTTATATAATTGGAAAACGAACGGGTGGTGATCTATAAAATTACGAAATACATATTTATTTGTTAAAAAGTTGTATTTATAAAGTTTTTAATTTTATTTATATAATTGGAAAACATACGGGTGGTGATCTATCTATCTAAAATTACGAAATACATATTTATTAATTAATTTTATTTATGTAATTGGAAAACGAACTGGTGGTGATCTATAAAATTACGAAATACATATGTATTTGTTGAAAAGTTGTATTTTTAAAGTTTTTAATTTTATTTCTATAATTGGAACATTTTTATTTGTTCATTTTGTCGTTCAAGTTGAGTAAAGGAGTATTAATATTGACTAGCAATAGTTTCTCAAGGTTTTCTTCTGTCAATTTTGTTCTCTTTGAATTAAGTACATCCTTATAAATAGAAAACGTCCTTTCTACATCGCAACTGGTTATAGGTGCATACTGGAAATATTCTTTTATTTCTTCATATTTAGCCGTTAGATTTTGTGGAATTGTCTCCATACATAATTGCTGCAATGTAATTAAATCTGGATTTCTATTAAGAATTGCTTCAAACTTTTGCCGAAGGCCACATCCGAAGTCACTTGGAATACTTTTCAAATTATTAACAGTTACATCTAATGTGGTTAATCCGTCATTTAAGTTGAGATTTCGATTTTCAAAAAAGTGATTAGTTTTGGCAATTTTCCAAAGTGTTCGTGAAGAAAGTACAACTGATTTTTTAAATTTGGGATTTGTGTGAGCTCCTTGCACTCACCAATACTTCTAGCATCCTCCTTTAGCAGTGTTACGAAATGTTTTAGACTATCGAAATTCTCAGCATAATAACTAGTAGCTTCCAGTCATGTTCCCCATCTAGTTATTACTGGAGTGGGAGGCAGTGACAGAGATGGAAATTTTTCCCTGAAAAGAGCTACTCTCAATGGTGCTTTTCTGAAAACTTTTTTAAAAGCTGATACAAGTCTATCAACTTCCGGAAAAGTGTCTCTGATATATTCACAGATTCTGTGAAGAGCATGTGCTACACAAGTAATATGCAGCATATTAGGATATGTTTTCTTCAATAGTCTGCCTGTTTTTAACATATACGCAGCACTATCACTGACAAATAAAAGTATTTTTTCTTTGTACGTGGCGTCCGAATGAAGCATTTTTTGCATATTCTCCTTAATGGTTTCAGCAACTGTTTCCGCATCAACTCTATTTATAACACTTGTTGCTATTACATATGAGTTATAGGGAATAGTTGGATGTAGTACACCAGCTACAACATTTACCACACAGCGTCCTAACATATCCACGGTTTTGTCGGCGCTTATCCATATGTATTGATTTAAAAGATGGCTTCTAATGCGTTTTACTGTTCTCGTATAGCACCTAGAAACATAATATTTGCGTAAAGTTGATTCATCAGGAACATTTCGACCAGTATATTTTTTCAGAAATGTCTTCAAAATTGGATTGTTCAATTTAAATAATGGAATATTAGCTGCCATAAAAGTTTCACAGAGTTCTTCGTTAAAATTGTCAGATTCCAACGGGTTCAATTTTCTTTCGTGCTTTAACGATCCTACGTGACGTTTTACGGTTGATTTATTGCAATTTTTCAATAACGTTTCACACACAAAGTAAGAATATTCTAGATCCAAATAAACGAAATTAAATAACGAAATATTATGCACACTTACGTGAAAATAATTGGAAGATGTTGCTTAAATGAAAAGAAAATGTACGTGCTATTTCTCTTACGAAATACGATAAACTTATTTATTTTATCTACGTACCCGACACCACTGAAAACACTATATTCTCCGAATACAATAGCTGGGTTGTCCATTGTTATCGCTGCGAGACCAGGTGGCCGAGTAAGTCAAACAAATACTTCATTGAATTACGCCGGGATGTACTGAGCGACGTTATACACAATTCCAATTGCCGATTGCGTTTTATGGAAATTGCATCCGTTCTCTAGTTATGACACTCATTCTTTTATATATTATTATACACGGTGTCCCGTATCGTTATGTTCAAATTTTACGAGTGTAAAGTAGACTTCATTTCAAGTAACAAAAATGCAAAACTTGTATATCCATTTTTATTTGTTTCAAAGTTACAGATCTATGAATGTGATTGTCAAATCATGAAAAAAAATGTAATCCTAAAGTCAATAAAACTGATTTTATTTAAAAAAGTTCAATTAATAATATTTTCGAAATGTCCACCTCCTTGTTGAATGCAGGCTTGTGCTCGTGAGCCAATAGAAGAAGTACTTATCCGAATTTCATACTTATTTTGGCGGATTTCCTCGGCAGCCAGGTGAATACGATCTAACAACTCTTCTCTTGTGTTCGAAACTTGCGCGTTGACTGAATTTATCATGTACCCCTATAAATAAAAGTCAAGGGGATTAAGATCGGGGGATCTGGGTGACCATGCAACACCTTGACCAATCCATCTTGGATAATTGACGTTAACCCAATTTCGGACAGCTATTCCGAAATGTGCTGGTGCCCCATCCATGTCTCGTCGAACATTCAGTGGGACATCCTCTAAAAGACCTGGCCAATAAGAAATTGAAGGTAATTGTCCGCTTTTAACCTCCCAGGAAGAACGACAGGACCAATCAACAAGTCATCGATTAGGGCCGTCCAAACGTTAATAAAAAATTAATGTTGAAATTTAAATGGGCGTATAGCTTTGGGATTTTCTGATGACCACCTGTGCAGGTTTCTCAGATTTGTAACACCACTGAACATATATTTATCTGTCCAGAGGACTGTTCTGCAGAAATTAAAATGAAGCCGTGAATGTCTTAATATCCAGGTAGAATAAACTAGACGAGCATAGTGGTCTGCCTCAAGCAAACCTTGTCCCCTGCGATAGTGATATGGATATAAGCCCTCACGTTTTAAACTTCGCCAAACTGTCGTTCGTGCCACTCCTAGTTGTCTAGCGATTCGGCGTACACTGAGAGTTGGATCCCTTGTAACAATAGCTAATGCTTCTTCCTCTAAGTCTGCTGGCAAATTTACACCTCGGTCGAAAAGATAATCACGCAGTCCGTATTCCCGAAATTGTCTGTGTACTTCCAGAAACGTTCTGTAATGAGGAAAGCGCCTATCGGGAAACCGATGTCGGTATTCAATAACTGCTTGACGTGCACAGCCGTTACAGTAGCCATACACAAAATGCGTATCTGCATACTCTTGAGAAGAAGATCGGTAAGGCATTTTGAATAAAGAAAACGTGTCCACTCATAATTAAGCTGTTGTATGAACTGAAACGTAATCCTTTATGAAAAAATGCAACGTTAACAGTAATCTGTATGATATTCATGGTTCAGCACTTACGAAATAAGTAAGAACCTTCTTTATCATAAATCAATTTCCAGTACTCGTTTTTGTAGATCTCCTAGAAATTACTGTATGCACTACGACACGTGTTTATTTATTTTAGGATAATATTTTATTATGCCACGTTAACGATCACAGGCCTGTTATTGAATCGTATAACTTTTTTTAAATAAAATCAGTTTGTATTGACTTTAGGATTACATTTTTTTTCATGATCTGGCAATCACATTCATACATCTGTAACTTTGAAACAAATAAAAATGGATATACAAGTTTTGCGTTTTTGTTACTTAATATTAAGTCTGCTTTACACTCCCAAAATTTGAACATAACGATACGGGACACTTGTATACTAATTAATTGCATTTTCGTGAAATAATGTGAATGAATTAAATGCTTTTTACATTTTACGACGTAAATTTTTCGAATTTTTCTATTGAAAAGATTCGCAATAATTAATAAATATTATTAATTAATAAATATGGTAAATACAAATGGCGATCTATTCCTGGTCAACTTCAAGCGATATCTTTACTAAGCAAGTAAATCTATCAATTAATTTACGCCATAGAAAATCGTGGTATTAAATGATATTAATTGGTTAAATGCAAGCAGCTGTTGGGTCTACTGTGCTTCAAATAAACATAACCTTGTTTTCAAAAGTTTATATTTTGTGTGTGTTTAATAACTTGAATTTTGATAATGCTAGATTTATCGGTTTGTATTTTACAAATATAAACAAAAAGAAATCGTAAAGAATTAGGATTTTCTCTTATTTTTTTCATTTTATTCAGTAGCTCCATCGTTTATCGGAACGCTAAACTGCAAAATATAAAGCTATTTAGTTATTCTAGAAATACTTATTTTACTTGCATGATACCAGATTTCAATTCATTTATTCGCTGTTTTTAAGCCATCTATATTTCAGCAGTAGATATATTACAACTGTAGATGATTTGCAACATGTATTTTCACTTTCTTTAAGTTTTTAATCTTATCGCAGAAATACTTAAATAAATATCTAATAATGATTTTATAACATTACGCGAACTCCCTACAAATAATAATTTAATTTAGACCATTGCTCAAAGATTTCACTGCATCAGCTGGGAAGTTATATCGATAACAGAAAACAAAATAAAAAAGTACAGACTAGTAAAATGTAGATTATTATTATATAAGAATAATTTTTAAAAACACTTGAATTACTTCTGCTAAAATATATCCTATTCAGATAAAAAGAAAAACTAAATGCGAAAATAATTCACGTTTCAAGGCATTACTTTGTGGTTAATACATTACGATCCAAAAGGCACAATAACAAATACTTACTTTGTAAGTTTGTAACTAAAACAATTTAGACCAGATCCATATAACAAGTGTTCATTTGAAAAGTTAATCTAGTAGCATGTGATTTACTACGAACATTTTGAAGTATGTCGTAAATTAAAATTTACTTCTTAACCTACGAAGTCGTATATTTTAACAGTTTCATACATACAAATAAATAACAAATAATAGATATTTATTGAAAACTATAACAAATGTTGAAAATGTTGTCCTTCAAGATCAATGCACTTTAAAATCCTCCATTCAAAATTTCTGATGATATTCTGCAACATTACTGGATTGTTATTAATTTCCATGCATTTCTGTTCGATTCTCTATAGCATATCATTCAAATTCAATATAGGTGTTCGAAATATGTTATTTTTTAGATAAGGCCACAAAAAGAAGTCGCAAAGTGTTAAATCGCATGAACGTGCAGGCCAGGCAATTTCAGTATTTCGACTAATCATACGCTCATCAAAAAATTCTCTTAAATAATCCAAAGATTCTGCAGTACAGTGACAAGGTGCTCCGTCTTGTTGGAAATATGCATTTTCAAGTTCATCATCATGCAACTGATTGACAAATGGTTGTAAAATTTCCGTACGGTACCTTTGAGCAGTTAACGTTTAACGTTCCCTGAAAAAATATTGGTCCAATGATTCGCCTTTGGCTTATCGCTGCCCAAACACCAATTTTCTCTGGATGTAGTCATTCTTCATTAATTACATGTGGATTTTCACTACTCCAAATTCTTGTATTTTGTGAATTTAGGTATCCCGTTTTATAAAACCATGCTTCATCAGTAAAGATGACTCTTTGAGAAAGTTCTCCATTATCGTTCATATTTACACTTTACACACATATTTACAATTACAAAACTGTAGTCGACGTGGGTAATCAATTTCTAACAATTCTTGTACTGCTGTGACACGGTATGGATAAAGTTGCATATCTTTTTTTAATAACTTGTGAGTTGTACCAACAGAAAGGTTTATTTGTTGACTCAAATGTCGAACAGATGTTTATAGTTCATTTTCAATTATTTCTTCAACACGATATTGACAACTTGAGGTGTACGTTTCTTAACTGCTCCGCTGCCTGATTTTCTTAAGAGACTACCAGTTTCAGAAAAAAGTTTTAAAGTTCTATCCAAAGTATTCTTAAATTGTATATAATCTATTACAAAATGTGGAAACTCAACTTGAAATTCTACCATGCAATCTTGAACTGAATAAACCCATAAACCATCAATTTTATTACCACTTCGAAAATAAGCCTGGACTAAAAAAATTTTATGTTCTAAAGTGAAAGCCATTTTAAAACTGAGAAGCAATTTATTTAAACCAGAATCGACGCACGATTATTTTATACACTAACTGATATTTGTGATTGACATTATCAAATGTCATTTGGATTTACGTTTACGGAACAACAAACACATACTAATATATTTGCGTCTTATTCTATCAAAATTTCAAAGTAACCTAGATTGACTTTTCAAATGAACACTTGTTACGTCTTATAAATAGTAGATGAAACATGTTGATAATTTTACAAATGCAGGGTTATTCAATTGTTCGGAAACACTTAAATATTTTTGAAACCATGGAAATTTTCAAAAAATTTTTCAAACAAAAGTTTTCTGGTTTTAAGCAAACTATTATAAGAACATATTTCTAATCTACATGTTGCTCGTGTTATCATGGAAACTATATTCTATTTGATTTTTTTAAATGAATTACCCTCCATATTTTTAAATAGCTGAAAACCTCGTGAGATTTTAAAGTGCTTTTTCATATACAATTATGTCTGTATTTTGTTCCAATCTCGAGATATTTTTTACCAATTGAGACGTTTTAAGTTATTTGCAAATAATCATCTCGGCAACCACGCTGCCACCAATATGCAGTACGTTTATTTACAGTCTCACAAAAAATCAACCAAGCAATAACAAAAAGCAAACAAATTAACAAAAAAAGGTGAAATCGCTGTATTAAATGTTCGAATTGTAAACCCTGAGCGATTTGACAACGGACTAATCTCTCCTCAAATTCGCGTAAACAGTTTCCTAAATGATCTACACTAATCTTCCACGCTTCGTGACGAATCTTGTCTTTTAATTCTTTAATATTTTGTGGCCTATTGGTATGCACTTTTGATTTAAGATTGCTCCAAATGAAAAAATCTAATATTTGGAAATCCGACGATCTTGGTGGCCATTCGACAAATCTTCTCCTTCGAATCCATTTTTGTGGAAAAACTGTATTTAAATAATTTCGAACTTCCACACCGTAATCAGGAGTAGCTCCATCTTGTTGTAACCAGACATTATCTAGTTGTTCCTCATTGAAGATGTTACGGAGATGAGGCACTAATTCATTCTGTAGTAAAGTTAAGTAACGTTGTGATGTTAACGTGCCGTTGATAAAAAATGGTCCTACTATTCTGTTCCCAATAATACCTAGCCAAACGTTAACTTTGTGATGGTATTACGTATGTACTTCCTCAGTCCAGTGTGGATTATCTGTTGACCAATAGTTGTAATTGTTCCTGTTTGCTCACCCACTTAAACAGAATGTGGCCTCATCAGTGAATAATATTTTTTAATATGGTAGGATTATTATTAATCATGTCTTGCATCACCTCACAAAATTGTAGTCTCTTATCTGAATCATCTTCCTTCAATACGTCAATTAATTCCATTTTATAAGGTTTTTTGAGAATCCTATGAACTGATGATTCACTCACCTCGTGATCTAATGCTAGTTGGTTTGAACTAATTTTAGGAATCTCTACTATTCGCTCCATTATTTCGTGTTTTATATTGAGTCGTAACAGTTTTTGGCCGACCCGGTTTCGTCGAATTTTTTAAAGATTGCAAATTTCGATCTAACATTCTTTTCATGGTACTGATACTTATAGGATTTCTATTAGGAAACATTTCGTTAAAGACATTTCTTGCATCTCTAAACGATCTTCTTCTATCGCCAATTCCAATAATCATTAATAAAGTCAACCGCTCGTATTTCGTCAGTTGATTGTAGATAAAAATGAAGTAGACACTTTCATTTTGTACAATTTTTGCTTTCATACTTTTAGTTACCTTAAGGTCAGATCCTTTTTTGGTAGAAAAAGTTCTAATTAGAATTTAACAACCTATAATTCTGACATAAAATTGAGCTACTGTCTAAATTTAAATGTCAAGTATATCTAGAGAATACAATCCCGGGAACCCGAATCCTGGAATCTCGGGATCCCGGTCGGGTTTTGATCCCGTAAGTCGCAGGACTGTACTTGGCTAACCTCGGGATTTTCGGGATTGTCAGTTTGCATACCGTAATCCGCTGCGCCTTAACAATGACCTTACCTAGATTATATTAAGGGCACTTATTACATAAAGACAAAAAATCAACCTTAGGTACGCCGTACGATAAAAGTACTACACAGGTACAGCCCAAATAATATGTAACTTAGAAGGAACCTCCCCGCCCGGCATACTTCAATACAATACTGTTAAAGTAATTCCCCAACGGGCCAACAGGGGAATCACCCGATCACCTCATATTATATATCATAATATTGTTGCGAGGGATTACCTGTACGAAAGTATAAATACGCTTATTAGAATTTACTTTTTTCATTTATTATTCTACCAGCGACAAGGTTACGCAGGTTACGTCATTTAACAGGTTGACTGCCGACCACTCCGATCGGAGTATTATGCAGGCTTTATTTTCATACACTACTTTGCACTCGGCGTTATTAAGTGGTTGTTTCTTTCTATGCGGCGTCCTTCTTAAACCTTTCGTTCACATTGTGGCATAGTTGGTTACGCGTTTTTCAATTTCTTTCTAATTTATTTTCCAGGTCAAAATGGACTCTAAACCTGGACCTTCTGGGCAGCAAAAAAGACAAGCAGATGATGTTAATGTGTGGTATAGAAAGAAACCGCTAACACACCAGGAATTACTTAAATGTTTAGAAGATAGTAGCGATGATGAGTATTTACCAGAATCCGAAGACGACGGTTTTACCTCCGAATCAGAGGCAGACAGTGATTTAGACACCAGTGCTCTGGTTCAGGCTTCATCAAATGATCCTGACGTGCCTCGGAATACCAGTTCCGCTCCTACGATTCCACAAGTAAATTTTCAATGGGGAAACACAGGGGAATTGAAACAATTTACATTCAAAAAACATCAAGAACTATTGGTACCCGTTCCAGGCACAGGAAACCCTTTAGATTTTTTTCCAGCTTGTAATTGACGACGATTTCCTTGAACAGGTTGTAGACCAAACAAACAGCTATGCCGTTGAAGTTTTTCTTCGCAGCGAAACATCTGAAAAATCGCGATTTACGAATTGGAAGCACCTGTTTGTGGCAGAGTTGAAAATTTTTATAGCTCTGCTTTTTCATACAGGCACTATTCAACTAACACGGATAAATGATTACTGGAAAACTGACCCTCTTTTCGACATACCAGTTTTTCGAAAATATATGTCGAGGAATAGATTTCTTCTTATTTTGCGTTGTCTGCACTTTACGTCTGCAAATACAGATCCTAATGACCGTTTGGGCAAAATAAGATCTGTCAATGGCTTTTTCAACGAGAAGATGGAGAGCATCTATTATCCAGGAAGAGAATTGTCTCTAGATGAAGCAATGGTACTTTGGCGTGGGCGGTTACAATTCAAGCAGTACATACAAAATAAACGCCATAAGTACGGGATGAAACTATATATGCTAACAGAACATGATGGACTGGTACTGAAATTTCGCCTGTATGAAGGGGCATCAGATACATATGGCGGAACTGGACATACAACAAAAGTAGTTCTGCACTTACTAGAAGAAAAGTTAGGACAGGGACGCGCGGTATACCTTGACAATTTTTATAACAGTGTTGAGTTAGCCACCAAGTTGCTAGAAAAGGAAACTTTTTGTACCGGAACACTGAGAAGCGACCGGAAACATAATCCGCAGGAAGTCATGAACGCAAAGCTAAAACGAGGAGAAAATAAATCCATGTTTTCTATGGGAGTTCATATTGGCAAATGGCGTGACAAACGGGATGTGAATTACATAACCACGGAATTTCAAAATGAAATGGGTATTTTGCGAATAAAAGGGGAAAAGAAACTGAAAAACCTACAGCAATTATAGGTTACAACAAAAACATGTCGGGAGTTGATCGTCAGGATCAAATGTCATATTACCCTTGCAATAGGAAAACCATTAGGTGGTATAAGAAACTTTTTATTCATGTTTTACAAATGAGTACGATGAATTCATACTATTTGTACAGAAGATACTCTGGCAGTAATCATCTTCGCCTTTATGACTTCCGATTGGAAGTCATTCAAGATCTGTTAGTTACACGTCATGATGTGCCAGTCCGTCCTCCAAAGCACAAAAAGGCTTCGAATATTGACCATCATTCCCTTACAAAAATTGAAAAATCCACCAAGGAAACAAAGCAAGGCGGTAACGAAACCAAACGAGTATGCAGAAAAGAATGCAAATCATGCAGAGAAAGAAAAATCAGGAAACAGACGACGTTTGAATGCAAACAATGCCCTGAGAAACCTGGTTTTTGTATGAAGTGCTTTGCGGATGCTCATGAAGAAACATAGTTTTTTTATCAGTATCGTCTGCATTATTTTTTTTAGTTATCTATAGATTTAAGTTTACCTAGAGAAACAAGTTTTGTTTATTTTTGCCTACAAAAAATGTTTGTGATATACATATAAAATAAAAGTGTTTTGCAGAAATATGTTGGTTTAATTTCAGTATATGGCTAAAATGTGTAACACTCCGATCGGAGTTTTCGGCGCCATGTGAAAATTTTAGTGGCGGACGCCTACCACTCCGATCGGAGTGCAAATTTTTTTTGGACATTTTGACGCAGAACTTTATGGAAAAAGCAGTTAAAACAACAATGTGTATAACATATAACATAAATAAAAACAGAAACAAAAAAAAAAATTCAGCATCTGTAGATGTTCAGACAATATGGTCGGCAGTCAACCTGTTAAATTTAAAAGTCAATTATATGAAAAAGTTATTTTAAATGGCGAGAGACTTTGTTCAACATAAAAAAAAACAGTGATACGTCGTCAGCGTGTAGTTATTTTTTAGTTGCGAAAGACGGGAATAGTTCTAAATGTAAGCGATGCCCTGCCATTCTCAAGACTTTGGGCGGATCGACTAAGGGATTACATACACATTTGTCATCAAAACATAACATTAATATTTTAGCTAACGTTAATCGTTTAACAGCTTCAACAAGTCAAGATTCTGAAAATCTGAACACATCACCGCCGCCAGCTAAACGAAAGATAGAAATTATTTTACTAAAAGTGCCGACGATAGCCTGGATGATATTTTGGCAAGAATGATTGCATTAGATGGATTTCCATTCAGTGTATTCATAACTTCAGACGATTTGAGAAAATTGCTCTTAGCGAAATACACGGATTTACCAAAATCAGCCATAACAATTCGAAAGCGTGTTATGAATTACAGTGAAAAAATCAGAAAGCAAGTAACTGCAGAATCAAAACATTTGAAAAGTGCAGGTGAAAGATTCAGTCTATCTTTTGACGAGTGGACATCAACGTCCAATAAACGATATATGGCTGTAAACGTTCATTTATATAAAAAGAATTGGAGCTTAGGACTCGTTCCTATTCATGGAAGTATGACGGCTGAAAATTGTCTTCGTATATTGAGAGAGCGTCTAAGTAAATTTGATATTTCCCTGGAAACTAATACCATGGATACTGTAACCGATGGACCGAACGTTTTGATAAAGGTGGGACAGCTTGTTTGCACTGAACACAAACTGTGTCTCGTACATGGTATCAATTTGGCCGTCTGTGATGTGCATTATAAAATAAAGAATTATTTTCAAGACAGGCAAGACAGCCCTACCTCAGACGATACTATAAATGAACCAGCTGTGACTGCTGATTATATGAACAATAGCGATGGTGATGACAATTTAGAAGACTTAAGACTGTCCAGAATCAGGTTTAATCTGAATGTCACAAAATAAACTTGCGCGAGAACACATACCAGAGTTAACGAAAGATGAAAACATTAATGAGCTGATAAAGAAAATCCGTAAAGTTGTAGTGTATTTCAAAAGATCACCATTGAAAAATGAAACAGTCCTTCAAAAATATGTGAAGATTGAACATGAAAAAGAGCTGTCACTTCTTTTGGACTGTAAAACCAGGTGGAATAGTTTTTTAACCATGCTGGAACGATTTTCTCTTTTAAAAACCTGCATTCAAAAAGCTCTTATAGATCTCAATCATCCAATCCGTTTAGAAGATGCAGATTTTGACTTGGTAAAAAAAATTGTTGATGTGCTGACCCCAATTAAATTAACAGTAGAAGCAATCTGTCTACGAGATGCTAATTTATGCACATCTGATGCCGCTTTGAAATTTCTTATAAAACAATTGTCTAGCAAAAACTCAGCACTCGCCAATAAAATGAAAACATCCTTAGCGGAACGTATAAAGCAACGACGAAATGATGATTTAACTGGTGTGTTGAATTATTTACAAAATCCACGAAAAGATGATGAAAATCAGTTATTATCGGATTTGGAATGGCTTGACTTATTTCCAGTTCCTACACAGGCTTTAGTGAGGGCGCAAATAAAGAGTATTATTAATAGACTAAATAGTCGAGATGACACAGAAGAGGAAGAAAGGTCAGGATCACAAACAGATAATAAATCGAGGCAGCAAACCTCCCAACCCTAATTGATACTAAAGGAAAAGTTACAGCAAGATGCGAATTGAGCCTGTTCGAAAATGGAGGAGTTCGTGGATATCACTTAGAATTAGCATATCTATTGTCTATTCCTCCAACTTGGAACTCAAACATTGGATGCTTTGATATTTCTGCGATTGTATTTTCGAAATTCTAAATAGTTTTTTGTATTGTCTTTTTTGTTCCTTATTTTAGTATATTGTGTTGTGCAACAATATTAATAAATAATTTTTAAGAAATTACTTAAGTTTTCTTTTTATTTGAGCCCAATTATAAACCACATAGTTTAAACCCGGGATTGAAAAATATGCTCGACATTGTATTCTCTAAGTACAAGGTGAGGCATAATAACGAGCGATTTTAAAAAGCGCGCGAATTAAGTTGCGTCGGAGGGACGTGGAGGGGATAGTGTCAGTTACGTTCGGCGCGAAATAGCATTTAGTCACAATGGAACGTTGGACCCCACAGCATCGTGCGTACGCTGTGAAAGCATTTGATCAAAACGGTAGTTCGTACCAGCTAGCACGTCGTGCATTTCGCAACCACTTCAACATTAATCGAAATCGGCCAGTGCCATCTGCCTGTGCGATTAAAAAGTGGGTTGAGAACTTTGAAGAGACGTCGTCAACGACAAGGAAGAAAACTGTGAGACCAATATCTGTGCGCACACCTGAAAACATTGAACGTGTAAGAGTCGCCATTGACGAAAGCCCTCGTCGCTCAGCTCGCCGACACAGCGTTACACTTGGGATTTCAAACAGAACTGTAAGAAACATTTTACACAAAGATTTGCACTTTCATCCTTACAAGATCCCAATGGTTCAGGCCCTTAAGGAAACAGATTATGTGAGCCGACGCCGGTTCAGCTTAGAATTTTTGGACTTGATTAATCGAGACGAGGACATTGTAAACCGTTTGTGGATGAGTGATGAAGCGCACTTCCATCTCTCCGGTTACGTGAACAAGCAGAACTTTCGATTTTGGAGTGACGTTAATCCTAGAGAACTGCATCAGCAACCATTGCACTCCGCAAAAGTTATGTGTGGTGCGCCATGTCTTCATTAGGGATAATAGGGCCATACTTTTTTGAAGATGGCCTTGGCAATGCTGTAGCAGTGACTTCGCAGAGATACGCAGAAATGTTGTAAAACTTTTTTACTCCACAACTTGCACACTACGACGTGAATGATGAGACGTTTTTCCAGCAAGACGGAGCAACATCCCACACTGCTCGAGTAAGCATGAATATTGTCAATCGTTTGTTTCCAAATCATGTGATCTCCCGAAATGGGGATATTGCATGGCCCTCTCGTTCACCGGACCTCACAACATGTGACTTTTTCTTGTGGGGCTATCTGAAAAGTAAAGTTTCCCAAGATAACCCTCCTCGAACAATTGAAGGCCTGAAAGAGCGGATCTGACAAGAAGTTGTTCAAATCCAACTGGCAATGCTACGCAATGTGATGGGTCACTTCAAGGTCCGGCTGGAGGAATGTGTGCGTCTAAACGGAAGGCATCCTACCGGAGTTATCTTCAAAAAATAACCGACGTTTTACTATTGCAGAAAATGCTTTTTCATGTATTTAAATATTATGAAATCAGAAATTTTCTTAAACGAAGTGTTTTTATTTAACAGCCTTTTAAAAATCGCTCGTTATTATGCCTCACCTTGTATATCATTCATAGCTACCTAGAACACATACGCTTTGGTAAAAATTACAAATAATAGTAAATATCTCAAGAATGGAGCAAAATAGAGACATAATTGTATACACAACAACACTTTAAAATCTCACGAGGATATCAACTATGTAAAAATATACAGGGTATTTCATTTAAAAAAATCAAATTGAATACAGTTTCCATGATAACACGAGCAACACGTAGATTAGAAATATATTCTTATAATAGCTTGCTTAAAACCAAAAAACTTTTGTTTGAAAAATTTTTTGAAAATTTCTATGGTTTCAAAAATATTTAAGTGTTCCGGAACATTTGAATAACCTGTATATACATGACAATTTAGTAGTCATTATCAGAATAAGCTACGGTCTTTGATTTATTCAGAATAGTACGCTTGTCTAAATAAAAAACAATGTGTTATAATTCACTTTTTATTTATTTTTATACAATTGCATTTGTTTTACAATCTTTTCCTGCCAAAATGTATTGTATTTCTTGAAAACTTTTACCGGACGTCTCTGGAACCAATTTATAAACAAATAAACCTGCAAATATGCAACACGTACTAAATATAAAGAATGAAATCCCTTTACCGACGACCTCGACTACCAACGAGAAATATCTAGTTGTTAAAAAACCCAAAAACCAACCGACCGCTGCTGTTAGTGTAGAAGCTGTCGCTTTAACATGACCAGGAAAGAGTTCCGATAATATTGCCCAAGGCAATGGTCCGAATCCCGAACAATAGGTGATGTTATAGATTACTAAAGAGAGCATCGGTAACCAAGTTATTGAATCTGTGGAAGAACCAATGTCTTTCATTCGAAAATAATAACCTAACCCGCTAAGGGAAATCACCATACCTACAGCCGAAAATAATAATAGAAATCGTTTGCCTTTCCTTTCCACAAAGATAGGAGTAATAAAACTGAAAATTACTTGCATAATACCAACTAAAATCGTTGCGATTTCAGATCGTAAACCACTTCCTGTTACTTCATATGTATAAAACAATACAATGTTAATACCAGTAAATTGTTGAAAAAAGATTAAACCAACTGTTATTATCACAGCTTTCCTATTAATTTTAGATTTAAATAGGTCTAGGAAAGATCCTTTATTGCCTTTAATATCTTCTATTGTATTTTTAATTTCTTCTAATTCTTTTTCGATATTGGTACTATTTCTAAATTTAGACAGAGCTTTAGCTGCTTCTTCTTCTCTATTTATAGTTATTAAAAAGTAAGGGCTTTCAGGTACAAAAATTGAAAACAGTATCAAAAATATAATTGGTGGTATTGTACATATCAAATTAAACGTCATGACAGTTACATAAGGACCTATAGCATAAGCATATAATAAACCCGTCATTACGAATAGTTGCAAAAATGATCCTAATGCTCCTCTTACGGTATCATCTGATATTTCGCCAATGTACATCGGTAGAACTGTGTAAATAAAACCGGTGGAAAGACCACAAATAAACCTTAGAACATAAAATGTTACTATGTGTGTCGACCATGCAAAACCTATAAAAGCTATGATGAACGGTATTCCTGCTATAAGTAACGTGTTCTTTCGTCCTATTTTGTCGGCAGATATTCCAGCCGCAAATGGGCCGATTGCTGCTCCAAGAGGGAGTAATGAACCTATCCATGCTGATTGTGTTATCGTTACGGGAACAGGTAGGGTTGTCGTTGAATTGTCTTCTAACTTTGGTAATTCTGATGATGTCCATCCCAACGTAATTCCAACTATTAAGGCTACTAAGTTTGCTGTAACAGAAAATATTGGAATATTTTAGAAACAAAACCAAAGTCACTGAAACACAGGATTATTCATTTAAATCGCAACCCAAGGAAGAAAAAAAAATAGTGAAAACTAGTATTTTGCGACATTTTTGCTCGACGTATTGTGGAATTGACGACTTTCTTGAGCATCGAAACCGAAATGGGGCAAATAATAATCGCTTCAATGTTTTTTCGCATATCAGTTATCGTTTACCGATTACACAGGCCTGCATTTTTCAACACTTTGAAAGTTGATTTAAAAATTTTAACTGTTTTCTAGTAATTGAGTAGCGCTGATTTCAAATCTGCTTTTATTTTTTTTGTATCACGTAAGGTTATTTTTCAAACCAGTAAAATCAAAAAATATAGAAAAAACACGATTTACTTCATTTATAAAAAAAAAATACAAAAATATACACATAGAAACTATTAGAAATAGTTATTTATCCTTTATACTTCTCAAAAAAACGTTTTCGTTTTTCAGAAAAGCTTCGTTTGGTTGTTTTTCTCATATTCAGCTGAAGGAAGATCTCTTCTCAATGTCCAACAGTAATCGGCCGTCATTTTTGTGTCCCAGCGCTCTTGGTATCTTTTTTCCATCTCTTTAATATCCTGGTGAAATCTCTCTCCTCGCTCTTCACTCACGTCCCCAAGGTTTTCTAGGAAATAGTCCAAATGGGAAATGTAAAAAGCGAATTTTTATGCTCATATTGCAACCAAGAATCCTGAATTTTTCCAGCATATTTTCAATGATTTCAACATAGTTTGTGTCTTTATAATTCCCTAGAAATTTATGTACAACTTCGTTAAAAGTATGCCATGCATGTTTTTCCTTATCTTCCATCACATTTTCAAATTCGTGATCTTTCACCAAGCTACTAATCTGCGGGCCTACAAGGATTCCCTCCTTTAATTTTGCCTCTGATAGAGTCGGAAATGTTTTACACAAATATTTAAAACAATTTCCTTCTTTGTTTAATGCCTTAACAAATCGTTTCATAAGTCCAAGTTTTATGTGAAGCGGTGGAAGTAACACTTTTTGAGGGTCAATAAGACTTTCGCGAATTACATTTTTGGTTCCAGGTGTTAAAGTCACCTTTTGTGGCCAGTCTCTTTTTATCCAATGCTGTTCTCGATTTCTGCTATCCCACTCGCACAGGAAACATGGAAATTTAGTATATCCAGACTGCTGACCCAAGAGAAGGCCTAAAATTTTTAAATCTCCACACACTTTCCAGTTGTGATTTTCATATTGTATTCTTAAAAGTAATTCCTGTAAATTTTCATTGTTTTCCTTTAAATGAACAGAATGGCCGACGGGAACAGAAGCAAAAACATTGCCAGTATGTAAAAGAACAGCTTTAAGGCTCCTTTTCGAAGAGTCGATGAAAAGTCTCCTGTCGGAAGGTGTGTACTCAGGAGCTCCGAGGAAAGTAAGTAGATCAGCAATTGCTTGGCAGTACACGAGTGGTCCGTTTTGTGCAAAATATTTTACAAATCCAGCCTCACGATTTCTATACCAAGAGAAGGTAGTTTCTGGGGCAAGCAAATTTCTTTGTTTCAACCTAGACCCCGGTACTTCAGAAATATTTTTTTAAAGTCCCAAATCTCTTACTAAATCATTCAGTTCGGCTTGTGAAAATAGCTGAGGTTGGTTTTGACCTGAGGTTGATGGTTCAAAATCACTATCTATCTGTACGGAGCCGGAAGTTGAAGAGGTTTCAATATCTTCTTGTAGTACTTTGGGGGGTATAGGTATAGGTACATGATCACTGTGAGGAACTGGTCTGATAGCTGGTTTAATATTGTTTGAGTACAAAATATGTTTCAAAGTTTTTCTATTATGCCCCTTAATATCACAAAGACAAAAGTAGCAATCTTCATGATGATTTTGCGGTTCTCTCCAAACCATCGGTATTCCAAAAGGAAGGCTTTTTCTATTCCCTTTGGTCCAATGTCTTAAACCTTCTTCACATACCTTACAAACAACGTGCGGTGCCCAATCTTTATCTTGATCTCCTAATTTGATTTTGAAATAAGCATAATATGGATTTTTCACAAATTCACCAATTGGTCTCTTAAACTTTTTCAAGACGAAATATCCACAAATATAACAGAAATCATCTGATTTGTTTTTGCAACACCGGCTAGACATATTTTTAAACAATGTTTATTTATCAAATACCACGCACAACACTAAAGACAAATTAATTTTACTTGTTTACTGATCGACACTCAGAGCTATAATGAAGTAAATGACTTTAAAATATACATTTTGTTTGGAGTGATAAACTTGAAATCCTTCTTCGCAGTACTAATAAAGTGAAAGCATAATAAATAGGATTTAGCAGGTAAAAATTCCGGGAAATCTTGTCCAACATTAATACATGTAATAAAAGATTTACATTAGGTAATGAGAGCCTACTTAACAAATTTCTTTAAAACCACAAGAGAAAATCATTTTTGGGTTAATACCTAGAATTTGAAGTAGTACATTCATTTTAAAATGTATTAAAACGCCTATTATAAGATTTTTTTATATTTTTTTCTTTTTATTTTGTGCAAAAAAAAATCTGTGGGTGGTAGAGACCAACTGTATTTTAATTAGTTATTGCTATATAAAAACTGAGTTTAACAAACAAAAATCACGTCATCACAAATTTTATGCAGGCCTGTGTTATTCCTATAAGCTCGATCTTTGATATAACCCGCACTTAAATCAAGCAAAGACAGGAGTCGCTCATCAGTTATTGGTCGAAAAATTCCTTCAAGAAGTCAAGCGTATCATATGAAACATGCGCTATTGCATTATCCTGTTGTAACTGACAATCTCGGTTTTTCAGTTCGAATGACGAAATAAACTGTCAAATTAATTGTTCATAATTTGCCATAGTCGTTCGCAGCGAGAAATTCCTTACCATATCGCTATTTTCTCCGAGTGCAAAGGGTTTTCAATCTGGCAATGAGGATTTTCAACTGACTATTTATGTAGTCATTTACGGGAACCAAGCTTCATCACAGACTACAGTGTCCAGGACACATACGAGGGTGGTTAGACAATTAACTTGGTTCACACACTAATAGAGGACGCAAATGTAATCTGTATATGTAGTCATAAAGTGTCATTCGTATGAGTTAATATTCTCTGGTCTTAAGTCATTCTGACAGTAACTCGTTGTTTGACAGTTACTTAAACGGAAGTGTTTCGAGCAATAGCGAAAAATGGATAAAGTTGGAATTCGTGGTGTGATTCAATTCTTTTATCTGGAAGGGAAAACAGCGAAGGAGATTCATGAGAGAATTTCACCTACATTGGGTGACTCATGTCCTTCCTATGAGTGTGTTCGACTTTGGGTAAATGAGTTTAAGCGTGGCAGAACAAGCATTAAAGATGCACCACGTCCTGGAGCCCCGAAATCAGCTGTGACACCCGAAATCATCGATAAAGTCCATGATTTGATTTTAGCCGATAGACGAGTGAAAGTGCGCGAGTTAGCGGAAGCCACAGGCATCTCAACTAAGCGAGTTCACTTCGTTTTGCATAAAGAATTGCAAATGCAAAAACTGTACGCAAGATGGGTGCCGCGTTTGCTCACTCAAGAGCAAAAGCGAATTCGCATGCGACTATCTGCCGACAATTTGCAAGTATTTTAGAAGAAGTTGAGTTTTTTCGCCGTTTTGTGACAATGGACGAAACTTGGATACACCACTATATCCCGGAAACTAAACAGCAGTCGAAACAATGGATTGCCCGTGGCGAATCGGCTCCGAAAAAAGCGAAATGCGTTCCATTCGCTGGAAAGGTCATGGGGTCAGTTTTTTGGGACGCAAAGGGAATTCTCCTAATTGACTACCTTGAAAAGGGAAGAACCATTACCGGAGAATACTATGCATCACTTTTGGACCGATTAAAGGCGGCAATAACAGAGAAGCGCCCGGGAATGGCCAAGAAAAGGTGTTGTTTCACAATGACAATGCCCCCGTGCATTCAAGTCGTGTCTCTCAGCAAAGATTGTCCGAGTTACGATTTCAACTGCGTCCGCATCCTGCGTATTCGCCAGATCTAACTCCTTCGGACTACCATCTATTCCCGAAACTAAAAACTTTTCTGGCAGGACGAAAGTTTGAGTCTAATGAAGATGTCATACAGAAAGTAAACCAGTATTTTGAAAGCATCGAAGCAATTCATTTCCATGAAGGAATCGCGAAGCTGGAGAAGCGTTGGCGCAAGTGCGTTGAACTTCGAGGGGACTATGTCGAAAAATAAAGTACGTTGCAAAACTCAAATTGTTTTCTTTCATAGCAAACCAAGTTAATTGTCAAACCACCCTCGTACATTATTGTATGTAAAGCAAAAGAGCCGAGTGCAATTCTCGTTTCGTCTTTCTATATGTCCACTGGTTTGAGTTTATGAACAATGTGGAAGTAATAGGACTTCAATTATATCATTCGTCTTGCTCCATGAATGTTTCCTCATGCTTTGTTCAGTGATTTAGTCGATGTTTCTTTTAATATATCTTGAACCACGTTTAGCGTCTCCGGGGTAATAACACTACAGAGACGAACACATTTTTCTTGAATTTCGAATATACAACTATTGTTAAGATTCTTCCAACCTCTTGTATCTTGAAAAAACTTTTGGGATCATTAACGGACCTCAGAGGAACTAATTTGCCTTGTAAACTAACTTTAGTACGTTACAATTCTTTGAAATATCCTGTATATTCAAAAATGACTTGAATGATGACTCCTGATTGCTAATTTCCATGTCTAAAATTATATTTCAATGTCTTTACTAACTTAGACATTTAAATTGTTCCACACTTTTGCGCATCACTGTATATATACACACATAGATATGCAAATAGTTTTCATTGTCTCAAAGTTCACAAGTTTGAATGTATCAATCATCATGTGTAAAAAATAGTGAATGGATTAATATACTCGTACAAGAAGACGGTGCGTGTATTTTCTTTAATAATACCGAATAGCGTGTTTGAATACAGTCTGCACGGTTTATATATGGTAAACGATGTGTTATTTACTGCTTTCTAGGCAATAAATGAGTAAAACATGTGCCTTCGAAATATTTATTAGAAGAATGTTTTCATAAAGGCATTGTTTGGGTAAAAAAACGACAGAAATTTACAGTTAGATCTAAAGACGGCAGACTATGTGCCCACACTGTCAAATTTAATATAATATAATAAATTTAATATACAGGCTTATTTAAAAAAGGTATATAACCTCTTACCACAATTAGTAATCGTATCCTAAATACGTATTTGACAACTAAGTTGTCATCATCAGTAGGTAAAAACTACTAATTAAAAGTCGCACATGGGGCACAGTAAAGCAAGAGAAACGCTTACGCACAACTACTATACACCGCGTCCCCGTATACACTGCGTGTATACGGGGGGCAGTGTATACGGGGACGCGGTGTATGGTAGTTGTGCGTAAGCGTTTCTCTTGCTTTACTGTGCCCCATGTGCGACTTTTAATTAGTAGTTTTTACCTACTGATGATGACAACTTAGTTGTCGAAATACGTATTTAGGATACGATTAATAATTGTGGTAAGGGGTTATATACCTTTTTTAAATTTTCATTTAACCACAGTCTCCATTGAAAGAATTTTTATACAGGGTTATGATAAAGTAACGCACAAAATTCATAAAACGTACAATGTTCATTTTTGAAAAAAATGCAAAAACACGTCAAACAGTTTATTTTATTACGCGTCTTTTAACATAAGTCAAAAAAATAAAACGTCAAATTTGTCAAAGTTATGACGTCATCAATATTTTTTTTTAATATGAAGCTTGGTTTTTTTTTACTTTATTTGATAAAGCTTGTTTTTCTGCATTATAAAGAAATAATTGAAGTGGGGGTCACATAAGAAAAAACTGAGAGAATTAATAAAAAACAAAATAAACTAGTTTTTGAATTTATGAAAAGAAACTAAATATTAATAGAATTAAAACTTAAAGTTACCTAGTAATAAAACAACTGTTTGTCAGTGTCAGTCTTACAATTAGTATCATACCAATTTTATTATGATGGCTCCTTTAACGGAAAGAGAAAGGATAGAAATTCTAATGATGGTAGGTTACGGCGATAGACTTCGAAGTCATGAAGAAGCATGTGCTTTATTTAACGAAACACATTCTGAAAGACCTCCAATTGCTAGAAGCACAGTAAGCAGAATTGTTGCAAAATTAAAGAAACAGGAAGCGTAAGTGATGCTCCAAAATCTGGAAGACCGGGAATAAGCGACGATGCAAAGTTAGATATTTTGCTGTCATTAGAAGACAACCCTCACCCAACTACAGCAGAAATTGCCTTACAACAAGATGTTAGTCAATCGTTTGTAGTAAAGTTTTTAAAAAAAGAAAAACTGTACTCATACAAAGTTCAACTTGTTCACGAACTCTCAGAAGATGGTCCGGACAGACGTTTGGAATTTTGTGAAATCTTCATGAGACATTGTGACGAAAATCCAAATTTGCTTAATAGTGTAGTATTTTCAGACGAGGCAACTTAGACATTTAAATTGTTCCACACTTTTGCTCATCACTGTATATATACACACACATAGATATGCAAATAGTTTTCATTGTCTCAAAGTTCACAAGTTTGAATGTATCAATCGTTTAAGTGGTACAGTAAATCGACACAATTGTCGCTACTGGGCTCGGGAAAATCCCAACTGGATTCAGACAAAACACACCCAGCGCCCCCAAAAAATTAATGTATGGGTAAGAATCGTCAGGGGAAAATTTATTGGTCCTTATTTCTTTCGTGGGAATTTAACAGCTGAGCGATATTTGGAACATCTTCGTATGGCAGTGCATCCGGATCTAATTGCGGCATTTCCGGATCCAAATAGGGAAAACTTGGATCCCAGCAGTGGCGGCTCTTGATGACGTACAATGTGCGCTGCTGCACGGATGAGACAACTTCGAACTATTTCGGAAGATTTCGGTACGGTTACTTGCTTCTCTGTATATATGAAAGCTTAAACGAAGCAGTCTCATCCGTGCAGCAGCTCACATCGAACGTCATCAAGAGCCGCCACTGGATCCCAGTATTTGGTTCCAACAAGATGGTGCACCACCACATTATGGTCTTAATGTTCGAAGGTTTCTGGAGAACCAGTTTGAAGGAAGGTGGATTGGAAGACGTGGACCAATGGAGTGGCCACCTAGGTCACCTGATCTCACCCCCCTTGATTTCTTTCTGTGGGGACATTTAAAAAGTCGGGTCTACGTTAACCGACCAGACAATTTAGAAGACTTAATGGAACGAATTAGACATGAAATGACTCGTATAACTCCGCAGATGATCGAAGACTCTGTAAATCAGGTCTACCATCGTCTTGGCCTATGTCAGATAGTGAACGGGACACAGTTTGAACAATTCCTATAAGAAATCGTTTTGGTTTAATGGACTGTTTAGTTAATTTAAATGTTATTACTATAATAAAGTTTATTTTGTTTTTTATTAATTCTCTCAGTTTTTTCTTATGTGACCCCTACTTCAATTATTTCTTTATAATGCAGAAAAACAAGCTTTATCAAATAAAGTTAAAGAAAAACAAGCTTCATATTTAACAAAAATATTGATGACGTCATAACTTTGACAAACTTGACGTTTTATTTTTTTGACTTATGTTAAAAGACGCGGAATAAAATAAACTGTTTGATACTTTATCATAACCCTGTATATATGTTTATATACTGAGAAGGATTGTTCGACGTTGAGAGATGTTATATTTGCATAGTTAAAGCGCTCTTTGTATCTGTACAATGGATCTTCAGTATTGGTAAAAAGTTGCCCTAATTTTGTAAAATCTACATTTTTATCTATCTTTATCTTGTGCATTATTTATTAAATTTAACAGTGTGGTCACATAGGCTGCCGTCTTTAGTTAGATCTAATAGCAATAGTAACAATAAATCCAACTGTGGCACATCCATGTAATATGTTAGAGAGCATGAATTAACTAGTATTTCTGGTTTTTTATGGGCGAGAATTTCATTTCATCGCTCTTATAATTACTAGATTTTTGTGATTATTTGAACATGTCTTGAAATTAAATTACCATACGTTCGTATAAACATGCACGTACCAGTTCACAGAACTCGGTTATGCAGAAGAAATACCTCGCTTTAATTTAAATAATAGTTCGATCTTGTCGAAGAAAGCAGTGTAAATTAGTAATAAATAAAATAAGTAACAAATATCTTTAAGTTATTTATCCAATGAGTATTCATAATTGTAATCGTTTTAATAAAAATTGTTTTGGGATGAATCGTATTTGATACTTCTTCCGGGTAATAATCCGTGCGGAGCTGGTTCTTAGAAGAATCTTCATCAGCCTGACGTTTCAACGAGTTTCCCCTTATCTTCTTCTGGAAGGTGTTTGTTCAAAAAACGTCCTGCTAGCATTGGACCAGATCTCCGTTTTTGTTTTTAAATTAGTTTGTACGAGTGCCACCTTTTATATTTTTACAAAATCTGGGAAGAAAACAAAATTTTTGGGAACAAACTACTTTATTGTTTTTCAAAATATTCACCTTTATGGTCTATACACTTTTGCATGCGTACGAACCAATTCTCAAAACATTTTTTCCACTCTGAAGGATGTATCTCAGAAACATGGTTTTCAAAGGCTTCGACTGCTTCTTGAGGTGTTGAAAATTGCCGTCCATGTATTTTTTGTTTCGCAGTTGGGAACAAAAAGCAATAATTCGGCGACAAGTCAGGTGAATATGGACAATGAGACATTATTTCAACACTTTTCTCCTTCAAATAGTCAACCGTTAGACGTGCTGGAAATTCGCATTGTCGTGATGAAGAATCATGCGAAGTTTTCGGTTGTTCTTCCCGATTTCGTCTATAACTTTTTGCAAACAAATTACTGTATACCATTCAGCTTTAACAGTTTCTCGATTCTCTAAAGGAATTGTTGCGATGTGTCCTGTACAGCCGAAGAAACAAGCGATAATTTTCTTGGAGCATGATCAACTTTTGTGGGGTTCGGTTCGTCTTGGAACACCTATACAGTAGATTGTTGCCTGGTTTCCGGCTCATACGCATATATCCATGTTTCGTCACCTGTGATGATGTTGTATACGAATTTTGCGGTTCCTACGTAAACAATTTAACTAACTTTATAGAAGATATTCTTTAAAGTGATGTTTAAGTTAAGCACTAGTACAAAATAATACAAATCTGTATAAAAACAAATTTGTATCTGTATATGCATGGACACACAGTACGTATTCACCAGCTTTTGCTTCAACTACCAGACGCATGCGTTTCTGTGTAACCACTTTGTCAATGATAGATTTACGAAGCAAAAGACTATAGGTACACTTGCGGTCATGTAGTAAGTTTTGTCCTATCCGAAGACATCAGATAACCTCATGCCATCTGACGGACAAAACCGACCACGCCGGTGCAAAGTGTTTCTTCTCGAATAGCAAAGCTATTACAAAGCAAAAGCTGGTAAATACGTACTGTGTGTCCATGCATATACAGATACAAATTTGTTTTTATACAGATTTGTATTATTTTGTATCAAAGCTTCATGTGAATTATCGCATCGACAAGCAACTTGTTTTTTTTTGTTAAGCACTAGTACATATTAATAATACGATTATCCGAAATTTGGCGTGTTTTGGATTGACAATATACAAAATCCAAGCTTAAATTAATTTTTTTTGTTAGCTAAGAGTAGGTGTCCCCTATTAGTTTATAAGGCAAATTAGTTCCTTTGAGGTCCTTTAATGATTTCAAAAGTTATTTTCAAGATTCGGGAGGTTGGAAAGATCTTATCAATAGCCCACAACGAAATCACACTTATTTGGCGGCGAAAGAATTGGGCATTTTTTAGTAAATTCATTTTTTACTTTTTGGTATGATTCTTTTCGAATATAATCTTCGAGAATTATAGTTGCATTTTAAATTAATAACCCTGTATATTAACATATAAAGTAATATTTACATAAATAAAGTTGACATTATTACCTCTAATTTTAAAACATCTAAATTGTATATAACCATTCATACAATCTTCTTAAACCTAAGATCCATAAACCGGGTCTATCAGGCTCGGAGTAATATTTGATTGCTTATAATATTTGTATTAAATATTCTTAAATTAATCCAACGTTCTGGTATAGTCTAAACAGGTATTAATTCAGCTGTTTCTCAGGTCAAATAGTTTATTTTTTTTTATTACAAAATATTAATATATATATATATATATATATATATAAAGATAATTACTTCGTGACCTTAGTATGTTATGGTAAATTCAAATTGTAGGCGATTTAAGGTCTGGTTTTACTTCCCTGTATATATATATATATATATATATATATATATATATATATATATATATTTAGTGTTAATAAGAACTAAAATTTATTTCTTATTTATTTTATTGGCCATAATATTAAAATAATAGACATTTTCTTGGTTTAGCGACCTTTAATGAATTTCAGTTTTTTACTACGACGTTTCGACTTTTTTTATACAATTAAGTCTTTTTCAAGTGATTAGAACTAAAAAATTAATACAATGAAAGGTAAGAAATATATTTACAATTTGTATGAATGAATTAAAATTAAAATAATAATTAAAGTAAGGAAAATTAAAGGATACAAAACCAATTTATTTCGTGTTAAAACACATATTTTGTGTAATATCTATGGTCAGACATGTCGACCTTTTTATAGGGTCGAACTGCCTTTCCCGGAATATTTAGTGTAACTAAATGTCTTGGTGCAGAAATGAAATTGTTTATTTCGTTTTAAAATTAGTTTGGTCAGGCCATATGTTTGGGAAAATACAGTATATTTACATTGGGAAAAAAAAAATTTTGTGTGGTTGGGGTTGTCTTCTGTTGTTTAATGAGCGGATAATAAAGTTTAGAAAGGCCATCAATCTCGTTACGATCGTTGATTGTTTTGTTGTTTTTGAATATATGAATCATTTCTAAGACCTCCCTAGCATTTGTATTTTTTTGCTTGGTTATTATTTTTGTATTTTCAAAATCAAAATTATGTTTTAATGTTATCTGGTGTTTTTTTAAACCTGTCTGATTTTTGCGTATTTGTGTCCTTTTAATCTTTCCTGTAGTAACTGTTTTGTTTGGCCTATGTATACTCTAAAAAGTCAGCCAAATATTTTCCAAACATATGGGTCAGGTATGTAGACGATGTGTTTGTAATTTTTGATACCAATAAGTGCGACTAAGATTATTTTGTAACCGAATTGAATTCAAAATTTCCTAGTATTAAATTCACGGTTGAAAAGGAAAACAATGGAGGTTTGCCATTTTTAGATACCTTAGTAATTAGGAATGACAAAAACTTAGCGTTTGATATTTACCGAAAAGAAACCAACGTCAACAGATTTATAACCGCAGATTCAAACCATACTTTTCAGCACTAGAGTGCCTCTTTCAATTTTCTTATCAATCGTTTGTTAAGCATGCCATTGACAAAGGATAGATATGAAAAGGAATTAACTTTAATTAAGAAAATCGCGAGTTACAACGGCTTCGATTCAGAAATAATAAACAAGCTAGTTAGAAAACATAAAGTAAGAAAAACAATTCAGGATTCCACATGTTTGCTACCTAAAATTGATTCGAGCCAAAAATTTATTAGTTTACCGTTTCACGAAACTACGAAAAATTTAAATAAAACCTTTAAACAGTAAAATGTTCAAGTAGCATTTCAACAATGAAAGCTGTTGTAATAGCATAACCTAATAACTTTGCCATAATTCATTGATATAGTTTTCTAAATTCTGCCTGTTTCTGAAATTAATATCGCCTTCAAAATTGTCCCAAAGACTAATCATTTCAGCCCACAGATTCTCTATGTGATTGGAAACCGGAGATTTTGCAGGCCAATCCAACAATTCTATCCCTGGATATTCACAACCCTAGCCCCGCTACCCTAGAGATGCGGACAGTACTATTATCTTCCAAAAGTGATAAATGCGGTAAAATGCTTTTCTCTAATATATTTATGTATAGAATTATCAGTTAATCTAGGATGAATTCGAATGGGATTTTTTGGACCTGTAAGCATCCAGCCCCGATACGCAGATAATATCCTACCATGGGATTTCTCCTTAATCATATATCTGGTGTCAAATCTTGTAGGTATTTGCTGGCCGATGGACAAATTGTATTGAATTTTCGTTAGAAGTGAACACCTTTTCATCGAAAAAAAAACGTTTGTCTCTGTAAAGGTTTCTAACGGCGAATTCCATCCGATGGCGGGCATGGTGTTGTTCAAAATTGGTAGTTAGCCCTGCTTCTTTCAGCCTCTTTGCAACAGTAAATCTACTACACTGCACGTTAGTGAAAATCAATAACTTCATATTATTCAAGAAAGGGTGTTGTAAAACGGTATCAATTAATAGATGAGCTTGCTCTACTATTGTTTTTCGCGGTTATCTCGATTTCTCTCTTAATTTTGTCATACTTCTGTCTACTCTAAAATGGTTAGAAATATATATTTACTAATTACTATTAGCCGGTAGTAAAATGCAGTGAAAACGAAATAAACTATATTGACATGACAGAACTGAAGAAACCATATTTTTTTTTTAAATATAAATAGCATGCATACTAAAATGTTTTTATGAAGCGGCGAGTAGGTATCGTATCTAACAATTACACTAATATAGTTTCTCTGAAATAATTCTTATTCTGCCCGAGTGCAAGGGATTTATGTAGTAGTCGTCCAGTTCGATATTGCGTTAAAGCATTAAATTTGTCACTACGCTCTGTTTTATTACTTTTTGTAACGACATTAAATTACGCAACTCTACGTTTGGCACTACAACAAATTTACTTGATTTTCAGACCGGTTCCATTATTTCGTCTTTTCTGATTCATATTTTATACGATTGGTTGGAGACCTTTAATAAACACGAATTCGCTATATACCATAAACCAACACATACAGATACCACAATACACGCACATCAATTCGCCTTTTCAATTCTAATTTACGTATATTTTACAGTTTTTTCACAGAATTCCAAACAAATCCTCCTGAAATTAATACAACAACGAGTTATCGAACTTGACGAATCTACAATACATCTTATTACCTAGATATGATAGCGGTTTCCTAAAAGCATTTCATTTTTAATACTACGATGACAACAGATCTGATGTAATTTATCACTAAACGTAATGTAATAATGCGTGGAATAATTATATGCTTTTAGATTACAACACATTTAATTAATTAATTTAATTAACATTAACGTCATACAAGGACCACACTTTCGTAAACGAAATTTAAGTTTTCACATACTTCAAGTTAATAAATATGAAATTTTAGAGGTTTAGCGAATGTGATTTAATGGTGGCAATAAAATACTTATTTTAGATAAAAAGTAAAAATTCCCCAATAAGTACGATATGTTCTTAAAATTAAATAAAATACAAAATATCTGAAGTAAAAGCAAAACATTTTCTTTATTTTATAGTATAACTTATGACAATTGTTTTGAATAACATATCATTCAAATGTCCACATCGGCTTCGTTTGCAGGATCAAATTCGACGAACCCAATTTTCGGTGACTTTTTGCAGTAAATCAGGTGTAATTCCACTAATGTTCGATGTTCAATTTTAATCTCTAGTTCTAGTTTTGTTGGCATAGACCAACGACTTCAAATATCCAAACAAAAAGAAATCCAAATATGTTAAATCACAAGTTCTTGGGGGGCAATTAACAGTTCCATTTCTGGAGGTTACAGACTCACCAAACTTTTCTCGCAATAACTCCATAGTGGTGTTGGCAAAATGTGGTGTTCCACCAACTTGTTGAAAAAGCATGCTTTGCAAATCAATTCCATTCAATTTTGCCACAAAAAATCTGTTAACATTGGTCGATTACTCTCACCATTCACTGTCACTGCATCTCTATTTGCATTTTCAAAGAAATAAACCACACGAAACAGTAACGTCTTCTGGATGCAAAGACTTGTTATTTCTTAATTAATTTCCGGTTGTAGTACGTTCACTGTCTAATAAGAGGTAATAGGAGTATATCCGGGCACTGTAACTCCACCGTACCGGCGTGTAATTTAGTTACTTCGCTTACACGATATATACCGTGCGCACAACGTCGTGCGATCGATGGATATATAAGTAATGACTGGCCAACTGCAAGTATATTTGCCTTGCTTGAACACAATAAGCGACTGATAGGAATATTCAATGTGTTAGAGAGAGATTATTTTATTCGTTCTTAGATCGTATGTAGAATGTGTTGGATAAAGAAATGGAACGCCCGTACAGTTAGACAGTAGAACAGATTGAATATACTCTCTCAACCCTAACCACATAAACTCGCTATTCGTCTTCGTCTTACTACATTGTGGTAGATCAATCACTCCCCGGCGTTCATACGGTATATCAAGTTAGGCTTGTGTAAGACTTGTGTTATGACACTCATTCTTTTATATATTATTATACACGGTGTCCCGTATCGTTATGTTCAAATTTTAGGAGTGTAAAGTAGACTTTACTTCAAGTAACAAAAACGCAAAACTTGTATATCCATTTTTATTTGTTTCAAAGTTACAGATCTATGAATGTGATTGTCAGATCATGAAAAAAATGTAATCCTAAAGTCAATAAAAACTGATTTTATTTGAAAAAGTTCAATTAATAATATTTTCGAAATGTCCACCTCCTTGTTGAATGCGGGCTTGTGCCCGTAAGCCGACAGAAGAAGTACTTATCCGAATTTCATACTTGTTTTGTCGGATTTGCTCGGCAGCCAGGTGAATACGATCCAACAACTCTTTTCTTGTGTTCGAAATTTGCGCGTAGACTAAATTTTTCATGTACCTCCATAAATAAAAGTCAAGGTGATTAAGATCGGATGATCTGGGTGGCCATGCAACAGGACCACCTCGACCAATCCATCTTGGATAATTGACATTAACCCAATTTCGGAGAGCAATTCCGAAATGTGGTGGTTCCCCATCCATGTGAAACCACATGTCTCGTCGAACATTCAGTGAGACACCCTCTAAAAGACCTGACAGTTCGTCAATAAGAAATTGAAGGTAATTGTCCGTATTTAACCTCCCAGGAAGAACGACAGGACCAATCAACAAGTCACTGATTAGGGCCGCCCAAACATTAATAGAAAATTCATGTTCAAATTTAGATGGGCGTATAGCTTTGGGATTTTCTGATGACCACCTGTGCATGTTTCTCAGATTTGTAACACCACTTCTCGTGAACGTAGATTCATCTGTCCAGAGGACTGTTCTGCAGAAATTAAAATGAAGCCGTGACTGTCTTAATATCCAGGTAGAATAAGCTAGACGAGTATAGTGGCCTGCCTCAAGCAAACCGTGTCCCCTGCGATAGTGATATGGATATAAACCCTCACGTTTTAAAATTCACCAAACTGTCGTTCGTGGCACTCCTAGTTGTCTAGTAATTCGACGTACACTGAGAGTTGGATCCCTTGTAACAATAGCTACAGCTTCTTCCTCTAAGTCTGCTGGCAAATTTACTCTTCGGTCGAAAAGATAATCACGCAGTCCGCATTCCCGAAATTGTCTGTGTACTTCCAGAAACATTCTGTAATGAGGAATGCGCCTATCGGGAAACCGATGTCGGTATTCAATAACTCCTTGACGTGCACTGCCGTTACAGTAGCCATACACAAAATGCATGTCCGCATACTCTTGAGAAGAAAATCGGTGAGGCATTTTGAATAAATATAACGTGTCCACTCACTAATAAGCTGTTGTATGAACTGAAACGTAATGTAATCCTTTATTAAAAAATGCAACGTTAACAGTCATCTGAACACTTGTTTATTGTATGATATTCATGGTTAAGCACTTACGAAATAAGTAAGAATCTTCTTTATCATAAATGAATTTCCAGTACTTTTTTTTGTAGATCTCCAAGAAATTACTGTATGCACTACGACACGTGTTTATTTATTTTAGGATATCATTTTATTATGCGACGTTAGCAACCACAGCCTTGTTATTGAATCGTATAACTTTTTTTAAATAAAATCAGTTTGTATTGACTTTAGTATTACATTTTTTTCCATGATCTGACAATCACATTCATAGATCTGTAACTTTGAAACAAATAAAAATAGATTACAAGTTTTGCGTTTTAGTTACTTGAAATGAACTCTACTTTACACTCCTAAAATTTGAACGTAACGATACGGGACACCTTTTATTATATATGTATCTAATCTTGCAATAGTCAATAGACTTTTTATTAATTACTTTAGTATCTAGACTATATTTTGATGAATATGAGAATTAGCATGAGTAAAAATTGTTAAAAAACATACCTATACAAGCTGCAATATATAAAAAAAATTTGCTATTACTTTTAGCAACACTAATCTTTCCTTTCTGTTTCAAATGAACGCTTTCAGATTTACTTTCTTCATTCATTTTCTCTTCGTCAACTTCTAATTTTTCGTCAACAGTTGCATTTCCCTTCACTGGAGTATACTTATATTCAACGGACATTATATGAAGTTATGTCTTCCCAACAAGAATGTTAACAATAACATCAGTTTGCGCTATATTATAAACAAGCGTGTAATTACGATATAAATCTAATTTTTATTTTCTGAATATAGCGTATGGACTGATTATTTATCTGTTACTAAAACATATTTCTCAAATATTGTTTCGTAATGCACTTTTAAAAAGCAAAATCTTACACACAACATCTAATAGCGATATCAATCAAAGTCATTAATATTATCATAGGGATAATCAATAGATGTAATACCATATTATTGATGTGTGGTAAGTAAAATGGAAGTGTCTCCTTTGAAAACAATTAATTATAAAACAATTGTCAGAAACTGCACCTATTACTGTAATTAATACAAACGTATTTTCTTAACTTTAGCACGAAGTCAATAAGTTATAAGCGATAACAACAACCGTATTTATTCCTAGTTTAAATATTCTCAAACCGATGTGTAAAGAACACTTTGCTTTGCTGAGATAAAAATAATTACTTCTCAATATAGTTCAAAAGATGTTTATATCGAAGAGTTTCGATAAAAATACTTAATCATGTAGCCACTTGTGTATGATAATTATGATCGTATCACAAACATACTTCATATTTTCTCGTAAAATTTTATTTAGCACACACACGCACGTTTATGTACGTAAATGTGTGCGATAGGAGGTATATAGGGGGGGACGTTGAATGGCCCGGAAGTTTGATGTTGACTTGAAGGGTGGTGCACTTTTATAATCCAGCAAATTTGAAGGTCAGAGATAATAATAATGATGGTTTATTAAGTGCCTAATAGCTCCATACTAAAACGCTACCTAGCTGTCCTTCAAATGCCCTTCGGAATTTTCATGTTTAATAATTTAAGCACTAAGATGAATTAAGTCTCTTATTCCGTTCTTTGACCAAGACGGTTCACCACCAAACAAAAGACACGGAAAACAAAACAAAGTATTTTTAATTTCACACCCACAAATCCAGTCATTTTTCTGATAAATATTGATTTTGAATTTTCTTTTAACGTCTTTACCTTTAACAGATTGTTTATTTTCGAAACATAATTGAGGCACCGGCCGTTTAAGATTTTTTACTGCGATTTTTTCATCATACGTTAATCGCGAAAACGCGTTGTTCTCTAAAAAAGACACGGAATTCATTATACAACGCCCGAGAGCAGACTGGTTCTGTTACTCCAACGCTATGTATTATGCGACATTGAAGTACGGCGAAATACAGTTCTCCCCACCATCAGTGTAATGTTAATGCCTTAACGGTGCAACAGTTGGGCTTTGCTCAGTATATCTGTGACGACGATCGGTGTCGGTGCATGTACGTTGTTAGCGTGCCACGTTCCTCGTCAATAACTATGAATACATAATATACAGTTCATAAAGTATAAGTTTTCAGTTCAAGGTCAAATTCGAAGCATATGATTCAAATCAGTACTGGGGAGTCAAATGAAGTCATGTATTCAGTCGCGGAAACAACCGTCTGTCATCATAAAATATAAATGTCATGTTTCGCAAACATTGTCAAAATTTCAGTTTTACTTGCAATATAACCAAAGAAAGCAAATACATAACCTTCATGTCAAAATAATGAGTAAAGTGGGAACATGAATAGTTCAAAAGTATTGTTTCTTTTCTAGTTTTATATAAATATTTTCAACACAAGAAAACTGTGCGGTAATTATTAATTCAATATTCGAACAAATTTTTTTAAATGTTATTTATAATTATAAACTCACGATAATATTCGATCAAAAATTTATTTAAAAAGAAATATTTCAAGTCAGATATCAATTGTGAAATGCATAGGTATTGAACAGATATTTAGGCCCGTATTCACAGAAAACGGAATAATGGTTCATTATGAAATGGTCGTTTTAATTATAATGGCCATTAAATGAAATAGCACATTCATAAACGTTAGAGAGAATCAGATCATTACCAAATTATCGATCTAGGGAATTTTAACGAAATTATTTGGGAAAAACATACTTCACTGTAATCAAATCACAGCAAATCGCAAAAATGGAGATGTCAAAACGTGTAAAAGGTAAACACTTTTCGGACAGAGAGATTTGTCTCTTGCTGGATATTGTAAAATCACATATCGGTGTTGTTGAGAATAAAAGGACAGATGCCATCACATCGAAGAAATCACACGTAATTTCAATAGCTCTAATAGCGGTCCACATAGGACAATACAACAATTGAAAGTGTTCTATGATAATTTTAAACGAAAAAGTAGGAAAGAACAGGCGGATGATAAGGTGAATTTTTGTAAATTACACAATATAAGTTCATTACTTAATAAATTTAATGTAGGTTAATCTGTACCTCACAGGTAGAGGGACGTTTAGAAAGACTCTAGGAGAAAATGGAGAACGTCTCCAAAGCATGTTGAAGAAGAATTTCGAATGTGATGCCAATAACTTTGACAGTGAATCATGCTATCACAAAAATATAGAGTCTGGTAAAGTTATATGTTTATATTTAGGGTGTATTCAACTAGTTGTCATTGTAGATCCTCTATATATTGTAGTAGAAGCTGACAACGATGCTATCATTGAGTTAAGCGAATTAACCAGTATTAGTAAAGAAAATAATCCAAATTGTGTTAATAGTGAATATATATTTGCCAATATAAAAGAGTCGGAACTACTACAAAGTAGTTCACTTGAAACCCAAAATAATGTACCTAGTACATCCGTTTCAAATAACAAAACTAATAAACAAGCATTGTTAATATAAAGTGGTGCATATGAAAATATAAACAATACCACAAAGCTACCTGTAAACAGAAAAAGACAGTATCTTCAAAATAGAACAAGTGCAAGTGACGTATATGCAAATTTAAATGACATTGTTCATAATAGAAAAAAAAAAATCAAATGAAGAACAAATTTATTTAAAAAGAAAGTACGAAATGGCCATTGAAGTTCAAGAACAACAACTTCGAAATGCACAATTGGATGAAAATATTCTTCAAGCAAAATTAAGGTGTGCCATTATAGAAGAAAAGATGCAAGCCAACAAATTAAAACTTCAAGAAATAGAACTGTGTAAATTGTCATCATGAATATGAATTTATTTATTTTATATTTTATATGTTCCTTTTTTGAAACTTGTATTACAGTGCTACTAAAGAAATTACTGTTTTTTTTTAATGTTATCAAACATATCCATTGGATTGTTTCGCTCTCTTATAAGTCTGAGCCTTGGCATAGCAACTAGAATTTCTTCCACAAATTCTATATCTGAATCTTCAGAAGATGACATGCTGAACTATGAAATTGGTATATTATGTTATGAATATATGTTATACTTTTATCTTTATATAAATTGAACAAACAGTAAACAGAAATCACTATTATCTACTATCACTAATCATATTACGAGCCTTAGTGAATACAGGGGTGTGAAAATGTTTTCATTAGTAAGAATGACATACCTACCTACCGAAATCATTTTCTTGCACTATATCTGGGTTAAGAAGATTGGGAATGTATTAATTTGATGAATAATTTAGATTTCTACTTAACTTATATATTGTTTATATTTTTAGTAAATTTAAATATATTGGAATAGAATGTAAAAGTTATGTTCGTAACTCTTTGAAAAAGAATTAAAACCTTTTGAAAGTTGTAAATATATGTTGTCAAATTAATAAAAGAAACATTTATATAGTCTACATTTAATATTTTATTGTTTCTTAAGAAAATAATGGTATAATAATACAATCCAAATCCATATTATCCTTTATTAGATGAAGATAATATTTAACAAACACATGAGGATTTTCTGATAACTACATTTGATAATTTTGCAGGTTAGTACACTACCGATAAAAAAAAATCCACCACCAGTAAGAAAAAAAGCATACTTCATTCAAATAAAACTTTGCCACAAGATCTTTATCATGTAATGTTTCGTTGAACTCCACTTTCTCTTATTATTTCATCTATAATAATTATTTTATCTTCTTTATGATATTTTACTAATTGAATTAACTCGTTTTTAGACATTCCAGGTGAATAGCTTATATCTCTATTTCTCAACCATTCCATAATTTCTGTTTTTTTTTGAGGAGGTATTCGGTTGCTTATTTTGAATAGCACTATGATAAGGAGCATTATCCATTATTATTAGTGATGGTACTTCAAGATTTGGTATAAGCTGATGATTTACCCATTGCTTAAAGGAGTCACCATTCATTTCTCCATGGTAATCACCAGTGATTGCTTTTGATGGAAAAATCGGACTAGCTCCTTTAATGAAGCCATTTTCTGTGCCAGCATGAATAATTATAAACCGTTTACCATCATAGCCTTCGGGTTTCCTAACACTTTTTATATTATCATTTTGCCACGATTTCATTCTATTCCCTTTTGAAAAAATCCAAGTTTCATCAAGGAACACGACCTGACGTAAAGTTGAATTTAAGTTATTCATATTTCCCTTAAAAACACATTTCTCATGCAGACTATATTTAATTTCTCTGTGAGTGCTCATCTGTTACATTCTTTCTTGTATTTAAAACCTATATCTTTAAGTAATATTGCTAAAGAAGTTGTACTCGTATGAATAAATTTTTTCGTTGCCAAAACATTTCTTAGAGTTTTTAAGGTTAGATGTTTTTCTGAAAAATTTGAACATGTAATAAATGTTTACAATATATTAAACACATACTTTCTTTATACATGTCATAAACATTATTTCGAACTTCCATTTTCGTTGCTTCTGGTAAATCCTTAGTTTCTGGCTTCCTACAAGACCTGTTTTTGCCAGGAGATGATAAGACTGGATTCTGAACGCTACGATGTTTAATAGTGTAGACCGTTCTACTAGAAATATTAAGGGCCTGTGCTACCCTCTAAAATAAAACTAATTTTATAACTGCCTTATGTGATTATGTGAATTACCTCATGAACACGATCGATGGACATAACTGGCCCACCATTCTCTTTTTCTCGTTCAAAATAGGCTGTAAGGTTTAATACAAGCTGTTGAGCTTGAGAACCAAGAAGCTTACCAGGCATCTAAGAAATATTCTGTCAAATAAATAGGTTAGAAATGTCAAAGTGATAAGCAAACAATTTCGTACTTATTGCCACTAATTGATATTATTATTTATTACCAGTATTGTTCTCAAAAGAACAGATTTTGAAATTTTTTGATGACAAACGAGATATTCAAATTAGATTACTTAACCAAGAAGTCAGAATACCTGAAACAAAGTCAATAAACAAAGTATTAAAATAATTTCACAGCAATCCGAATATCATAAGACTATCTCCTAGACAACCTATCCCTTTTTATTTAATATAGTATTTCAAAGACGTACGTCTTAACTTAAAATAACAAACGTGTGTAGTATTACAGCGTGTATTCATGTGTGTTAGAAAGAGATAAAGTACAATTTGCGGTTCTCACTTGGGCAGTACGAACTGAAAACTTATACTTTATGAACTGTACATAATAAATAAATACTTTCACAGTTAGTTGCCGCTTGGTTTGTTTTGTTTCATAATTCCAGGGGGTGCAATTGCTCACTTGCTCTTATTAAAGAGCCGCCACCGATAAAATTATTAAGACGTGTTGCGTACTCCACAACTGTCTAATATAAATAATATATAAATTATACACCACGTGGATCTCTTGATGAAGAAGACATAGATTGCGGCAATCTTAAGCTAGGCATTTTGAAAGTGGAGATCAGATAAGTTTTGCTGTTTATAGCAACAATAGAAAATAATCACTCTTCAAGACATGCAGGAGAAAGAAGAGATCGAATGTGTCAGTATTTTGCCACTGAAGGTGTGTTGTCCCACAACAGGAGAGAGTGATTTTTTATTGTATTAATATGCAAGTATATCGTGCGTAGGTTTTTTCTGTCTTCTAAATTACGTATAAACGCATCCATTCCTTTAAACTATTTAAATAAAATAATAATATATTTCGTTTCATCAGGCAAAGAGCATAGAACATGTTATATATAAAAAATATGTCAGGTACATAAACAAATATAAAATAGTGTATAACAAATAAGTAAATAACAAATATACAAAGATTATTAGAAGCAAAATTAGAAGCAAATTTCATCCTGTAAGGTGGCACTTATTTAATAATGTGTAAATTATTTATATGTCTGTTTCATAAAGAAACAAAAGCGTTATACGTGCATTTAACGTATATAACTTTTTTTCTATTTTGCGTTCGAAATGAACTCATTATGAAACCCAAAACAGTATCGAAATGAGCTTCATTTCGATACGCTTTTTTTCATTTTTCAATGTTGGCGTTGTGCGAATACAGAAATAAATATCATTGCTGTCATTTGATTTTAAGAATTTATGTACATTTGACAGATATGATATATGTCCGTATTTTACACAAACAACGTATGTTGTATACAATTGACAACAAATATATATGTTTCTATGTCACTCATGTTTATATTTTTAAATGAAATATCAAGTAATGTTAACGAAAATTAATAAATAATATGTAATATAGTATACTTCGCGGATAGCAAGATTTAAATTTGAAAATGTCAAGTATCAATGTGACCAACTGCATGCTTTATATAAAAATTAAACTCTGAACTTTCAAATTAAATAATTCCAATTTAAGCAATTCATTAATGTAAAAAACGCAAAATAGAAAAAAATAGTATAAAAAACTCGTTTCATAAGGCCTTTTGCCGCACTCGCTCTTTAGAAAACTCGCCGCTATCGCGGATCGTTTTCTAAACTGATCTCGTGCGGCAAAATGGTGCCTTATGAAACTTGTTTTTTAATATACTATTGTATATTTACCTCCATCTGGCTAGTTGTTAATGGACTACCTGTATTGTTTCGTTTTCTGTATCAGCATAGCTGGTCAAAACGAAAGGTCCCTTTTCCGGCAAAGTCTCTTTCGTCCGTCAGATGTCACTTATTAAATAAGCGCCACCTTACAGGATGAAATTTGCTTTATCTAGTAGGGATTTCGGGTTAATGTTATATACAGATACAGATCTATTTATAAAGATTTGTATCATTTGTATACATTGCTTCACTAGCTTAACTGACGACGCCTATAAGATGGCAGAAACATATGCCTTAAGCAGAAGTTAATGCCGAAAATACGAGGTGTATTGTCCATGATACAGTTACAGATGTGTAAATTATTTACATGTCTGTTTCATAATGAAACAAAAGCGTTATACGTGCATTTAACGTATAGATATATTTAAAACCTTTTTGTATATTTATCTTTTATGTTATTGGGAATGGACTTGTAGATTTTTATACACTGAAAGACCACACTTTTTCAACATTTGTCAGTTTTATTTGTGGCGAAATTAGAATTAGATACTTGCGTAAGTTACCTCTGGTATTATGGCAGTGATCAACTTGAAATTTCTGGAAAAATTCATTATAATTTCTTATTACAAACAACGCGCACTCTAACACATAAATTGATGGTGATGTGAGTATTTTCTTATCTATAAACATTGGTTTGCAATTTAATACAAAAATAATTGATTGAAGATTTTTGTAGAAAATGCGTTTTACATCTGCCGCACTGCCCCAGAAGATAATACCATATTGTAGTCGTACATAATAAGCATTGATAGCATATATAACGCACACACTAATGTATATAACGTGTGTTCATTTGAAAAGTCAATCTAGGTTACTTTGAAATTTTGATAGAATAAGACGCAAATATATTAGTATGTGTTTGTTGTTCCGTAAACGTAAATCCAAATGACATTTGATAATGTCAATCACAAATATCAGTTAGTGCATAAAATAATCGTGCGTCGATTCTGGTTTAAATAAATTGCTTCTCAGTTTTAAAATGGCTTTCACTTTAGAACATAAATTTTTTTAGTCCAGGCTTATTTTCGAAGTGGTAATAAAATTGATGGTTTATGGGTTTATTCAGTTCAAGATTGCATGGTAGAATTTCAAGTTGAGTTTCCACATTTTATAATAGATTATATACAATTTAAGAATACTTTGGATAGAACTTTAAGTCTTTTTTCTGAAACTGGTAGTCTCTTAAGAAAATCAGGCAGCGGAGCAGTTAAGAAACGTACACCTCAAGTTGTCAATCATGTTGAAGAAATAATGGAAAATGAACCACAAACATCTGTTCGACATTTGAGTCAACAAGTAAACCTTTCTGTTGGTACAACTCACAAGTTATTAGAAAAAGATATGCAACTTTATCCATACCGTGTCACAGCAGTACAATAATTGTTAGAAATTGATTACCCACGTAGACTAGTTTTGTAATTGGTTTGTAAATATGAACAATAATGGAGAACTTTCGCAAAGAGTCATCTTTACTGATGAAGCATGGTTTTATAAAACGGGATACCTAAATTCACAAAATACAAGAATTTGGAGTAGTGAAAAAATAGTTATTTAAGTAATAAGGGAGGTAAGTAAGATTTACCAGTCGAGGACGAGTTTGCGTCCGAGGGCTTGGCCGAGGACTTGCAATAGAGTTCGAGACTGGTAAATGTTACCTCCCGAATTGCTTATAACATTTTTCCCACTCCCCAGACAATAAAATCCTCAAAAATTAAATGTAATCATGATAAACAGTAACGGTGAACAACCTCGGAATTTAATAAATTAGACACATCTGAAACGTTACTAGGCAGTTCCTACATACAATTGATTATAAACACAAATAAAACGAAATTTGACAATTCAATAGTGTCAAATGAAACCACGGAATTAAGTGTTGCTGATAAAGTAGGTGATAATAACATTGAATTATCAAGAAATATAAATAAATATCCCAATTTTGTTAATAATGTTACTAATTGTACAAACTGTAATATTACCATAAATATAAATTAATAGAACACGTGTTTTGATGCACTTTTTTTCCCTAGAGGACGTAAGTAAATTACTTACGCCCCGTTGTCATAACAATCACAGTCATTTCAGTAAAACCAACTTACGTCTATAGAAACAATGTATTAATGGTATGCTTACTATAAGGGGAGTGGGAAAAAGAGATTTATAGATCTCTTTGAGAATGGCATAACAGCCGAAACAGATGTTAGAGAATTTAAATAAATCTCATAGTGAAACAAGCCAAGTGTTTTAATTTATTCTTTATTATTTACTGTATGAAGTCAAAATGTTTCACCAAGAAGTATCTGCCGAGAATACACATGTAATTAATGAAGAATCGCTACATCCAGAGAAAATTGGTGTTTTGGCAGCGATAAGCCAAAGGCGAATCTTGGACCAATATTTTTTCAGGGAACGTTAACTGCTCAAAGGTACCGTACGGAAATTTTACAACCATTTGTCATTCAGTTGCATGATGATGAACTTCAAAATGCGTATTTCCAACAAGACGAAGCACCTTGTCACTGTAGTGCAGAATCTTTGGATTATTTAAGAGAATTTTTTGATGAGCGTATAATTAGTCGAAATACTGAAATTGCCTGGCCTGCACGTTCATGCGATTTAACACCTTGCGACTTCTTTTTGTGGCCTTATCTAAAAAATAAAATATAAAAAATATTTCGAACACCTATATTGAATTTGAATGATATGCTGCAGAGAATCGAACAGAAATGCATGGAAATTAATAACAATCCAGTAATGTTGCAGAATATCATCAGAAATTTTGAACGGAGGATTTTAAAGTGCATTGATCTTGAAGGACAACATTTTCAACATTTGTTATAGTTTTCAATAAATACCTATTATTTGTTATTTATTTGTATGTATGAAACTGTCAAAATATACGACTTCGTAGGTTAAGTAGTAAATTTTAATTTACGACATACTTCAAAATGTTCTCAGTAAATCACATGCTACTAGATTGACTTTTCAAATGAACACTTGTTACTTTACTAAACAGACATGTCTACACCTGTCTAGTCCGCATTTAGTTGCTGCAAAACAGAATTGGGCGAAGCTGCTTGCTCAAACAAATAGAAATTGTCTCTATTTACTGATTTAAGCCGTTTACTAAATGCATTAGTTGCTTAAGTACTAAATCAAGTTATTTACACGGTACAAGTATCTTAATTTAGTAATTTGGTTTAGTTACTTCCTTTAGCTACTTGATACGTGTAAATTCGCCTTAACAATAATACTTTTAAACGAGTATACAATACTCCAACCTTGTTCTATAGAACTGAACAACTAGTAAGTTTGTTGAGATTATGTACCGTTGACGAGTTCAGTGTTAATGTAACGCGAGGCGCGGAGAGTTAAAGATGTCACTATACTTGCGCACTGTAATGTATGAAGGGAGAACTACTATCCTAGATACAAACCAATCCAGGTCTCCATTATGATACAAAATGTTTCACGCAATAATATTTCTCGAATAGAGAGGGCGCGCCTATATTGATTATTGTGATTATCTCGAATCTTAGATTTGTTTATTCATGCTTTTATATATCTATTTTCTTCTTCTAACGCATAAGGAGACCATCTTTTTTACATTTTAATTTCCTTCGAAAACATGATGAGTAAGATAAATAAACAAATCTTTTATTACATGTAACGAGTGATCATTAAAATTTTCGCTCAAGTAAGCCATGTACACAAAAAGTATGTCTAACTTAAGTTATTAGAGGAGATCTGTCATTATAATTTCAAACGTCATAATACTCATGATTGTTAAATAGTATATTAAAAAACAAGTTTCATAAGGCACCATTTTGCCGCACGAGATCAGTTTAGAAAACGAGCCGCGATAGCGGCGAGTTTTCTAAAGAGCGAGTGCGGCAAAAGGCCTTATGAAACGAGTTTTTTATACTATTTTTTCTATTTTGCGTTTTTTACATTAATAAATTGCTTAAATTGGAATTATTTAATTTGAAAGTTCAGAGTTTAATTTTTATATAAAGCATGCAGTTGGTCACATTGATACTTGACATTTTCAAATTTAAATCTTGCTATCCGCGAAGTATATTATATTACATATTAGTTATTAATATTCGTTAACACTACTTGATATTTCATTTAAAAATATAAACTTGAGTGACATAGAAACATATATATGTTGTCAATTGTATACAACATACGTTGTTTGTGTAAAATAAGGACATATATCATATCTGTCAAATGTACATAAATTCTTAAAATCAAATGACAGCAATGATATTTATTTCTGTATTCGAACAACGCCAACATTGAAAAATGAAAAAAAGCGTATCGAAATGAAGCTCATTTCGATACTGTTTTGGGTTTCATAATGAGTTCATTTCGAACGCAAAATAGAAGAAAATAATTTGAAATGCTGACTTTTATATTAAATATATTTATAATTTTTATACAAACTAATAGAATATTATAAAAAATGTGTAAAATGTTGACCATTCTCCACCAAGCATAATCGCACTCTATTTCGTAGAGCATTGAAAACATTGATCATTATTTGCGGTGAGTTATTGATGTGTTCACATTTTTCTATGATTTTATGTCTTAACTCTTGTAGATTATTAATTGTTGTTTCATAAATAATATTCTTTATATATGGCCACACAAAAAAATCCATGACTGTTAAATCACACAATCGTGGTGGATATGGAATCGCTGTATTTCTACTTATTATCCTATCGCCATAAAATTGTTGCAAAAACTGAATATTTTCAATTGTAACGTGAGATGTAGCCCCCATCCTGTTGAAAATATCCGACCTGGAGTTCATCATTAGTCAATTGATTAGTAAAAACAGAATTTCGTTACGATATTTCTCCGATGTTATCGTGCCCTCAAAGAATCTTGGTCCTATTAATCGGTGACGACTCATACCTACCCATACGCCTATTTTTTCTGGATGTAGAGGAATTCTCTGTAGAAATGAGGATTTTCACTGGACCACATACGCATATTTTGCGAATTAACATAACCTTTCAAATAAAACCAAGCTTCATCGGTGAAAAAAGTATGATTTAAAATATTGTCTATCATTGTTTGAATAAACCATTGGCAAAATTGTGTTCTTTTTTGATAATCCGTAGGTAATAGATTTTGTACAGAAGTTAATTTATATATACTTGCGCTAGTCCTTTTTTAAAATTTTTTAACATGTTCCATACGAAAGCCCTACTTGTTGCGAAACTCAGCGAATAGATGTTTGAGGAGATTCGTTAATAATTTGTCTGACATTTTCAATTACGCCGCGACTTCTCTTGAGAGGAGGATCGCTTCCTTTTTTCCTTAAAATACTGCCTGTTTGACGAAAAAGATTTACATAATGCATTAGCGTATCACGGAAAGTTTTATAGCTAGGAACAGTATTTGGATATCTCTCTTCAAACTCCGCAAGGCAATTTTCTATTGAATACTGCCAAATACCATCAATTTTTTGAGATGTCAGGAAGTAACATTCTACCATAAACGCTTTATGCATATCATTAAAGGCCATTACTTTTTCTTTTGATGAAACTTTAAAATATATATTTGACACTGACAGATGTTTGAAATAACATCTTATTGACTAAAGCTACGACATAATTTTTATATACACGGCCAGCTACGAATGAAAATTTTAATGATCGCTCGTTACTATCGAATCAAAAATTAGTGGTACAGTAGTGAAGTTATATGTAAAGTCAATTTTTAAAGATTTGAGTATTGTGACGTTGCTAAGGTACTTGAGATCGTAGTATTTGTTATTTGACACTTAGAGGTTATTTGAGTATTTAAATTTGACGTCTACATTTAATATATACCTACATTCACGCAGCCTAATTTAACACGATTAAAATATGACTGTACCACTTTTGAATTCGATAGTACCTCTATAATATTGTTCGGTTCTTATCAATCTGAGTACGTATATTTCACATTTTGAACATTTATTTCGTGATTATCCTTTCCTTTTTGGGATTGTCCGGTATTTCTCAAAATGAACTGACAAAAAACCACATTCTAATTCAAACTGGACTACTAACGCCATAGAAAAAGAATAGCTAACTAACGCCATACTAGGTACCTTAGTTGAACTATAGGTGTGAAACTTCACTAATTTAATGTTTAATGTACCATTTTGTTTGTATGTTGTTGTTTGTTTTTATCAGTGTTAGGTCTAAGTAGTTTATGGAGTTGTTTTTTTCTATTTCAATGGTAAAGTTATCCACCAACAATCCACCAAAATTTATACAAAAAATTATAAAACTAAGACTTAATAAAATTTATAACACAACAAACGGCCGCAACAAAAACAAAAAAACCAATGAATTAACGTATATCCCCACACCCTATATAACTGGATTATCCGAAAAACTAGACAATATTTTTAAACCATTTAATTTTAAAATAGCACACCAAAGCGGTAAAAACCTAAAATTCCTACACACCAAACTAAAAGACTCAACACCTACACTAAAACAATCACACACAATATACAACATACCCTGCAAAGGCTGTGACAAAGTATACATAGGCCAAACAAAACAGTTACTACAAGAAAGATTGAAAGGTCACAAATACGCAAAAAATCAAACTGCTTTAAAAAAAACACCAGTTGACACTAAAACATAATTTTGATTTTGATAACACCAAAGTAATAACACAGAAAAAGAATACAAAAGCTAGGGAGGTCTTAGAAATGATCCACATTTTCAAAAACAGCAGAACAATCAATGACAGAAACGAAATTGATGGACTTTCTAAACTCTATTACCCACTCATTAAACAATAGATAAAATCACCCCCCCCCCCGCACACACAAACACAAACACAAAAAAAAATTTATCAGTTCCAATTTGTAAATACTTTTACTACATACCCCTAAACACGGTCCTGACCAATTTGCTAAATTCCAAAATAGAACAGAAATTAACCTCTCTTAACAAAGCCACAAACACTTACAATATTCCAACCAGTTCGGTCGGTTCGTTAAAAAAGGTCTCGGATGTCCCGCGTGTTTTTGAAACCCAAAAAAAACGGTGAGTTTTATTGTCATTCAATGTTTCATTCATTGTTTCTTACTGTAATTGTAGTTTAATTCAAATTTTCAATTCATTTATACAGATTTAACCACTTTAATTTTTCCTTACTCATTATTAATCTAATTTTAAATTTTAACTTTAATTGTTAATTTAATTGGTAATTCAGTCTTTAATCTAATTTTAATTCTAATTGTTAATTTAATTGTTAATTCAGTCTCACAAAAGCAAACACAGTTCTCACGTTTTCATTGTATTAATTCTTGTTTCTAGTTACCTTACTGTATTGTAGTTTAATTCAAATTTTCAATTCATTTATACAGATGTAATCACTTTAATTTGTCCTTACTCATTATTAATCTAATTTTAAATTTTAAATTTAATTGTTAATTTAATTGGTAATTCAGTCTTTAATCTAATTTTAATTTTAATTGTTAATTTAATTTTTAATTCAGCCTCACAAAAGCAAACACAGTTCTCATGTTTTCATTGTATTAATTCTTGTTTCTAGTTACTTGAAAAAGACTGAATAATAATAAAAGTCGAAACGTCGTAGAATAAAACATCAAAATTCAATAAAAGGTCGCTAAACCAATAAAAAGTCTATCATTTTTAATATATATATATATATATATATATATATAAATATAGTATTTTCGTGACCTTGGTATGATAAGGTAAACTCAATTAGTCGGCGATTAAAGGTCTGGTTATTACTTCAAAGTGTATATATTTAAAATAATCCTACATGTTTCGGCAATGATGCCTTTGTCAAGGATATAAAAAATATAAATGACAGAATATAAATGTCAAGTAATTGAGTTGCTATGGTTTAAATTATTCAAAGATACATACAAATAGTAATAATAAATCATGCCTTAGTATTCCAAAAAATAGATAGCAAGGTGAGAACAGATGTGTTGTTCGCTGTTAGCAGCTTGTGTCTTTTTCTGGGTATGAATTTGTGTGTTGGTTGCTGCTGGCAGCTTGCGTGTCTTTGGGTGTGTGATTTTGTGTTTGTGTAAGAGCGTAAGTATAGGGTTTTGTATGATGGTGCGCTCGTGCGTGTGTTAAGTGACCGGTCACGTAAATTAGAGAGATCGGATAACCAGCCGGTGCGTAGGGCCGCCAACCCTTTCCCGACAACTTCTTTACTTTTCCGTGCAGTACTTCGACGGCCCGCCCCCCGCCCCAACGAGGCAAGGCGCAGATCAGCGAAGCGCACCCTGCACGGGGTCGCTCATCGCAACCGAGGGAACCGAGTGGCTACCTCGGTGAACGACGGTCACACAATGTGCCATCTAAACGTTAACCGCAAAAGCGGGGGCAATGCACACACGTCGAACGTATGTGTGCTGTTAACGGCAGCCTAGCCAGGTTGCCGCCCAGGACCGGTCCTAGTGGTGTGTGCAATGCACGGCGCCGAGGTTTGCGCCGCGTAGCTTGGTTCCTCACTCATGCTGGAAAGGCGGAATGGCACCTGACCGCCCATCGGGCAGACCCCCCTAGAGTTTTGTAGCGCATATGCTAGGCTACAACCCAGTAGAGGACCACATCAGCACAAAACAAAAAACAAAAAACAAAAAACGAAAAACGAAAACGAGAAAAGGCAAGACATGAGTTATTATTACGTATGCGCCCGTGGAGCGTCTTAAGATGCAAAGTTGTCGGCATTCGCCCAAAACGAGAAGGAAAACCACGAAAACCTAATCGGACAACTAGACAGGAATCAAAACACGGAACAGTCAGCATGATAAGCAAAAGTACATGATATTTAAAAGTAAAGATATTTAAATAACATAAGATTTATAACAAAAAAAAAAAATATATATAATATGAAGGTAAATTGTAGATCGTTACAAAATTAAGTTATAGTATATACTGCTTAACTTTTGTATATCATTTCTGTTGTTAATTGAATTTTTTTCTTGTTTAATACTAATCATTTCTTTAATTTGTCTTTTCATTGTGTGTTGTTCTTTATCAATTATCTGTGTGTTTTCAAAATCGAAATGGTGATCGCGTTGTAGTTTGTGTGTAGATAATGCAGTTTTGTCTGTTTTAGAGTATTTGTGGGCTTGTATTCTTTTGTATAAATATTGTTTCATTTGGCCTATGTAGCAACTATCGCAATCGCGACATGGTATTTTATATACGACATGTGTTTCTCGATTTTTTTTCAATTTTAGGTTTAAGTTTTGAAAATAAGTGTTTATTAGTATTACTAAGTTCATATGTTGTAGCTATATCATATTTTTTTAAAATGTATTTAATTTTTTCCGATAGTTGTGGAACATATGGAATCGTGATATATGTTGTGTCATTGTTCAAATTTTTATTGGTGTCTGCAGTATTGTATATTTGGTGTACTCTTTTTTTAATAGTTTGGTCTACAAGTTGTGGTGGATAATTATTATCAGTTAAGATTGTTTTAATTTTTTTGATGTTATCTTTTCTGTATTGAGCATGTGATAGTTTTAGGTTTTCGTGGTTTTCCTTCTCGTTTTGGGCGAATGCCGACAACTTTGCATCTTAAGACGCTCCACGGGCGCATACGTAATAATAACTCATGTCTTGCCTTTTCCCGTTTTCGTTTTTCGTTTTTTGTTTTTTGTTTTTTGTTTTGTGCTGATGTGGTCCTCTACTGGGTTGTAGCCTAGCATATGCGCTACAAAACTCTAGGGGGGTCTGCCCGATGGGCGGTCAGGTGCCATTCCGCCTTTCCAGCATGAGTGAGGAACCAAGCTACGCGGCGCAAACCTCGGCGCCGTGCATTGCACACACCACTAGGACCGGTCCTGGGCGGCAACCTGGCTAGGCTGCCGTTAACAGCACACACACGTTCGACGTGTGTGCATTGCCCCCGCTTTTGCGGTTAACGTTTAGATGGCACATTGTGTGACCGTCGTTCACCGAGGTAGCCACTCGGTTCCCTCGGTTGCGATGAGCGACCCCGTGCAGGGTGCGCTTCGCTGATCTGCGCCTTGCCTCGTTGGGGCGGGGGGCGGGCCGTCGAAGTACTGCACGGAAAAGTAAAAAAGTTGTCGGGAAAGGGTTGGCGGCCCTACGCACCGGCTGGTTATCCGATCTCTCTAATTTACGTGACCGGTCACTTAACACACGCACGAGCGCACCATCATACAAAACCCTATACTTACGCTCTTACACAAACACAAAATCACACACCCAAAGACACGCAAGCTGCCAGCAGCAACCAACACACAAATTCATACCCAGAAAAAGACACAAGCTGCTAACAGCGAACAACACATCTGTTCTCACCTTGCTTTCTATTTTTTGGAATACTAAGGCATGATTTATTATTACTATTTGTATGTATCTTTGAATAATTTAAACCATAGCAACTCAATTACTTGACATTTATATTCTGTCATTTATATTTTTTATATCCTTGACAAAGGCATCATTGCCGAAACATGTAGGATTATTTTAAATATATACACTTTGAAGTAATAACCAGACCTTTAATCGCCGACTAATTGAGTTTACCTTATATATATATATATATATATATATATATATATATATATAGTATTTTCGCGACCTTGGTATGATAAGGTAAACTTAATTAGTCGGCGATTAAAGGTCTGGTTATTACTTCTGGACTACTGTTCAATACAAATGAAACAGACATGCAATATACGCATCTGTAACTGTACACATGGACAATACACCTCGTATTTTCCAGCATTTACTTCTGCTTAAGACACGTGTTTCTGCCATCTACTATTAACTATCAGTTAAGCTAGTGAAGTAAATAAAGCTTAAATCGCCTATAAGGTATAGCAAGTTTCGTCCTATCAGGTAGCACCATATAATATAGTGACATCTGACGGACGAAAGAGACTATGCCGAAAATGGCAACCCCAAAATACGAGGCATATTGTCCATGTGTATAGTTACAGATATGCGTACAGGTATGCAAACGCGTAATACGTGCTTAACGTATTGATATACTTAAACCTTTTTTGTACTGTTCTATATGTAAATAGTGGCAAGTATGAAAGTGACAATTGAAATTTGGCGTCAATGTATTTCTCCTCTAAAATTAAAAAATATTTAATTAGATAATTAAATTAGAAGATGTAATTTGAAACTACCAAAATAGTAATATAAATTTTATATCAATCTAAATTTAATTTTAATAATTATTTGAACTAATTTTATATATTTCTGCAAGCAATCAGCTTCTCTTATATTATAAATAATCCATTTGTCACTAGAGAGCAGCACATTATGAGACGATAATCGGTATATACACATGGTTCTCGCTCGTCAAAACATAAATGTATGACTGGCTGTCTATGTTCCTAATGCATTTAAAAATATCTTTTTACAAAAATGTATATGTAATAATAAGAAAAGAACCCGGTACATAAAAGCTTAAAGGAAGCTATCTTATCCGGCAGCAGCTTACATCGTTTGTCATTTTAGTTACCACCCCAAGGGTCTATTTATAACTAATTAAAGCGATTAAGGGTATTTAATAGAATATAATAAATACAAGAAAATAAAATTTATTAACATAAAGTAACAATATAAACATTTTATGCAAATATCACAGCAAATAAGAATAAATACAAGTGTTACAGTTCTACAATATCTGTATAAGTCTTCGTTTAGTAATCTGATATTATAATTTACCTTAAAGATTTATAAATTATAATATATATTTAATTTTAATAATATATTTACAACAGTGTTTAAGAAGCTAATAAAGACACCTAGAACTGAGAATTTACGAAAAAATCTAGGCATATATAATCGATAATATAATATGTATCGATAAAACAACAAACTCTTTTTAATTTCTTTATAATAATAATTCGTATAGAGGAAGTAACCATAAAATAATTCCAGTTGCATTTAAATTTTGCATAAGTGAATTATTTGATCAATAATTTAACAAAAATGTATCTGATTTTATACTAAAACAAAATGGTAATATTTACTACAATCAATCAATTTTGTCATCGGCCATTAATTTTTTTCCATTAAATTTCTCAGTATATTTACAACAAAGTACTTATATTCTTTCTTTATAATATGGATACTAATTTTAGCGGTCTCTAGTAAATATTTGGTATGCATATAATAACGTGTGTTCATTTGAAAAGTAAATCTAGGTTACTTTGAAATTTTGATAGAATAAGACGCATACCTATATGTATATTAGTATGTGTTTGTTGTTCCGTAAACGTAAATCCAAATGACATTTGATAATGTCAATCACATTTGTGATTTATTTGTATGTATGAGACTGTCAAAATATACGACTTCGTAGGTTAAGTAGTAAATTTTAATTACGACATACTTCAAAATGTTCTCAGTAAATCACATGCTACTAGATTGACTTTTCAAATGAACACCCGTTATATGATCAAAAAGTCTTTGGATCGCGATAGCCATGAAGTGAAAAACCATCATAGAATTATTTAGTTCTGTGCTTTGAAGTATACATAAGTCACAAGTAAAACAGATTTTAGGTTATGGTAATTAGTTGCATTTTATGTATATTTTATAACCAGCTGACTTTAAAGTTGTCAAGTAAATGTCAAAACTAATTGAAATAAGTAATTTCAAAGATATCCAAAGACCTTTTGATCAAACTTTAGTATGGACTACATAACCAACTTCAATCATAAGGATTAATATCAAATTTGGTACCAATTGAAGGAATATCAGACAGGATGCCTTTATTTTAGCTTAAAATATAGTTTTGTACAGTATATACCAGGTTGATGTATAAGTTCACAGCGTCTTTGATTTTTAGGACGAGAGTGCTTTGAAACAATATTTTAATGTCAAATTAAAGGTTATTATTTTGTAAATTTGCGAAAAAATAGTATCAATTACACTGTCGAACCCAAAAATCCTTACCGTAAAATAAATGAATCGTTTCTTAAATTTCGACCTACATTAGTATGCAAATTACTAAATTAGCTTCAGTTGTCATGGAAAAGTTCTATAGACCACGTTATAAGCAATAAAGCACCGCATTTATTACCTGCAAATAGTGGAGGTGTAATGTCCCCTGGTCTTGGTTACAGCTTCATCTCCGAGACGAGCTCATTAGAGACCGGTTTTATTAGTGTAATAAATAATACACTCGGAAGCAATATATATATATATATAACATTTAATAAACACTCAACCGTAACTTTACAATGATAAGATGTTAATATGTACTAGATTGTTGAGTATTCATTCAATGTTATTTTTATATTGTTTCCGAGTGTATTATTTATCACACCAATAAACCCTGCGTTTAATGAGCCCATCTCGGAGATGAAACTGTAACGAGGATCAGGGGACATCATAATGTCCCCTAGTCCTCACTAAGTGTACATCTCCGAGATGTACTTGTTCGAAATGATTCACTTAAGAATAATGTAATAATTTTAAAAAGATTCGAAGAATTTGAACGAGTATTTTATAGACAGGCGGACATTTTCTTCGAGAGGAAAGTCAATCTCTTGGGGGCACTGTACGAAGATTTCAGCATTTTAAGGTAGGTTCAAGACAATATTGATATTGCAAACGAAAGAGTTGATCTGAGGTGGGCGAAATTTTTTTCAACTGTTGAAGATGGCGTTGGAAGTGCTTTAAAAAAATTGTTTCGTTCGTTATGTCTGTACTTGCACCGAATGCAGGCTGGGAACGTATTCTTAGTATAGCAAACGATATATGGACAAAAGACAAACGAAAGAAGACGTTTGTTAATTTGAAAATGAACTGTAAAGACTTTTTTAATTTTGTTAAGTTCCTGGCCATATATTTTAAAATCTGTTCGATTAAATGAAAAATATAATAAAAATCGTTAAAAAAAGTTTCATTTTGCGCTGGTCGATGTCCCGGAAACAAAGGACTAAGAGGTAGTAACACTAATTACACAGGCCTGCATAAAATTTGTGATGACGTGATTTTTGTTTGTTAAGCTCAGTTTTTATATAGCAATAACTAATTAAAATACAGTTGGTCTCTACCACCCACAGATTTTTTTTGCACAAAAGGAAAAGAAAAAAATGTAAAAAAAAACTTATAATAGGCGTTTTAATACATTTTAAAATGAATGTACTACTTCAAATTCTAGGTATTAACGCAAAAATGATTTTCTGTTGTGGTTTTAAAGAAATTTGTTAAATAGGCTGTCTTTACCTGATGTAAATCTTTTATTACATGTATTAAGTTTGGACAAGATTTCCGGGAATTTTTACCTGCTAAATCCTATTTATTATGCTTTCACTTTATTAGTACTGCGAAGAAGGATTTCAAGTTTATCACTCCAAACAAAATGTATATTTTAATTTCATTTACTTCATTATAGCTCTGAGTGTCGATCAGTAAACAAGTAAAATTAATTTGTCTTTAGTGTTGTGCGTGGTATTTGATAAATAAACATTGCTTAAAAATATGTCTAGCCGGTGTTGCAAAAACAAACCAGATGATTTCTGTTATATTTGTGGATATTTCGTCTTGAAAAAGTTTAAGAGACCAATTGGTGAATTTGTGAAAAATGCATATCATGCTTATTTCAAAATCAAATTAGGAGATCAAGATAAAGATTGGGCACCGCACGTTGTTTGTAAGGTATGTGAAGAAGGTTTAAGACATTGGACCAAAGTGAATAGAAAAAGCCTTCCTTTTAGAATACCGATGGTTTGGAGAGAACTGCAAAATCATCATCAAGATTGCTACTTTTGTTTTTGTGATATTAAGGGGCATAATAGAAAAACTTTGAAACATATTTTGTACTCAAACAATATTAAATCAGCTATCAGACCAGTTCCTCACAGTGATCATGTACCTATACCTATACCTATACCCCCAAAGTACTACAAGAAGATATTGAAACCTCTTCAACTTCCGGCTCCGTACAGATGGATAGTGATATTGAACCATCAACCTCAGGTCAAAACCAACCTCAGCTATTTTCACAAGCCGAACTGAATGATTTAGTAAGAGATTTGGTACTTTCAAAAGATCTTTCTGAAGTTCTAGGGTCTAGGTTGAAACAAAAAAATTTGCTTGCCCCAGAAACTACCTTCTCTTGGTATAGAAATCGTGAGGCTGGATTTGTAAAATATTTTGCACAAAACGGACCATTCGTGTACTGCCAAGCAATTGCTGATCTACTTACTTTCCTCTGAGCTCCTGAGTACACACCGTCTGACTGAAGACTTTTCATCGACTCTTCGAAAAGGAGCCTTAAAGCTGTTCTTTTACATAATGGCAATGTTTTTGCTTCTGTTCCGGTCGGCCATTCTGTTCATTTAAAGGAAAACTATGAAAACTGACAGGAATTACTTTTAACAATACAATATGAAAATCACAACTGGGAAGTGTGTGGAGATTTAAAAATTTTAGGCCTTCTCTAGGGTCAGCAGTCTGGATATACTAAATTTCCATGTTTCCTGTGCGAGTGGGATAGCAGAAATCGAGAACAGCATTGGATAAAAGGAGTCTGGCCACAAAGGGTGACTTTAACACCTGGAACCAAAAATGTAATTCGCGAAGGTCTTATTGACCCTCAAAAAGTGTTACTTCCACCGCTTCACATAAAACTTGGACTTATGAAACAATTTGTTAAGGCATTAAACAAAGAAGGAAATTGTTTTAAATATTTGTGTAAAACATTTCTGACTTTGTCAGAGGCAAAATTAAAGGAGGGAATCTTTGTAGGCCCGCAGATTAGGAGCTTGGTGAAAATCAAGAATTTGAAAATGTGATGGAAGATAAGGAAATACATGCTTGGCATGCTTTTAACGAAGTTGTACATAAATTTCTAGGGAATTATAAAGACACAAACTATGTTCAGATCGTTGAAAATATGCTGGAAAAATTCAGGATTCTTGGTTGCAATATGAGCATAAAAATTCACTTTTTACATTCCCATTTGGACTATTTCCCAGAAAACCTTGGGGACGTGAGTGAAGAGCAAGGAGAAAGATTTCACCAGGATATTAAAGAGATGGAAAAAAGATACCAAGGGCGCTGGGACACAAAAATGATGGCCGATTACTGTTGGACATCGAGAAGAGATCTTCCTTTAGCTGAATATGACAGAAAAACAAACAAACGAAGCTTTTCTGAAAAACGAAAACGTTTTTTTAAGCAGCATAAAGAATAAATAACTATTTGTAATAGTTTCTATGTGTATATTTTTGTATTTTTTTTAATATAATATAAAACTAGCTTATAAATGAAATAAATCGTGTTTTTTCTATATTTTTTGATTTTACTGGTTAGAAAAATAACCTTACGTGATACAAAAAAAAATAAAAGCAGATTTGAAATCAGCGCTACCCAATTACTAGAAAACAGTTAAAATTTTTAAATCAACTTTCAAAGTGATGAAAAATGCAGGCCTGTGTTATCATCAGGTGGTCATATAAACCGCTTGTTTTACAACTTATAAGCTGTTTCACTTGACAATATAACAATTTGAGCTGTGACATCACGGCTTAAATGATCTTGAAAGGCGAAAATTAACCTCCATACGAAAATACATGGGATTTTGTCCCTGAATCGGCATAGCTTAGATACTAGTGAGATTTCCGTCTCTTTCGTTAATTAAAGCCCACAAATACTCTAAAACAGACAAAACTGCTTTATCTACACATAAATTTTGAGTTCAATAAAAACGCCACGAACTTATACATTACAACCCAAAACATTTGCATATTGAATAAATTTATTTAAATAAGTAATATATTTAATATAAGTAAACCTCTACCAGATATTTTTGTACTTGAGTTTAACCCCCATTGAAAACAATCAGAGACGATAAAACAAATAGGTCATGTATAATATTCATAAATTAATAAAAAATTAATTCACAATTCAAGTTGATTTCTCTCGTTGTATGTCATAGATACAAGGGAGCGTTTTTAAGCTCGCGAAATAGGGAGGTTGAATAGTAGTGGGAGAACTCTTTCATATCGTAACGTGTTCAGTGACTCATTATTAATATAAATATAAAGTTTTGTCATAATTACGTTAATAGTGTTTGAACTATTGTCAACCAAGCAATTCAATCGGGAAGAAATATGGAGGAAATCGAGGCTGTTTTAGGGGGGTTTCTGCCCGGGAAAAACTGTGGTTTATAAGTAGCACAGTCTTTTTAATCAAGGTGGGGAATCACTTGAAGACGACCCATGAACGAGGCAGCCTATTGAAGTAACTACTTCAGAACTAAAAGTCGACGAATTAATAATGAAAGATGCTCTGCTAAAGAAGACACAACACGCATTAATTACACAGGTCTACAGTGATTTTGATGTTTGAAAGCTGCTTTCTAATTTGTATATGTTTGGGGGCCCTTATTCCAAAAACGCCATATTTTTGCTCTATCACGTAAATTTTTTTTTATAGCGCTCTATATCTTAAAAATGTTAATTTATTAATATACATATCTATGACAAGAATATGTTTGTTCCATGTTAGGCATGATTTTTAAATGAATTGATTTTTATGAAATTAAATGTGATTTGGCAACACTGGTTAATATTAGATTTCTCAGCAAAGCAACAGAGTCTCCGCAGAAGCGTCAATACAACGTTGAAACCTGCTTATGTGCAGTTTGGTTGTGTTAGTCGTCGTGCTACTGTGTCCGCGCGCTTGTTGTCTTCGTTGTTGTATTTTGAGTGTTCTAGAACGTATAAATATGGAAAGAAGACATTGTGTGAACAATCCGAATAACTTTTGTTATATCTGTGGTAGTTATGTCGTAGTAAAGCAGAGGCAAACTATAACTTCCTTTGTGAAAAATGTATACCACGCTTATTTTGGTGTAAAAATTGGCGACCAAGACAAGTCCTGGGCTCCTCATACTGTTTGTTCCGTTTGCGTTGAAGCATTAAGAAACTGGCAAAAAGGTAGGAAGAAATGTTTAAGCTTTGGTGTTCCTATGGTATGGCGAGAGCCTAGAAATCACAGTGATGATTGTTATTTTTGTTCGTGTAATGTTAAAGGATTCAACAGAAAAAATAAGAAACAAATTGTGTATGCCAATCTTGACTCTGCTATTCGACCAGTTCCTCATGGACCAGATGTACCGATACCTACCGCCCCAAAAGCACTAGAAAACGTCATATCGTCAGAATCAGAGGAATCAAATTGCGACCCAGATCTCAGATTTCACACCAGATTTCAGAGAGCCCGAAGTGTTTAACCAGAGCGTACCGATGTGCCGATACCTACCGCCCCAAAAGCACTAGAAAACGTAATATCGTCAGAATCAGAGGAATCTAATTGCGACCCAGATAACTCACATTTCACACCAGATTTCAGAGAGCCCGAAGTGTTTAACCAGAGCGAACTAAATGATTTAATTAGACATTTGCACCTTCCAAAGGAAGCCTCCCGACTTCGTGAGAAACATTTACTGGCACCTGGTGTCACATCAAGCTTTTAGCGGGATCGCGAAAAAGAGTTATGTCAATATTTTACTCAAGACGGACCGCTAGTGTATTTCAACAATATTCCTGACTTAATTTCAAAATTAGGAAATGTGCCGTATGTAAAAGATGAATGGCGCCTGTTTATTGACTCAAGTAAGCGTAGTTTAAAAGGCGTTTTATTGCACAATGGTAACGCGCTGGCCTCGGTTCCCGTTGCCCATTCGGTGCATTTAATGGAAACGTATGAAAATTTTGAACTTCTTTTAAAGAAAATAAACTACCAAGAACATCAGTGGATGCTTTGTGGTGACCTTAAAGTGCTGTGCATGCTACTAGGACAACAAGGAGGTTATACAAAATTTCCATGCTTTATTTGTGAGTGGGATAGTCGAGCAAGGGATAGACATTGGACTCAAATAGAATGGCCCTCTAGAACAAGCCTTACACCTGGTAGCAAAAATGTATTAAGAGATAGCTTGGTTGACCCCAAAAAAGTTTTACTGCCTCCTCTCCATATCAAACTTGGCTTGATGAAGCAGTTTGTTAAAGCCCTAGACAAAAATGGACAGTGTTTTAAATATTTCTGCGAGACATTTCCAGCCTTATCCAATGCCAAGATAAAAGAAGGTATTTTTGTTGGGCCGCAGATAAGAACATTATGCAACGACAAGGATTTTCAAAACACAATGACCAATGTCGAGAAAAACGCCTGGGTTTCATTTAAAGAAGTAATTGATAAGTTTCTTGCGAACTCTAAGGACGAAAACTACGAAAATATTGTTCGAAATATGTTACAACACTTTCATCGTCTAGGTTGTAATATGAGTTTGAAAGTGCATTTCCTGTTTTCACACTTGAACTATTTTCCTGAAAATCTTGGAGCAGTTAGCGAAGAACAGGGAGAGAGGTTTCACCAAGACATTAAGGAAATGGAACGGCGATACCAAGGCAGATGGAGCATAACGATGATGGCGGACTACTGCTGGATGTTAAAACGGGATATGCGCTTAAAAACATACAACCGAATGTCCTGACAGCGCAGCTTTCTGGCAAAAAGACAAAGATTTCACTTAAAAAAGACTGAGTAAAGTATTTTTTCCACTTTTTTAACTTGTATTCCACCTTTTTACTCAATAAACAAATAATTTTTTTTAGAAATATCGTTTTTTTTCATTTAATATTTGCAAAAAAACCTTACGTGATACAAATAAATGCATAGAATTTTTGAAATCAGCCTACCAAAATTATATCAAATCAGTTTTCAAAATAAAAACATGTATCAAAAAGTTTAATTTTGTAGGCCTGTGTTAATTATTGGGGTATCTGATACCTCCATTTTTAAAATCCTTCATGATCATTTTTGTGTAACTGAGGTCAGCCCAAGATTGGTACCGAGAATGCCGATACCGATGGTTAATAAAATTTCGTTATTGCGAACCTGGAAAAGCCAAAATTGTTGATAAAACACGCAGCGGACGTCCGATCACTGCCACAAACGATAAACATCGCAAACCCATCGACGATTTAATTAAAAATGACCTGCGAATCACTGAAAAGCCTAATAATTTTGCATTTTTATTTTTTCTACCTTTCCCATTCCGCGTTTAAAAACTTAAGAACGCATCCTTGTATACCTATTAAACTTTAAAGGGATGACTTTTCATCAACCTGTTGTTTCTCTTCTTGTTCAACATTTACAGTCGCCTTGTTAATTTTTCCTGCCAAAATATCTTGTATTTCTTGGAGACTTTTGCCTGAAGTTTCAGGTACTAATATATACACAAATAAAGCTGCTATCACGCAACACGCACAAAAGATAAAGAACGAAATTCCTTTGCCTACAAATAGAGCAACTGTCGAAAAATATTTGGTTATTAAGAATCCTAAAAACCAACAGACAGACGCCGTTAATGTAGAAGCCGCGGATTTTATATTAGCTGGGAAGAGTTCACCCATTATTGCCCAAGGCAATGGACCGAATCCTGTACAATAGGTGGCATTAAATAATACTAAAGAAGCAATAGGCAACCAAGCTATTGAATCTGTCGATGAACCAACGTCTTTCATCCTAAAATAATAAGCTAGACCAGCTAGCGCAACTGCCATACCTATAGCTGAATTTAATAATAGGAAACGTTTGCCTTTCCTTTCCACAAAAATGGGAGTAAGACTGCTGAAAACTACTTGCATAATACCAACGGCAATAGTTGAAATATCTGGTCTTAGACTATTTCCTGTCACTTCATACGTGTAAAACAACACAACATTAATGCCACAAAACTGTTGGAAGAGTACTAGTCCAATAGATAACATCATGGCTTTCTTGTAGACTTCAGATTTAAAAATGTCGATGAAAGATCCTTTGTTGGAGTTAGCTTCCTCTATAGCTTGCTCCATAAGTTCTAATTCTTTTTTAGTGTTGGAATTGCTTCTGAATTTAGACAATGCTTTAGCTCCCTCTTCGTTCTTGTTTGCCCCTAATAAGAAGTAGGGACTTTCCGGTATTAAAATTGAGAATAGTACCAGGAAGAGAACTGCTGGTACTAAACATATTAGGTTAAATACCATTATGCTTACATAAGGGCCTATGGCATAAGCAAATAATAAACCGCCTGTTATAAATAATTGCATGAAAGATCCTAATGCGCCTCTTACCGAATCATCCGATATTTCAGCAATGTACATAGGTAAAACGGTAAATACGAAACCGACAGATAGACCGCAGGCAAATCTCATAATGTAAAACATTAAAATGTGCGTTGCCCATGCGAAACCTGCAAAAGCCATTACGAAAGGTACTCCTGCTATAAGCAACGTTTTCTTTCTTCCAATTTTATCGGCGAATAGTCCAGCGGCAAATGGACCTATTGTTGCTCCTAGTGGCAGTAATGACCCTATCCATGCGGATTGTACTGCCGTTGCAGGGTTGGATAGAGGTGTGCTGGCATTGCTTTCCAACTTTGGTAATTCAGGTGATGTCCATCCTAGCGTTATACCAGCGACGAAGGCTGATAAATTTGCTGCAACAACAAAAAAATATTTTACCAACAAATTCACTGTTACATGCAAATAAGTAATTTTTAATCTTTAACATTTTATTAAAAGAAAACTATTTTTTCATGTGCAGAAATTCAAGCTTTCATTTAAGAATATAGGAGTAATATTTTTTTAGTCAGGAGGTGGTATTATAGATAATTGTGTATAAGTTTATTCAGTTCAGAATTGCATTAAGGAATTTATAGATAAGATTTCAAATTTCGCAGTATTCTTTCTACAGAAAAAGGAATTGCATCTTTTCATTACTAATATTATTATTACTTAGGGTACAACTTATATGGATTCAAAATATACGTCTATAGTATTGTTTTAGCCTTTACTTGATGAAATTACATTGTAACAATTATCAGGATAAACTAAAACAAATTTTTTAACGAATTTCACTACTTTTTACTTCACAAAGTAACGAGTTCACTCACACAGGAGCTTCGTCAGACATATAACTAACTTATGAACTTAACATTTCTTTACATAAATACACCGTAACAAACATATTATTATGGACTTTTCCCCGAAGAATATTTTTTAAAATTATTAACTCTGTTACATTTATTTAACATGCACATTTGTTTTTATATTGAATTATATTTAAATGTTAATTTGGATTTATTGTAATGACCGTGACTGTACATGTATTTATTGAACAGGAAATAGTCCGACTTGCGGAATTATATTGAATTATATGCACCTGATGCCCGATTATGTGTCCGGCCGAGGTCAGAGATATCTGGTTATTTGCATGATATAGTTCGAAGTAAAAAACAACATTTTTTATTTCTATATTTTATTTAAATTCGGTTTATTTTGTTTTGAGTGCATTGATGTGTATTTGAATATCATTTTCGTTTATTAGTTTATTTTAGTTTATTAGTTTTCATGCTAAGCTCCGCCGACACACTATTGCCGCACCCGGTATATTTAAAATTTACTCGATATCTCTCGTATTTAGTTTTTTGTGTGTGAAAAAATGTTACGTTAACGTAAGTAGAAATTTCACATTAGTATTATATAAATTCTATTCAGTATAGTTTGTTTATAATTGCTCTAATTTGTAATTTTCATTTATTGTTATATTAGATTTAAAATATAGATAGTTAAGAAAACTATCATATATTTTTTGAGAGAGTTTTTTGTTACGTTGTTCTAGAACATTTTTGAAAGTAAGGTTCTGGTGGGAGATTTTATACTTGTGTTTAGTGCGCACGAGTAAAGTCATTTTCGAGTTTTGACGTTTAGTCTATTTACGTTTGAATTTGGGGATTAATTATTTAATTTTTGAATTTGAGAGTTTTCTTAATGATCTATTAGATATTATTTTTGTTCGCGATTCACAAGAGGCTTTTCTTTGTGTGCGTGTCTTTTATCACACAGATTTTTTCCTCTAAGCTTTTGTTTAATAACGCATTAGCTCTCTTTACACTTTGTAAAGAGTTTTTTTTTATTTTTTTTTTTAAATAAATTGTAAACTATCACTGTGATTTTTATTTATTGACACTATATATTTTTCCACTTTCTCACTCGTGGGAGAGTGAGCTCTAGATTAAGCAGTCTCAAGCAAGTAGAACTTTCATCTGAACTAGTTCGGACGTACACCACGACCAAAACCTCGTGATAGTTGCGCGGTAGCAAACCGTATAGAGCTGCTCGCATCGTATTGGCGCGCTGATAAAAGGGGCGGGCGTAAAGCTAGATAAGCCTAATTGCCGGTCTGATATTGGTTGCTCACTAATAACAGCTCAGTGCCATATATAAGTACAGCTCTACCAAATCATCGTGATAGTTGCGCGGTAGCAAAACGTATAGAGCTGCTCGCATCGTATTGGCGCGCTGATAAAAGGGGCGGGCGTAAAGCTAGATAAGCCTAATTGCCGGTCTGATATTGGTTGCTCACTAATGTATATAAGTACGTATGTAAGTACGTGTACTCCACCCACTCTAATACAATATGCGCAGACCGACCCATCGCTATCACGAGGTTATGGTCGAACTGTACGTGTATGTATGTATAAGTGTAGGTTTAGTGCAATAAAAGTATACTGCCATCAAAATGCAACGAACATCTATTCATTTAGGCGGACGTGCCATTAATGCACAAAGTCGTGAAATTGTTGCTAATGTTATTAGCTATTTAAGTGAGCGTTTTCCAGAAGAAAATGTCTCGACTATAAGATCGGAAGCTGCGAAGGCTACGGGAGTGTCAATGGCGACAATTTATAGAATTGTCAGTGAAAAAAAGAAAATAGACAGTGGTGAATGTCATAGATATCGTTCTCCAAGGAAGCACATAAATACTCCTAAGCGAATAACTGGGATTGACGACGCCGATAAGGCGATTCTGAAACGCGAGATTTTAAATTTTCATGTAACTGAGAGGACTGTGCCTACACTGAAAAGTATTTTACCCAAGTTCAAAGATGTGAGCGGCTTTAACGGAGGTCGGGAGAGTTTGCGTAAAATTGTGCAGGGTATTGGTTTTCGGTGGAGGAAAACACAATCCAACAGAAAAGTGTTGATGGAGCGCCAGGAAATTAGGTTCCAGAGAACAAATTATTTGCGAGACATCAGAAGGTTTCGCCAAGAGGGAAGACCTATCGTTTATATGGACGAAACGTACATCCATGCCTCGCATACAACAGTCAAAAGTTGGAACGAGAATACTTCCTCTGAGGGGTTAAAGCAACCTATAGGAAAAGGACAGAGGATGATAATAGTGAACTCTGGTAACGAGAACGGTTTTATCCCTAATGCAACTCTTATATTCCAATCCAACACCAAGACAGGGGATTATCATTCCGAAATGAATTTTGTAAACTATGCTAAGTGGTTGCAGGAGAAGCTTATACCAAATTTACCACCGCGAACTGTATTAGTTATAGACAACGCACCATATCACAACGTGCAGAAAGACAAGTGCCCCACTACTGCGTCCACAAAGCAGGAAATTAAGGACTGGCTACAGAGAAAAGGCATACCCTTTGAAAATACTTTACTCAAAAGCGAGTTGTATCGTTTAGTTCTATTGAACAAACCGACTTACAAAACGTACGTTATTGATGACATTTTACTACAACACCAGCATACTGTTCTACGATTACCCCCTTACCACCCAGATTTAAACCCTATCGAACTAGTGTGGGCAAGCTTGAAAGAATACGTGGCGAAAAATAATGTGCGTTTTCGACTAGCCCACGTTAAAGAATTGTGCGAAGAATTTTTCAGAGATTTTCCTGTGGTAGAATGGGCGAAACGTTGTGCTCACGCTAGAAAGTGTGAGGAAGAATTCCTTAAGCGCGAGGGAAATATTGATGCCGTTGTTGATGAGTTTATAATCAACTTGGGGGATGATTCTAGTGGCCATAGTTCAAGTGACGATAGTGATGAATTTTCTTCTGACTGCGAATAGTTAAACAATATTTAGTTTTTTTGTTTTTAAATATACGATTTTATTATAATTTGCAGGAGTATCGACCGTACTTCGTAAGGGTTAGAGCGTTATTGGGGAATCGGTGTGTTTATGAACGACTATTTATTAACTATTCACTATTTTTCCAGACTATTTTATTTAGTTTTTAAAATATAACGTAACTGTGCAGTTTCAAATTTCATTCTTAAATTAATTAAACGTTAATTAACGTATTTTAATTAACGTATCGATTCCTCAATTACACTTTAATCGTATTATTAATATGTTATTATTATATATTTATTTTCCAGTAATGCTTACAGTTCAAGTAATTTTGGCTAATATGGGAAAGTTTTATTATAAACTTGTTTATTGATAGTTTGTATCCATGAATTGACGTTGCTTCATTACTTAATGAAAGAATTTGTATTAAAAAATTAATAGACAATTACCATAAGCACCTTTTAATGTGACGAGAAATTATCGGTAATTCGAAGATTAAATTAAATTATGACAAAGGAAACAATTTCCAAGTTATAAATACGCCAGAATAGTTCTGTCAGTCCTAAGCCTGAATAAAGTGTTAAGGAAGGTTATTGATTGTAGCAAAACCGAGTTATAAAAATACTGTAACTTTTGTACGATACTGTAAACCGGCTATCGCATAACTCCACCCACTCTAATACAATATGCGCAGACTGGCCCATCGCTATCACGAGGTTTTGGTCGTACTGTATATTGTGGATGAACTGTGGACGATCTTCTAAGCAAACCCACTTTCCATAACAATATGTTTTGGATAGTTAGAAGGGATAGTCTTTATTACTTAAATGTCTATGAACGAAAACTTTAACGTAAATACTGAACTAAGGTGTATACAATACAGTTCATAAAGTCATAAAACTATGGGTCTACATTATATTAAAGAGAGGTAGAGCGGCACTTTGAAAAAATACAATATATGATAGTTCTTACGTGTTCGTACAGACTTAATTATTTGTCGCAAATTAGAGTTCCTAATTTACAATTTTATTCTATTAATTTTGAACCTACCTGTAGGTCCATATGCTTAAGTTCATGTACCTTTTGGTATCATTGCGTATTAGTTTTCTTTGTTGCTTTCCCAACTTTGATTGTCGCGCGTGTTATATTTATCGCGCAGACGAATTCCCGCACTCCTTCATCACGTGTTTGCTTATCTATAGGGCTTTAATTATCGCGTAATTTAGAGTATCGATATTGTCGCCCTCCTGCATTTAGTGTTTTATTAAGCACCACGTATTTTTTTTAATAGAAAGCACCAATCACCCGTAAAGGGATTTTTTACGGTAACGAGAGGGTCTCGTCTTCCATCCACGACACATAAGTTGCGTGTAAAAAAAAAACCAGTAGAATATTCTGGTATTTAATGTCGAAATTAATTTATTTCTTTTAATTTTTAATCGTTTATTTGCATCTTTAAATAGGTGTTTTTTTTTTCCTGTGGGCTACTGACGTTCCCCAGTTTTTGTACGGATTGCCGAAGGCCCATTACATCGATTCCAGCGACATCAAATCAATAATCAGCAACAATTAGGACCAAGTTCGGCCACAGAGCAAGGAGTTTCTATTTTCTTATTGTTTTTTTTGTTTCTCTGATGTATCTAAATCCTTTATTACTACTGATTTTTTGTCCATTTTTATAAACGCTACGAACACGATTTACAGGAGCAATTTCTTAATTTCAGTGAATAATTACGGTTTAGTCTATTAGTCTATTTAGTTTATTAGTTATAGAAAAATCCATATTTAATCATTCTCTATTCATAATCAACTTTCTTTTTTTAATCTACGTAATTTATTCATAATCTTAGTTTAAATTTATTCAAAGCAACATTATTTAGTTTTTTTTTTCTAGTTATATTTAAAAGTTTGAAATTATCCCATTTATAAAAATATAACGTAAAGTTTCGCACACGTAAGTCTTTTTGGTTTTCAAAAGAGAACGACTTTTGCAGATAAATTCAGCGTGTTCTTTGGCCAGTTTTTATTTCTCTGTTTGCGCAAAACGTATTTCTTTCACCTAGAAGTAAGAATAAAATTTGGTTTACTTTCTTCTAAAATTTACGATTTTAAATTTATAAATATATTTGCTCTATTTGTTCTTTTTAAATTAAATCCTTAATTCTTTATTTTTTAAATATTGTAGGACTTTAGTCAAGCGTTATCTTGTTCAATTTATGCCCATATTCGAGTTTGTAAATTTTAACTTTAGTTTTATCTAAAAATATCGATAAGCCTCTAAACGTATACAGGGTCTGCGCAAAAAATCCGGTTTATCATTTAGCATTTAGGCTCACGCTCACTATTTGTGAATCCGATGAATGCGTATTTTACCGTATTTTACAATGTTTTCTATACCTTATATTTGTGCTATTTTTTATTGATTTACATTACTCAACCTATATACAGGCTGATTCATTTTCGGCCCTCACCATGGGGATCTCGCTTATTATTGGAGATAGAGTATAGATATAAATTTGGCAAAGTTGTTAAATTTTGTGTTTGTTATAAATCCGTAAAGAAAATAGACCTGTGACAAATGACCTTCGTTATTAAAAAAAAAAACGCGAAAACCCCATTTTCTTCTTTTACCTGTAGCACCGACATTTGGCCTTGTAGAGAAAAAATAAAACACATCCTTGTGGCCATTTCTAAACCTCTATCCAGTGGTGTACTCTAAATTTTTATACGACGTTTCAATTCTTTCTGGCCATCATCAACTATGTAATTTCTTATAGGCGCCATATTGGATTTAGACATCTTCAGAAAGAGTTTTTTTTTCTGATTTCAACAATGTACCACATGCTGACTAAAGTTTTTGACATTAGGTTTTATTTGAAAGAATAAATTATAAGATTAAATCAGATAGCCTTTGGAATTTTAATCTGTCAAACATTTCATTTATTGTTCATTAATAATACAAAAATGTCATACACTAACGAAGAGAAACGAGATATGATAAGTATTTTTTATTCTTCGAAACGAAATTCAACAGTAGCGAGTACAAGATAACAAAAACATTAATAAAAACACATAGAAAAGTAAACAATAAACAATTACAGTAAATGCTCAATTATCTGGCCATCTTCGGTAATGCACAATTGGGCACGCCATCTGGCATTTTGTACTGCCCTTTGTATAGTTCTTCTAGGAATTGCATCGAAGGTATTCTGAAGTCTGTCGCGTAATTCTTCAATGGTTTGTGGCGCATCTACTTTATAAATATTATTTTTAACATATCCCCATAAAAAAAAATCTAGCGGACTTAAATCAGGTGATCTCGCAGGCCATTCAACAACTCCCCTATTTCCAATCCAACGGTTTGCAAACTCTTGATTTAAGAAATTTCTAACAACAGCTGCATTGTGTGCTGGTGCGCCATCTTGTTGCCACCATAAATATTGTAATTGATTTAATGGGATATTGTCGTCAAGATAGTCAGATACGTATGTACGTAAAATGTTTAAATATCTTTCTCCATTTAAATGTTCTTCATACATAACTGGTCCTAAGAGACGATTTGCCAAAATACCCATCCAAACGTTTATTCCAAAACGATGTTGTGGTCTTCTAGCCCTGTTTTGTCGGGGATTTTGTACTGCCCAATAGTGCTCCGTATTTCTGTTGAACATTCCCAGAATTTGTAAATTTTGTTTCATCTGACCATATGATTTTGCTTAAAAAATTTTCGTAATTTTCTATCCTTCCCATTAACCAATTACAATATTCTAGCCTTCTAAAATTATCTCCAGGCAGTAAAGAGTGACTAACATGGATCCTGTATGGTTTAAACCTACTTTTATGTAAAGTTCTCCAAACTCTGGACTGGCACAAATTTAATTCTGACGTTACTTCGCGTGTAGAAATTGATGGATTATTATTTATCTATAAAAATACAAGATTAACATGAAATTTGAAAACACGCTTTTAATTTACCATTTGTAAAATATCTTGTCGATTTTCATTTAAATTCCTGTTGTCTTGACCATTACGCGGCTAAGTAAACGATCCATTCTCGACCAAATTTCTGTCGAGATCTAGAAAAATGGTACGATGAGGCTGTTGTCGTTCTGGATATAATTGTAGATATCTTGTACTCGCTACTGTTGAATTTCGGTTCGAAGAATAAAAAATACTTATTATATCTCGTTTCTCTTCGTTAGTGTATGACATTTTTGTATTATTAATGAACAATAAATGAAATGTTTGACAGATTGAAATTCCAAAGGCTACCTTATTTAATCGTATAGTTTATTCTTTAAAATAAAACCTAATGTCAAAAACTATAGTCAGCATGTGGTACATGGTTGAAATCAGAAAAAAAACTCTTTCTGAAGACGTCTAAATCCAGTATGGTGCCTATAAGAAATTAGATAGTTGATGATGGCCAGAAAGTAACGAAACGTCGTATAAAAATTTAGAGTACACCACTGGATAGAGGTTTAGAAATGGCCACAAGGATGTGTTTTATATTTTCTCTACAAGGCCAAATGTCGGTGCTACAGGTAAAAGAAGAAAATGGGGTTTTCGCGTTTTTTTCTTAAATAACGAAGGTCATTTGTCACAGGTCTATTTTCTTTACGGATTTATAACAAACACAAAATTTAACAACTTTGCCAAATTTAAACCTATATTCTATCTCCCATAATAAGCGAGATCCCTATGGTGAGGGCCGAAAATGAATCAGCCTGTATACGATATTGTTATTTTTTTTTTTTTCTTGATTGTATCAAACCATCCAGTCAACCTGGTTCTAATAAAATTGGCTACTTAGCTGAAAGCCGTATTTATCTTTTTTTTGTTTCGTTTCGGATGGCTTGGTTGCGCAATTTGCCCGCCTTATAATGCAGACTGCCATTATTGTAGAATTTCCGAATTTGCGGCGTCTAGCGGTACCAAATTTGGTAGCGCCCTATTCCACCTTTCGTTTTAGTATCTCTGGCTCTCCCACCTCTTAACTGATGCTGTTTTAGTAGCCGGGTGGGCCGCTAGACGTTGGCAGGGGCGGGTAGGTGGTACAATTAACGTCGCCCAATAACCTGTTTTTTTTTTCTCTTCTCTTTTTTATTGTCTTGTTTACGTACGTAACTCATAGGCGCCTAACGTCTTCTGATGGGGTGACCGTAGCACAGAAATAAAAGAAAAAATTATGGCAACAAATAGAGCCTTTTATGCCAATAGGAAATTGTTAAAGAACATAAATCTTTCTAAAACAAATAAAATAAAAATATATAACACGATAATGTCATACATTTTGAAAAAAATGTATGACATTAGGTTTGTTCTAGCAGCAGTAAGAAACTATTAGGTATTGTATAGCGCATGCGTAATACTAATATTGTGTTCTGGCAAGTGAAATTACTAACTTCTTGCTAATAGCAAGCTGTTCTAGCAGGCGAAAATTGCAGTTACGGATTGATTGTGGATCGTCCAAACAATTCCTGGATTTTAATAAAATTTGAAATTTGGAACATGCGCATAACGCTGTAACAGGCGAGGTGTATTGCAGGTCAATTCGAGAGTATTAACGTAAACGATATCACTTTCTTTTTAAAGGGAATAGTGGTTTAAATTAATTAAGAATTAAAAAAATATATAATATTTATGACATAACGGGTGTTCATTTGAAAAGTCAATCTAGTAGCATGTGATTTACTGAGAACATTTTGAAGTATGTCGTAAATTTAAATTTACTACTTAACCTACGAAGTCGTATATTTCGACAGTTTCATACATACAAATAAATAACAAATGTGATTGACATTATCAAATGTCATTTGGATTTACGTTTACGGAACAACAAACACATACTAATATATATGCGTCTTATTCTATCAAAATTTCAAAGTAACCTAGATTGACTTTTTAAATGAACACACGTTATATAATTGGTTATGGTGTCAGAATACCTAATAATCGGGAATGGGAACTATATACTTTTGCTATTTAGTATCACATATTTGGATCAGATGTCGCGCAGAATGTTTCTACCACCAAAAGGGACGATATCACCCACTGTATTTTGCCTGAAACGTTCAGCAGACCTCCGCCAAATTCTTACACTCTCACCTGACAGAACAAACTTGGACTCATCGTTAAGCATAACAGGAACCCAATGACGAAGTTGCTTAAGTGTTCTCTTGCAAATCCAAATCTTCTTCGACGATGCTGTCTGGTCAATTTAGACACTTTTGCAGTACGCCCTGCTCAAATCAGCCTCTCTTAGCCTATTGCGGATGGTTTGGTCGTAAATTCTTGTTCCTCTTCCCCTATCAGCTGCCGTAATTTTCCTTTGCCGACCTGTATCTGCTCGTCTTGTTACGCCATCGGTTTCTCAATATCGTTTCTAAAGTTTCCACACAGTTCCCTGCACAACCCCAAGCTGTTGGGCAACATAACGTTGTGAATATCCTTCTTCAAGTAAAGCGACAGCTCTACTAACTTCTATCGACGTTAATTGCTAAGTCATTGCTTCTATTAAATGTTAATGAACTGTCAAGCTAGTCTAATATAGTTTAACATTAAAATGACTCAAAGCCTGCTTAAAAATTTATTCTTAAGTTATTTTTTTTTACATTTAAGTTTTTATATCGTTCAAACATTTGAGGTAAAAAGTTGACTATAACAAGAAGTATTCGAATACAATTTTGTAATTACGCGAACAAATGACGGTTCAATGTATATTTCAGGTTTGATCCAAATCTCTCAAGATATAAAAAAATATCGATATTCGAAAAAGTGATTACTGTTATTTTTTGAGTAGTGTATAATCAAATTATCAATTAAACTAATTAAAATACAATTTTCGAAGTTCTATCCGCAAAGACCTTCAACATTTGAACTTTGACATTGCTTTGGGTAACCTTCCATGCGATTAATCTGCGTATTATTTTACGTATATTGATATCGGTTAAAATCTAATAACTATGGTCAAAATATTGTGTGTCTCTGACGGTGCTGAATGATCGCGATTAGCTGCACAGTTGATAAAGCAATTAGTTTAAGTTCTGCAACGTTAAACATGTGATAACGAGATACCGTTTCTTAGGAAAAGAAAAAATTCAATATATATATATATATATATATATAAATATATATATATATATATATATATATATATCTTCGTGGTTTTTATATTTGATTGCATAACATTAAGTCAATGTCGATTGTGCAAAAAGGTCAAGTACTTCCACTGTCTGCAAAGTCTTGTCTGCCAAAATGATAACGCATCCAAGATATCGAATAATTATTTGCCTATATTTCTGTCGTTAATTGAATTAATATTTAACACATTCCTATAAATATTAGTAAGTGTTAATTTTTATTTATTTCCCGTGGCAATTTTGCAAAAAATTTTTAAGCATAGAAATTAACTCTTGCATTTGGTAACATTGAATTCGCAGTCTCAGTTATTTTTTCTCTCAAGGCAACTAGATTTTCTGCTCTACCAGCTTCATGAGTATAAACAACATTTTTTCGATATCCCCACAAAAAGAAATCATTTGGAGATAGATCAGGAGATCGCGGGGGCCATTTAATGTTTCCTGTTCCAGTAATAAGACGCTCAGGAAAAGTATTTCCTAGAAATTCCTTTACCCTCACTGCATTATGTGCTGGACAGCCATCATGTTGAAACCAAACGATTTCCTGATTTATTCCAATGTTTTGAATGGCGGGAAGTATTTGACTTTTCAGAAATTAGAGATACTTGTCGGCATTTAATATACCATCAATAAAATAGGGTACACTATTAAACTTACAAGTTTAATAGTGTAATAATTTCACAAGTGCTCAACATATACTACCAATAAAATAGGGGCCTATAGAATGGTCACCTAAAATACCTGCCCAAACGTTTAGTTTTTGAGGATACTGAGTGCGATTTGCAAAATGCCGGTGTTGATTTTCAGAAGCCCAATATCGAAGAACAGAGGGATTGTGCTTTCCGTGTAATGGAAAAGTTGATTCATCGGTGAAGAGAATATTTTTAACTAAATTTTCATCTCGATGTATCTTTTCCATAACGTCTTCAAAACTCCATTCTCCGGAAATTGTCCTCGGGAAATATTTCTTGAGTTTTCGAATATTTGAAACATTTTAAACCATTACGTTTCCAAATACGTGAAATAGTTGTGTTACTTGTACCCAATTCCTCCGCAGCACTTCTAGTAAATCTCGTGTTATCAGTTTCCACAATACTACAAATTAATACATCCCGCCGTTCTCTTTCCTCAACTTTTTGTGGTAATACTACTCTTGGTTTGCATTTGGTACAGTTATTGAGACACAAACAAGTTTCAAATTTATTTATAATATTATAAATTGTTTGTCTGCAAGGTACAGAACGGTCTGCAAGAGTCAGCGCAAACAAATTCATGCACTCCATTGCAGACTTGCCAGCATAAAACCATTTTACTATCTGAAGCTTTTCAATGTGTGTATAAAGAGCCATTATACATTAATTTTATTGTACGCTTTCAAACTGTAGCGGCCGCAGCTAGACTGAATGCAAAACTTCCAATCAATCGGTATCGGAGACAATCGTCAGTCGTCGCGGTCTTCGCTGGCATTGGACTGGCTTTCGCATTGTATGTACTCGTGCGTTGATTCTCTATGCCTAATGATATTTAACACACGATTCCATATGTATCTCTATAATGAACTAATTTTAATGAAATCAATGCAAATAGTTTCTTTCTAAGAAAACCTAATTTATATAATTGTAATTAATCCTTTAACATTACTAACATTAACATAATTCTTTCATTCATCGCATTAAAGATATTAAAAACTTTTAAAATGAAAAAATAGAAAGCAACAAAATACTTTATACCTATAATATCATTGAGATCATTAAATAAACAGATTCGAAAGTTACTTTTACTTTTTTTAAATTATTTTTTAATTTATTGTCTAGACGGACAAGTATTTAAAAACAAATTAAATCAATATTTATTCGCCTTCAAAACATTCCTTCGCCATATCTTTTAGATGTTATATTAAAACATTTATCATACCTATTCCAATGTCACCTTCGTATCTATCATACAGGGTGTCATTTTGAAAACGTACCACCCTCTATATTTCGGCCCCTATAGAAATTCCAAAAATATGCAAAAACACGTCAAACTTATTTTTAAGGGGGACATTTTGTAGGCTGGTTTTCAATTAAAGGACATCAACCCTCTAGCGGGGGTGGACATAACCTCTAAAAATTTAAATGGAAATGGGGGTTGAGTGATACCTCATTTTAAACGTCGTTTAACCCGCTTTTCAAAAATGCTAAATTCTTGCCTTTTCTTTTTAGCAGTTCGCGAGATATTTGGTGAAAACTGTAAAGAAGTTTAGGTATCAAAAACACTTTGTGATATTGCATTAAAATAAATGAAATTGAGGTATTACATAACGGTAAATTTTTAAACTATTTTTACTTCTAATATCCAACGAAATAATAAAGACGCATACTATTCAGTTAAACATTATTATTGGAAAGAATGTGATTTACCTAAACTAGTACTTGTGATAGTCGTACAGGTAGTTTAACGTAGAAAAAAAAGAGCCCTGGTTTAAGCATTCTTGACATTCTTGTCAAATTTTTCTTTATTTTTCACTCCATTTATTTTAGCCAAAATTACTTTATTGTAAAATTAGTTTTGCGAGGTAAAAGTTGCGATTTTATTACATTATTTTTAAAAATGGTGTTTACACTTCAACAAAGAATTGAAATTATTCTTATTTATGGGGAATGTGGAAGATGCGCAAGAAGAACGTCAAGAATGTTTAATGAAAGGTATCCGAATAGTAATTTAAATCATAAGTATGTTCTACAATTAGTCGCTAAGTTTAGTGAAACTGGTTCCGTTGCTAACAAAAAAAAAAATATTAGCCGTGTCTAGGATGAAGCAGCACAAATAGAAGTAGTAGGCACCTTTACTGCAGAACCCTTCACATCACTTCGCATTGTGGCACGCCAAGTAGGAATGTCTCACGAAACAGTAAGGAAAGCACTAAAGTTAAATAAGTTTCACCCCTATAAAATGCAAATTCTACAACAGCTTTTTGACGACGATTTCGACAGAAGGATTGAATTTTGTGAAACAATGACGGATTTTATAAATGAAAACCAAAATATCTTGCACAATATTTGCTTTACTGATGAGTGTACTTTTTTTCTTAATGGGCATATTAACAAGCAAAATTGTCGCTACTGGAGCGATGAAAATCCGCGACTTTTTAGGGAAGGTCACACACAGTATCCAGAAAAAGTGAACGTTTGGACTGGTATCCTTGGGAATACTATTATTGGACCTTCATTAATTGAAGGAAATCTAACTGGTGAGCTCTACTTAAATTTGCTTGAAGAAATAATAGACCCCTTAATAACGACTAGTTTGGAAAATCAAATTGACGCGGCTGGTAACATGATTTTGCAAGAAGATCTTCTACACTTCCAACAAGATGGAGCTCCACCACACTACTATCTTCCAGTTAGACAGTGGCTAAATGATAGATTTCCTGGCAGATGGATTGGTCGAAGAGGAGCAATAGAATGGCCACCACGATCACCCGACTTATCGCCTCTAGATTTCTTCCTATGGGGGCATCTAAAATCGATTGTTTATAAAACACCGCCTCGAGATTTGCAAGATTTAAAGAGAAGAATAACAGCTACATGTAGAGAACTTCAGGCAGAAGTGTTTCGAAATGTTAGAGAGGAGTTTGAGAGTAGACTTTATCACTGTTTAGAAAATAATGGACAACATTTCGAAAATTTTATAAAATAAGTTACTTTTTATTAGTTTTTTAATGTTTTATTGCAAAACACTTGATACTTGTATGTTCATGGTTTGACTTGATTTCTTCAAAAGTATTAAAAATAAAGGACAAGAATTTAGCATTTTTGAAAAGCGGGTTAAACGACCTTTAAAATGAGGTATCACTCAACCCCCATTTCCATTTAAATTTTTAGAGGTTATGTCCACCCCCGCTAGAGGGTTGATGTAATTTAATTGAAAACCAGCCTACAAAATGTCCCCCTTAAAAATAAGTTTGACGTGTTTTTGCATATTTTTGGAATTTCTATAGGGGCCGAAATATAGAGGGTGGTACGTTTTCAAAATGACACCCTGTATAGTATTTTTCAGTAGCGGGTGGTTGATCACTTCACGAAGTCAATGTTTTGTGCAACAATTGTAGCATATTAGAAATATTTCAAACTTTAAAATCACCGTTTTAATTGGTATTTAAGCACCTATCCTCTTCGCTGATCAAAATGTGTTTCCTTAGATTCAGAATTACCAAATTAAACGACGTAAATTTGTAGAATTGGAAAACATTTATACAAAAAAAAAATACGAAACGTGTTCTCATTTTTTTATAGTTAAGTCGGGAATTTATCGCGGTTGTTGTAACCATAGACTTTTAAATTACATAATTGAATATATTTGTTTGTAAATTTTAATTAATATTAAAGTGCCTTACATTGTTATTTGAGAAGAAGCTACTTTCAAAACATGTGCAGTATATAGATAAGATATACCCCAATATTTTAATTTTTTATATTTATGTGTAGTTTCACAATCTACAAGATTACTCAAGGTGTAACATAATAGTAATATTGTATACAGGGTTACCGCTTAATAGTGACGAAGCTATGCGAATCTGTAGAATACCAATAAATACCTAACTTGAAATCAAAAAAGAAATTTATTTGTAATTCATTGAAAATTGCGAAATTTTAGGACCAAAATATAGTTAAAGTTGGCCCATATCTTTGTTTATTCTATCTTTACCGAAATAAAACTGTAATTCAAGTTTACTGACCTCCAAAAAGAACCGATAAAGTTCCGGGCGATGGTTTCAACAATAAATTTCTATTTATAACACAGTGACTGTTGTTATTTTCTTACCAAAACATACTCGGCCGCACATATCGCGATCCTTTTTTTATGGATATCAATAATAGCTTTTACGCCGAATATTTCGACAAATCTATGCCGCATTAATTAAAATGTGATTAAAAGTTTGAACGTTAAACTTCTTTTAATGATTATGTTTATAATAAAACACGAATCCTTATAAAACAAAATGTTTTGTGTAGCGTATTCATGGCGTGTCCAATGGGATGGATACTTGGTTTTTAATTATTTGTATATAAATATTTACATATATTTTTTTTACTTTAAATTCGTGGTGATACTGACAAATACCGATAGAACAATATAATGCATTGGTAAAGAGAATTACTGGTGAATTAGAGGTGGAAGCCCGTATTGCCACCCGTATATTTACCTGCGACAGGACCACATTTGAATAAAGAAAAATTATTTTTTCATGAAGGCATTGCTCATATATATATATATATATATATATATATATATATATTTCACTCCATTTTTCTTTATCGCTATATACAACTAATATCGTATAAAGGGTGTTACAATCAAACGGATTTTTCGTCGATATGTCATCACAGATAAAACCTAAATAGATAGATTATAAATACTATAATTCAGAGACAAAAACACAGACAATGTAAAGGATTTCTTCTAATGAAAGTGCTCTGAAGGAGGCGAAACCGTTTCTTCAACCAATAACTAAAAATGACTATGATTTTTTGGATTTCCAAACGCGTAATTTTCATTGACTATTTACAGAAGTGCAATATGTGCTCGATACGAAAAAAGTCTTTTTAGTGTTGCATAGAGAATCATAGAGGGCGCCAATAATAAAACGTCGCATGTCAAAATTTAAAAATAATTTAAAGTCGCTGAGCTAAATGTATATAGAAGTATATTTTTTACTCTAAAATAAGTATTTCGTTGAAAAATCATTCTCCCGTTAAATCACCCCCGTATGTGCATATGAAAGACTCATATTTCAGTGTGAACACGTATTGTACAGAAGTTCAAGTAGACTAAAATAAATTACTAGCGTTTATCAAAAAATTTTACATTTTTAATACTTCAACTCATCCAATTGTGATCGTATCAGATCCGAATTTGATGTCTATCTACAAATTATACACCCAATTCTAATTTCAGATAACTTTGATAGCATCTTGACAATTGCGTTTAATATCGCAATCACGGTATTATTTAAAAGGGGCTCCCAGCAACGACAGAATTGCAAGGATTGTGCATTATTTATAATTTATAGAATTCAGGGTTTTGAATATATTAAAATGATAATGGATTATGGGAGGTCCCGACGATGATATAATATATATATATATATATATATATATATATACATATATATATATATATACATATATATATATATATATATATATATATATATATACATATATATATATATATATATATATATGAACTTCATGTGTATGAGAATTAATAATTATTAAATCTCATTTTACATGCGATTGTCGCTATAATTTGTTGCATTTAATTCTACAATTCGGCAAATCACTTTTGCCCTAGATTGTAGACGCAACAAGCCGCGACATCAACTGTACAAGTTGTCAGTACAAATGAAAAATTTTGTGAAAAACTTATCTTATAGCGACAATCGCATGTAAAATGAGATTTAATAATTATTAATTCTCATACACATGAAGTTCATTACAGTTCGTATATATACACGTAGTATAGAAGTGAATATCATGTCTGTCTTCGGTAAGGTGCACTGATGATCTGTAAAAAACAGTGAAATATCGATATATGCACATTCCGCGCAGATAAGTTTTTCACAAAATTTTTCATTTGTACTGACAACTTGTACAGTTGATGTCGCGGCTTGTTGCGTCTACAATCTAGGGCAAAAGTGATTTGCCGAATTGTAGAATTAAATGCAACAAATTATAGCGACAATCGCATGTAAAATGAGATTTAATAATTATTAATTCTCATACACATGAAGTTCATTACAGTTCGTATATATACACGTAGTATAGAAGTGAATATCATGTCTGTCTTCGGTAAGGTGCACTGATGATCTGTAAAAAACAGTGAAATATCGATATATGCACATTCCGCGCAGATAAGTTTTTCACTAAATTTTTCATTTGTACTGACAACTTGTACAGTTGATGTCGCGGCTTGTTGCGTCTACAATCTAGGGCAAAAGTGATTTGCCGAATTGTAGAATTAAATGCAACAAATTATAGCGACAATCGCATGTAAAATGAGATTTAATAATTATTAATTCTCATACACATGAAGTTCATTACAGTTCGTATATATACACGTAGTATAGAAGTGAATATCATGTCTGTCTTCGGTAAGGTGCACTGATGATCTGTAAAAAACAGTGAAATATCGATATATGCACATTCCGCGCAGATAAGTTTTTCACAAAACTTTTCATTTGTACTGACAACTTTTACAGTTGATGTCGCGGCTTGTTGCGTCTACAATCTAGGGCAAAAGTGATTTGCCGAATTGTAGAATTAAATGCAACAAATTATAGCGACAATCGCATGTAAAATGAGATTTAATAATTATTAATTCTCATACACATGAAGTTCATTACAGTTCGTATATATACACGTAGTATAGAAGTGAATATCATGTCTGTCTTCGGTAAGGTGCACTGATGATCTGTAAAAAACAGTGAAATATCGATATATGCACATTCCGCGCAGATAAGTTTTTCACAAAATTTTTCATATATATATATATATATATATATATATATATATATCAAAAACGCGATGTAAATGAGAATTAATAACTATTAAATTTCCACATTACATGCAATTGCCGCTATAATTTGTTATATTAATTTCTACAAATGACAAAATCACATTTGCCTAAGAATGCAGACGCAACACGTCCAGCGCCAACTGTCCAGGTTGTCCGGGCAAATGAAAAACCTGTGAGAGCCATATCGACCTGGAATGTGCAGATACCGATATTTCATAGTTTTTACTAATCTTCAGTACACATTATCCGGGAATAGATACGACTTTCATTTCTATACTGCGTGTATATGTACTGTACTGTAGTGTGTACTGAAGATTAGGAAAAACTATGAAATATCGGTATCTGCACATTCCGGGTAGATATGGCTTTCACACATTTTTCATATATATATAGTAAACTTAATAAGTCGGCGATTAAAGGTCTGGTTTATTACTTCAAAGTATATATATTTAAAACAACCCTACATGTTTCGGCAATGATGCCTTTGTCAAGGAAATAAAAAATATAAATATTTATATTTTTTATTTCCTTGACAAAGGCATCATTGCCGAAACATGTAGGGTTGTTTTAAATATATATACTTTGAAGTAATAAACCAGACCTTTAATCGCCGACTTATTAAGTTTACTATATCATACAAAGGTCACGAAAATATTATATATATATATATATATATATATATATAATATATATATATATATATATATACATATATATATATATATATATATGCAGTTAAAAACAATTCTAGGATTGATTTTAATATGTTTAGTGGCGTCTTTGCTAAATTTTAAGTCTGTAATTGAACTTGACAGACCGCTTACACGTTTAATTAACTTTTTACTTATATATGTATATATATATATATATATATATATATATATATATATGGTAAACCTAATCAGTAGGCGATTAAAGGTCTGTACATTACTTCAAAATATATGTATTTAAAAAACTCTACGTGTTTCGGCTGTATACGCCTTTTTCAAGAGAATACAAAATATGAATGACAGGATATAAATGTCAAGTAATTAAGTTGCTATGGTTTAAATTATTCAAAGATACATTCTAGTAATAATAATCAATCATGCCTTAGTATTCCAAAAAATAGATAACAAGGTGTGAAAATATGTGTTGTTCGCTGCTAGCAATTTGTGTCTCCTTCTGGGTATGAACTTGTGTGTTGGTTGCTGCTAGCAGCTTGCGTCTCTCTATGGGTGTGTGGTTTTGTGTGAGAGCGTAAGTGTAGGGTTTTGTATGTCGGTGCGTTCGTGCGTGTGTTTAGTGATCGGTCGCATGAATTTAGAGAGGTCGGATAACCAGCCGTTGCGTAGGGCCGTCAACCCTTTCCCGACAACTTCTTTACAATTCCGTGCAGTACTTCGACGGTCTGACCCCCGCCCCAACGAGGCAAGGCGCAGACAGGCGAAGCGCACCCTGTACGGGGTTGCTCATCGCAACTAAGGGAACACTCTTAGTGGCTACCTCGGTCGACGATGGTCACACTTATGCCATCTTAACGTTTTCCGCCGAAGCGGGGTCATAGCACACACGTCGAACGTGTGTGTGCTGTTAACGGCAGCCTAGCCAGGTTGTCGCCCAGGACCGGTCCTAGTGGTGTGTGCATTGCGCGGCGACGAGATAGCGCCGCGTAGCATGGTTCCTCACTCTTGCTGGAAAGGCGGAATGGCACCTGACTGCTCAATATATATATATATATATATATATATATATATATATATATATATAGATAATTATTTCGTGACCTTTGTATGTTATGGTAAATTCAATTTCTTGGCGATTTAAGGTCTGGTTTTTCTTCAAAATGTATATATTTGAAACATTTCTACATGTTTCGGCAAACGATGCCTTTTTCAAAGAATATAAAATATAAATGACAGTATATTAAAGTCATACATTTGTAGTTGCTATGGATAAAATTATTTAAAGATACATTCCAATTTAATAATAATAAATCATGCCTTAGTATTATAAAATAGATAGACAAGCTGCCGACGGCTTAACATCTTAAGTCGCTCCACGGGCACATACATAATAATAACTCATGTCTTGCGTTTCCCTGTTTTTGTTGTCTATTATCTATTTTAGAATACTAAGGCATGATTTATTATTATTAAATAGGAATGTATCTTTGAATAATCCATAGCAGCTACAAATGACATTAATATACTGTCATTTATATTTTATATTCCTTGAAAAAGGCATCATTTGCCGAAACATTGGGATTGTTTTAAATATATACATTTTGAAGTAACACCAGACCTTAAATCGCCAACAAATTGAATTTACTATATATATATATATATATATATATATATATATATATATATATATATATATATATATATATATATAGTAAATTCAATTTTAAGGTTAACTCGATTACAAATTATCTTGATCGCTCGATATATATATATATATACATAAAGATAATTATATAATGTATTATAAGTGATTTATTTGCCGGATTGTAGAATTTAATGCAATAAATTATAGCGACAATCGCATGTAAAATGAGATTTAACAATTATTAATTCACATACACCTGAAGTTCTCATTTTACATGCGATTGTCGCTATAATTTATTGCATTAAATTCTACAATCCGGCAAATAAATCACTTATAATACATTATATAATTATCTTTATGTATATATATATATCGAGCGATCAAGATAATTTGTAATCGAGTTAACCTTGAATCCGAAATCGTATGTATTTACTTGAACTGCACTTACATTACAAACGTCAAGTAAAATGTCAGTTGACAGCTAAAATAACAACAGTTAATGTAAACTATGCAACTGAGGACGAATGTATTTACGACATACGATTTCGGATTCAAGGTTGACTCGATTACTAATTATCTTGATCGCTCGATATATATATTTAAAATAATAAGCTTTTTTTTGGTTTAGCGACCTTTATTGAATTTCAATTTATTTAACTAACGACGTTTCGACTTTTTTGTATATAATTAAGTCTTTTTCAAGTGATTAGAACTAAAAAAAAATTACAACGAAAGGTAAGAATTATATTTACATTATATGAACGAATTAAAATTAAAATAATGATTAGAGTAAAGAAAATTAAAATTTAGCATTTAAAATTTAAAATTTAAAGGATACAAACTCACCAATTTATTTCGTGTTAAAGTACATGCCCAGTGCAATATGCATGGTCGGAAACATGTCGACCCTTCACTACAGGGTCCGACCGCGTATCTCGGAATCTTAAGTGTAACTAAATGTCTTGTTTTGGAAATGAAATTTTTTTATTGTTTCGTTTTAAAATTGGTTTGGTCAGGCACATGTGTTTGGGATAAATTGAATAAAATGAAATTTAATAAAGGTCGCTAAACCAAAAAAAAGTTTATTATTTTAATATTATGCACACGGCCAATAAAATAAATAAGAAAAAAATTTTTAATTCTTATTAACACTAAATATATATATATATATATATATATATATATACATATACATATATGGTTAATGTATATAGATAATGAAAATACTAAAGTGGTAATGTATTATATGACAATTTTTTAGTTTCAAAACTTATCTCTGTGAACACGCGACCTTAACTGGCATTTAAAAATTACAACAATAACCTATAATTTATAATAAACATATTTTTTCATTGAATAATGAATCATTTTTGTTCTTGTATATACTAACGTTGTACGTTCAAAGGTTCTGATAAAAAACTGTACTATATTATATTAAATTCATAATTATCAAACACACATATGCACATACAAAATCCACTAATGAATTTAAACAAAATATATTTTTATTCACTCTTTTATGCGTTCTATTTATTATATACATTATCGCCGAAGAGTTTAGGAGCGCATCTAATTTCACAGAAAATGTGATCTGTAATATCTTTACTAAATTATTGACCAATAAACCTATTTCATGCTTAAAAAAGTTTAGCTTATATGCATATATTTAAAATACATTTATCTATATATTCTCAGAACTCAAATGTTTCTTAATTTAGTATATAACGAGTGACTGTAAATCATTCAAGCAAAAATTAAATTCGAAAGAAGGCAATTATTTTTTTAAAATTTCTCAACACATTCCTCTTCAACTTTAATACACTAACTTGAACCAGAGATGCTTAAATGCCATTAAACCAATTTAATTATCGCCAGCATGCAGGTCGTCAAAATACTGTTCCACTTTGGCAATAACTTCCTCGTCTGTTATGAATTTCCTTACAGCAAGAAACAGCTTTTTTAGTTTTTTTGGGATTAAGCGGAAGTCTGAATGGCCTAGATCCGGTAAATAGGATGGTTAAGACACGATCTGAAATGCTTATTCATCCAGTTTCTTCCGAATAATGCGACTGGTATGTTGTCTAGAAGGGCAGAATAATATATCTTGTCGAGGCCCTTTGTGAGATTGTCGATAAGAAGTATCTCCTTCGAATCCTAAAATATCGTGGTCATTACCTTTCCAGACGAAGGAAATGTCTTAGCATGATACCTCTACTACTGAGATTGCCGCTTCGATTCTAATATAATGTGAATGGTGTGTTGTCCAGAAGGGCAGCATAATTTATCCAGTTGAAGCCCTTTGTGAGATAGTTGACAAAAAATATCTCCTTCAAATCTCAAAATATCGTATAACCTTTTCAGACGAAGGAAACATCTTAACCTTTTTGGGCGGAGAACAGCCACTATACCTCAACCGTAACGAAGCGATGCAAAAGATCTATTTTGGGTTGATGTTACAATTCTTCAAATTGTCGTTGGAAATCTTTCACGTTTCTGATATCGAAAAATAGGTTTAAAATTGAGAGAAAAGCGTTTGAATTTCTATAAATGTGGCACGATATATTTAACACCCTGTATATATTTTCACATTATACCATCTTGAAACATATAAAGTGTTAAACCCCAAATTGATATCAAAAGGCTTAAAAGGCTAGACTGCGACTGTAAAATTTTTTACAAAAATTTCAGTATAACCAAAACTAGTTGTAAGAAGTGCACATAACCATATATGCTAAGGTAATTTCGGTGTCTGTCGAAATAATTTCTAAAAAATATAGCAATCTAATGGTGGGTGCGGGAATTTGTAACGCTCTGTATATTCGTAATTAATTTTACAATATCCGCTATGATATAGTATATATCTCACTTTCCTATCTTTGTTAGTTTTCACGCCAAACTACGCCGACACACTATTAGTAATGATAAAAAGACGGCAAACTATGTGCCCCACACTGTTAAATTTAATAATACACATAAGGTGTATTAGATAAAAATGTAGATTTTACAAAATTTTATGATTTTAAGTATTTGAAATGTGTTTTAGACTGTAATGATATATTCGGTATCCTGTCTATTTTAAAATACAATTTTAATATCCGATTAATGTTCGTATCTAACAAATAAATTTTCTTTTAATTCTTAAAAAATCGAAACTGGAATCGGTACTGGAAAATTCAGAATGTATAAGAGAAAATTTACCTTGAAAAGTAGATATGTTAGTATGAATATTTAATAATTTAATTGTCTATTTTATAGGATTTATTGTTAATTATATACACAAAGATAATATTATAAAAGAAAGAAATTTAAATAGAAATTATTATTAAAATATAAACATACCTATACAAGCTGCAATATACAAGAAACCTCTTCCATTACTAATAGCATCACTAATATCTCTTTCAACCGTCATATCTACGCTCTCCGAAGTACTTTTAACATTAATTTTTTCTTCGTCAATTTCGAGCTTATTGTCAATGGCAACAGTCCCCTCCACCGGGGAATATTTATATTCAACAGACATTATGCGATATTATATTATAACAAGAACATTAACAATGTCATCAGTTCAAACTATATTCTAAACAAGGCCGTAATCGCCGTATAAATGAACTTTTTAATGACCGAATATTTATCAACCGATTATTTATCACACACCACTAGATTTATCTGTAATACTACATATTTCTCAAATGTTGTTTTCGCAATACACTTTTGAAACAATCTCACAATATTAATACTAACCAATGTTAATATTATCATAAATAATAATTAGTGATAAAAATGCAAAATTATGAAGTACAACAGATAGTAACATAGTAATAATAAATTTAATGATAATGATACTATAAGTAACAAAAAGACATGTACTTGACATTATAGTAATTATAGAGTGAATTCTATTAATTTAACATATAAAGTTAAGTACAAATTAAAAATTCTGTGATATAAGTGCTAAATTTTTTCTTTATTAAGCAATATTCATTTTACAAAACACATGTACAATTATAATAAGAATAAATAAGACTGTTTGTATTTATGTTTGCCTTTATATAGTATTGTAAACATTTACAATTAAATGCTTTTCTAAATTCTCAACTAAAAATGATCTCTAAGAAATAAGTAATTAAACTTCTAGTTTCAAAAATTCTTTTATTGTAAATACACTCTAGAATATTGTTTCGCCATACAATGGCTTCATCAGGTGGATGAAATACTGAATATGTACAATACAAGTTTGAATATTTATGTGAAAATTATTGGGGAAATGGTGGTGGAAAAATTTTACAATCTTAAATTTAGTAGAGGGTAGTTGTTTAAATCTAGTTGGTCATTTAAAGCTAATCCTAAACTATTGTATCTATTAATTTCTAAGTTTTCTAACAGGTTAAGTTTTTTTCTTTTTACATGAATGTGTAAAATTTTTAAATCTATATTAAATCTATGATTGATATCTATACAATGACTTGCGAAAGTTGAATCTGTTTTCTTTTCTTTATGACTTCTCTCGTGTTCTTTCATCCTAATTTTGAATGTCCTCCCCGTTTGTCCTATGTATACCTTATTACAATCTTCGCATGTTAACTTATATACACCAGAGTTTGATTCTTTGTCTATTTTATCTTTGTTGTTTTTAATAATGGTCTGTATAGTAGTGTCTGTTTTAAATGACATATGTTCGTTATTAAGTTCTTTAGTGAAAGTACCAATTTTTTCCGAAATTTTTCCTAAGTAAGTGATTGAATTGTAGGAATTAAAATATCTTGTATTTTCATTTCGGGTGAACTAAGGAAGGGTTTCAGATTTTTGTTGGCTATTCAGGATGTTATTGACAATATTTATAGAGTAACCATTGTTTAATGCTATTGTGTATGTTCTATTTAGTTCGAGGTCGAAATTACTTTTACTCATAGGTACATGAATTAATCCACCTTCTAATTCATGTACCTATGATTAAAATAATAATAATAATAATATGTACTATTCTTATTTTTCTTGTGTTAATGCTTATTACTTTAATAGCAGAAAACCAAATGTATATTTAATTATTTCTGAGAGAATAAATGTCTCTACTTCTATACTTATATCGGTATTACGAATTACACTCCCATACCGGCGCTCATGGCGCGCACGGAAATTGGTCTGCTCTACTTATGAGATAAGCGGAATTTGACATAGCAAAAATAAAGTTTTACAAATTTTATAATTTTTATTTTTCCCTGTAATTTCCATTAATTTCAATTCGTTTAACAAAACGATTAATTAATAATTCTATACCCATGTAAAAATAATTTGTTGTTTTTATATAACTGTGTTGAGTTACGACGATTTACGTCTTAAAAAAAATAAATACGACTTCATAAAAAAAATTAAAAAGCAAACAATAATATTTGTACAAAAAAAATCTACTTTTTAATTTATTTTATTTTTGATTGCATATAATGGATCAAACTAGACCCTTGTGAGTCATCAAAAATTAAAAAAAAAACAATATAAACTGAACTAATACACTTAGTAGTTAAACACTATAATCAATTAAGTTCTTAAAATAAATAATCGGTATTTGTAACAAATATAAAAATCATTTTTCTTAAATTAAATGCTCCCTGAGTAAGTATATAAACAGAAATATAATATCTCATGCATGACAGTTGTGTGACTACTAGACCAACCATCTCCAGTATCCACAATTTCGTTTGCGATATTAGATATTAGCGTGTATATTGAGAGCAACGCGTATTTGTTTTTCGCAACAGAATTGTTATATACCGACTGTCCATGAAATAAAAAGATAGCGTATGAAAAGTTGAGTCATATTTATGTATGTGAAGTTGTCATGGTTAAAATTACATTATTTAACGTATACATTCAAGTCTAATAATAATAATTCATGCCTTAACATTCATCAACGCTTGATGCCAATTACAGAGGGCATTGGCAGGCCATGAATTATTACTACACCTGCCCGTGGGGCGACTTAAGATGTTAACCCATGGTCAGCCAATGCCCCCTATAATTGGCGTCAAGCTGTCAGGGGGATGCTAAGGCATGAATTATTATTATTAGACTTTTAATAAATAAGTTACATAATGTAATTTTAACCATGACAACTTCACATATATAAATATGAATATTTTATGATAAATATTTTTTATCATTTAAAATTCTTTGAAAAAGGCAGTAATTACCGAAACATGTAAGAATTAAATTATTTTAAATATATACATATTGAAGTAAAACAGACCTTAAATCGCCGACTAACTAAATCTCGTATATATATATATATATATATATATATATATATAAGTAGACCAGGGGTCTTTGCCGTTAGAACATGTATGAAAGGGTTTTTTGGGGGGAATCCAGCAAAATTAAACTCTATATTAATTAAGTCAGTTCTTTATTCTTTAGCCCAATATTTCGCACCGAAATTCGAGTGCTTCATGTATATATAATATATATATATATATATACAGGCTGCCCATTTTCTATCTTCGTATATGTGTAACTCTCTTAGTATTGAAGATACCGGATCGGTTAAATTAGCAAAGTTGCTCAGAATTTTGATGAGTATCTGATCGAAATTTCAGATTTTTCATATGTTGTCATTTTTTTTGAGATATTTAAGGAAAATTGAAACTTGACGAAATTTTCAGTTATACATATTTTCGCAACCATTGAAGACAGAGCAAAACTAAAATTGGCATCTGGTAGTATTTTTTACGTAGAATTTAATAATCTTTATTAAATATTCATCACACTTGAGCATTAAGATATAAAATAAACTTATGTTTTTTAAACGGCAATCATAGTTGGCCATGACTTCATTAAGATTCTTATTTTGTTCTGATTTCATAAAGATAAGGTTTGCAATTTTTACCTTTTTTAAATATTTATTATAGCGCAAGTAATTCAAATACTATTACTAAAATCGATTTATCAAAATCTATTTTAACATGTTGAGTGACGTCCACTGGTAATTTTTAACCCTGTTTATTTCTCCTGAAGAAGAAGTAGGAAATGGCTGCGAAATATAGAGGTTAAAATAAATTAGTTTTTTAGTTGACAGACTGCTTACCCGAATAATGAATTAGTCATTATATACAGTGTATTTCACTTTTCTTGGGGACACCTAAATAACTTTTTTCTTTTGAACGCAATCTATATAAAATTTTTATAAGTTATGTAGACCACGACAATGCACCTTTTCGTATGAATAGAGTTTTTGTAAAGTAAATATCTAGCGAACTATAATTAAAATAAAAAGTAGTGTTTCAAGTAATGTCATACTAGCGATTAAGATCTACAGATAGCATAAAAATGAAGAAGAATTTAAAAATTTGGTATTAGGGGTTCTTGAGTGATTTGCAAAAACTTTTCCTAATACTTTCTTGCTCTATCTTAATCGCTAGCATGACTTTACTTGAAACAATACTTTTTATTTTAATTATATTTGGCTAGATATTGACTTTATAAAAACTCTATTCATACAAAAAGGTGCATTGACGTGGCCTACACAACTGATAAAAATTTCATATTAATTGCTTTCAAAATAAAAAAGTTATTTAGGTGTCCCCATGAAAAGTGAAGCACACTGTATATATTGTAATAAAAATTTGCCCCACGTTGAACCGTCAAAAAATGTACTGATATTATTCTCTCGTTATACGTTGATCGTCAATAATCTCGATTAAACAATGAAAATAAATAATAAGTAATTTCTTCTAAACGTATGTCGATAATAATATGTTATAACATTTAATTCGGCACGTTTAATGATATATCGAGGTCGGTACTACCAACAGTACGGTCAATAAACAGATCAATAAAAAAATGTCTTCCGAAACTAACCTTTGTCGAAGAGAAAGAGAATATTATCTTTCTGAGGGTGAGATTCTCTATAACTTTGTTAATTTTAATAGGTAAAAAAATCTTTTTAAATAACATAAACTATTTATTTTCTATATGAAATTAGGTCTGATATAGTTATTTACATATGTGGCTATTTCTAATATTATAAAAACAAATTCTATTTTGATATTTCAGATATAACAAAATTTGTGAAGAAAAATAAAACCTATGCAAGAGCTTTGAATCTAAGAATTAAGAATAAATGACTATATTAAATAAAACTGGTAAATTGATATTATTCACACTTAAATGATGATTTCTTGGTCTTAAATATTTTTAGTTTATCACTTACATTATTTGATTTATTGTAACAATACTTGGAGAAATTTAGATAGACTCGAACCAACTGCAATACTGCTTCTACTACATAGAAAATTTCCAATTAGTGTTCTAGCTATTGAAGAATCTAGTAGTTAATTTGAAAGCAACCAATCCTTAACGTTATAAATGGATAAACTTGATCGAACAGCTAATATGTTTCCAACTCCTTCGTTCCTAGACCAATTAACAATAATCCTACCGTAGCCAGGAAATTATTTTCCAAAATACACCATATATCTAAATGTGGTCTGATATTTAAATTAATGGTGATCCAGCCTTCTGGGTCCCTCTCCAGGTATTTTAAAATTATAAAATTGCTATTTTTAAATTCACATTCCAAAATTTCTGTGTATGTTTTTTACAGGTCAAAATAATTCTTCCTTCTTTTTTCAATTGCTATGGTTATTCAATATACTTTCATATTTATCCAAGTCAGTTAGTTTTTTTTAAAATGCCAGTTTTATATTCAGTAAATCTAAATACCTTTTTTTTTAAATTCAAATTTGAAAATGACATTCATATAGTTAATTACGAATTTTAAAACTACTCGCATATGTTAAATTTTACAATAATTTATATAAATTGACTAAATATAATTTTCTCGATTATTCAACTTTCAAAATATAATTAACTAAAAATATATACCAAGATTCAACTCTAATCTATATTTACAAAGCTAAGTTATTAAAAATAAGATATCCAATAAATAAAATATCCATTATACCATTTCAAATTCAAATAAATCAAAATATCTCTTGCATATGTTAAAATTTAGAAATCGCATAGACATAATATTAGAAATAGCTCATCAAGCAATATAATGGAGGTTTATCCCATTATAATATATATATATATATAGTAAATTCAATCAGTTGACTATTTAAGGTCTGGCTTTACTTTAAAGTATATATATTTAAAACAACCCTACAACCCTACAACAACCCTTAAATCGCCAACTGATTGAATTTACCATATCATACCAAGTTCACAAAATAATTATATTTATACATATATTTATATATATATATATATATATATATATATATATATGAACTTCATGTGTATGAGAATTAATAATTATTAAATCTCATTTTACATGCGATTGTCGCTATAATTTGTTGCATTAAATTCTACAATTCGGCAAATCAGTTTTGCCCTAAATTGTAGACGCAACAAGCCGCGACGTCAACCGTACAAGTTGTCAGTACAAATGAAAAATTTGTGAAAAACTTATCTGCGCGGAATGTGCACAGATAAGTTTTTCACAAATTTTTCATTTGTACTGACAACTTGTACAGTTGAAGTCTCGGCTTGTTGCGTCTACAATTTAGGGCAAAAGTGATTTTCCGAATTGTAGAATTTAATACAACAAATTATAGCGACAATCGCATGTAAAATGAGATTTAATAATTATTAATTCTCATACACATGAAGTTCATTACAGTCCGTATATATACACGTAGTATAGAAGTGAATATCATGTCTGTCTTCGGATAAGGTGCACTGATGATCTGTAAAAACAGTGAAATGTCGATATTTGCACATTCCGCGCATATAAGTTTTTCACAAATTTTTCATATATATTTAGTGTTAATAAGAATTAAAATTTATTTCTTATTTATTTTATTGGCCGTGTCATAATATTAAAATAATAGACTTTTTCTTGGTTTAGCGACCTTTAATGAATTTCAGTAAAAACAATTTTAACAGAAAACAATTATCCACCACAATTTATACAAAACATTTTAAAACAGAGACTTAATAAAATATATAACAAAACTAAGTGCCAAAATATAAATAAAACAACCAATGAATTAACATATGTCCCTACACCCTATATAACTGGATTATCCGAAAAACTAAACAATATATTTAAACCATTTAATTTTAAAATAGCACATCAAAGCGAAAAAAACCTAAAATTCCTACACACAAAACTAAAAGACTCAACACTAACACTTAAACAATCACATACAATATATAACATGCCCTGCAAAGACTGTGACAAAGTATACATAGGCCAAACAAAACAGTTACTACAGGAAAGATTAAAAGGACACAAATACGCAAAAAATCAGACTGCTTTAAAAAAACACCAGATAACATTAAAACATAATTTTGATTTTGAAAATACAAAAATAATAACCAAGCAAAAAAATACAAAGGCTAGAGGGAGGTCTTAGAAATGATTCGTATATTCAAAAACAACAAAACAATCAACGATCGTAACGAGATTGATGGACTTTCTAAACTTTATTATCCGCTCATTAAACAATAGAAGGCAACCCCAACAACACAAAAAAAAAATTTCCCATTGTAAATATACTGTATTTTCCCAAACACATGGCCTGACCAAACTAATTTTAAAACGGAATAAACAATTTCATTTCTGCACCAAGACATTTAGTTACACTAAATATTCCGAGAAAGGCAGTTCGACCCTATAAAAAGGTTCGACATGTCTGGCCATGCATTTTACACAAAATATGTGTTTTGACACGAAATAAATTGGCGAGTTTTGTATCCTTTAATTTTCCTTACTTTAATTATTATTTTTAATTTTAATTTAATTCATTCATACAAATGCAAATATATTTCTTACCTTTCATTGTATTAATTTTTTAGTTCTAATCACTTGAAAAAGACTTAATTGTATAAAAAAAGTCGAAACGTCGTAGTAAAAAACTGAAATTCATTAAAGGTCGCTAAACCAAGAAAAAGTCTATTATTTTAATATATATTGTAACGGTCAACCCTGATAAAAGCGCATAAAAGGCTAATTTTTATATTTTAAATAAACTGGAATGATTATTTAGAAAATGTGCATTATGAATTTCTATTATTCAAATAAGTTATCTAATATAACATATAGATGGAGTTGAATGATGTTACAATTATTATTTGCGCACAATGCAAAAGCGCATAATTGCACATAACAACATATACTTAACCTTAAAACAGCTGTTCAGATGTACATAAAACTTCTTATAAGTATTTTGAGTGGGCGTAATGTTTAGTGTTATGTGGTTCCGGCTAGTCAATTGAACAATACAAACTCTTGTTATGGGACATAATAAAGTGCCCCTTAATATAGTAGGTTCGGTGACACCATATCGAACACTTACAATATCGGCTTATGGTCATGCAACAGACAAATAGAATTTATTTATTCTTAAAACTATAAAATAAAACGATCGAGATATGGATTATTGATTAACAACTTTAATGAAATGAATGCCAAAATAACAGGTAAGTGAGATATACATTAACATTATGATCAATAAATATCTAACATGTCACGTGATGAAATTAATATGGCGATTAAACTCGGTTAATAAAAATAAACAAACTTAGTGTGACATGAATAAAATAATATTATGAGTGAAATCTATGATACATCTTAAAATATCAACAAGATTAAAACTAAAATTGAATTGAATTGAACTGAACTTGTATTCTTCGTAACAGTAATATAAATATCTTAATCTTTTAAAATTAATATAAGTAATTATTACTCAATGAATCATAGAAATATGATATTTTATTTGTGCATGATGAATTAATTTTCCGTTTTCTTAAAAATTCGTAGGTATTTTAAATAATACTTAAGTGAATCAGGATAGGACTTAAGGTGTTTGGAATCTGCTTATCAGGTCCATAAAAGCGGGTCTGAGTCTTGCGGCAATCTGTTGGCGTCACCTTAGCTGTAGTCCAGTCCAATCGGCCAAGCTTCGCGGTGAAATTCAATTGCTGTTTATCAGGACCCCGGTCACCTTCTGGACTTGAAAAATAGGTAAAACTGGAGCTGGATATATAGGTAAGATTTTTACTAGAGTAGACGTATGGTTTTATTAGTATTCTTAATGTTTTTCATTTAATTTTTAGAGAGGCACTTCAAATACGTCGAGATGTTTTTAATGGCGGACTTCTAGTTACGCTAACTATCTTTTTTTTCTCATCCCTCGTCCTGATTCGTCTAATTGTATGTATCATATTAATCGCGGTATTTTATAATAATTAAAATGACAATTTAGACATATTGAATATACATATACTTAATATTAATTATTTAGTTTATTTTAGTGAATATATATTTCATGCTTGAATAATAATTATTGTTATTAAAGCTAATTTTATTGTGGGAAACATTCCCGCGATAACCTTTTTAAAAAAAAAAGTACAGTTTTGCCTAAATTTATGGCGTCTATAATTATTTATCAATTAAGTTGAAATATCATTAGAAAAGTATAATATCGAAATGAAGTGACTGATACAAATTAAAAAAAAACAAATAAATAAATGTGAAATTAAATTTAAAACCATTAATTACGCGAATTCAACTTTATTGATTTTTCATATGAAGAATTCAAGTTCTATACTTCTAAATTATCCTAAAACTTACATATATACATTTAAATTCAATCTTTTGCCCACTGAGGCATTCTTATGGATAGGCTTGCCCTATATCAATATATATATATATATATATATATATATATATATATATATATAACCGCGTGTTAAAAAAAGAAATTTTACTGAATTGGTGGATATTATTAGGATATTAAAATTAGAAGCTTGCGTAAAATCGAAAGGAAATTGTATGCAATAAAAACTAATTTCATTGGAATATATTAGTAATATATTTACAACTAATGCATTTAGATACAAATATGTATGTTGTCTAAATACTTACCTACATAAGGTTATGTCCATGTTCTTGCACTTGGCAATGTGTAGATGTATATGTAATTGGAAATAGTGTATATTAAGTACCTTATTTATGCACAAGATGTTTACTGTGTCGTTTTTTATTCTTATATGTATAAAGGTCAATACTATGTTTTTCCATATATGTAATAGACTTTACTTATTATGTATGATAGATGTATATTGTCCTTATGAATTGTATTTAAGGTTTCCCGAACTAATTTATGTAAAACTCTAAGAAGTAAACAATACATCAAATTTATAATATATAAATATTAAAATTTTAACCTCGGACGATTCACATACGGAATGACCAAATTCATCAGGGTTCGAGTTTGATCAAATTAGGTTTGCGAGTTTGAATTCAGCAGCCTCTGGTACTTCTGTATCGAGAATGTTGAATTATATATATTTATATTTCCTTCAATAACACATCTCTACTTAAAGTTGTTAGATGAACGCTGATTGGTATCGAGTGGGAGCGCCAAATCGTTAAAAGACGGATGCTTGTAGCTTGTTTGATTCGTTCCGGGCTAATTGTAGCATCCTAATAGTAACGTAAATTATTTAAAATATAAACTAATGAGATGATAATGACGAGCACCAAAGGTAGGGGACGTGTGTAGTATGCTGAACTAAATGGTTATTAACTAAAACTTATTAAATAAAAGAAAACACAACAATGTTGTCCTTAAAGTTTATTTAATGTTTACAAGGAAGAAATTACGATTTCAAATATATTAAAGTAATTAAATAAAAATATACAAGAATAAATAAATAAATTAAATAAAAGAAAACACAACAATGTTGTCCTTAAAGTTTATTTAATGTTTACAAGGAAGAAATTACGATTTCAAATATATTAAAGTAATTAAATAAAAATATACAAGGAACAACGAATAAGTATTTAAAAATTACACACAATAAATACACACTTAAAATTCTTTCAATGGAGACTGTGGTTAAATAAAAATTTAAAAAAGGTATATAACCCCTTACCACAATTATTAGTCGTATCCTAAATACGTATTTCGACAACTAAGTTGTCATCATCAGTAGGTAAAAACTACTAATTAAAAGTCGCACATGGGCACAGTAAAGTAAAGAAAAACGCTTCCGCACAACTACTATACACTGCAACCCTGTAAAGACTAACAGTCTTTACAGGGTTGCAGTGTATAGTAGTTGTGTATATAACCCCTTACCACAATTATTAGTCGTATCCTAAATACGTATTTCGACAACTAAGTTGTCATCATCAGTAGGTAAAAACTACTAATTAATGATGTCGATGGTGTCTACGTTGTTTTTTATGTTGGCGTCATTGCCAGCGATGATTACCTCTTCCTTCGTCGCGTAATTGCCCATTTCTTGATTTTGACCTGCTAAACTGTAGGTTTTTCCTTCCTTGGTCCGTTCCGGCTTCCTACATGTTCCCTGCAGTCTTACTTGACTGGCAGAATGGTCCTGAGCCGTAGGTAGGCAGAATCGCCATGTGATGTGGGCCGTTGGGTAGCCGCACGGGATAACAGGTAGGGCGACTTATGGTAAAGTAAGACACTCACGAAGTTTGGGTAACATCGTATAATTAATATTTAACACTTAGAACTGGATAACGATTATATACATTATGATATACTTATCATTAATATTATTACTGTCTATCAAAAGAGAGTATGAAAGAGGACATGATTCTGATTAAGAATCTGACTCTTGGTTAAGACTGATTATGTGAATGTGAATGTGAATGTGTCCCTTGCATTACTCTCGTTATATATACATCAGATGATCCTCGTACTACTTAGGGAATATTATACAAACCCTGACATGTAGTTTGTGTTTGCAAACAACTCGCGTTAGCGAGGACGTATTTGTAACACACGTTACACTTGCGTTACGGGAACGAGGCTGTGACCTCATTGAGATTGTTTGCATACACACAACTGCATTGCGTTATTACAGTCGCACATGGGCACAGTAAAGTAAAGAAAAACGCTTCCGCACAACTACTATACACTGCAACCCTGTAAAGACTGTTAGTCTTTACAGGGTTGCAGTGTATAGTAGTTGTGCGGAAGCGTTTTTCTAGTAGTTTTACCTACTGATGATGACAACTTAGTTGTCGAAATACGTATTTAGGATACGACTAATAATTGTGGTAAGGGGTTATATACCTTTTTTAAACACACTTAAAAGTAAGTTAAATTAATTTGAATGTATATCTCTGCATCAAACAATGCAATGTTTACCTTTGAATAGTGTCGCGATCGGACACGTGGTAGAAACAAAAGAGGCATCGCATGGCACTTCCTTGGTGTATGCTTGAACAGCACGGGTCGAGAAATGTGTTATATTACTAAAGTCAGAAACCAAGAGGTGTGAGTTGAGTTTGTGTCAGAGAAAATTCGTGCTTGAAAAACGTTCGTTTTGTGGTCAAATTTGGGGAAAAACTAATGACATTGCAAGCCAGCGTTGTTAAGAATTAAGAATCAATTAATGATGTGAACCAAAGAGTTGCGATATCGGTGAAATAAATATCAATAAAATTCTGAACTTACTGCAAATGTTAATTAATGAATATTAAATCTCGTTTTCACATGCAAATGTCGCATTATGTTATGCGTTAATTACTACGATTCGACAAACTAAGTTTCTACCAGTTTGTAGAATACCTTAAGGATAATTAAAAATTCGTGAAAAGAATTAATTAATTATCATTTGCTGTAAGTTCAGAATATTAACTATATATAAAGTATAGAAGTGAAAAGTCATATCTGTCTTTAGGATACCGCACATTTACAAACTCCAATAAGAGCAAAACCCGTGTGTACGTTCCGTTGATGGACATGGTTTTTCATGAATTTTTAATTATCAATAAAATATCCCTTGTGAAGAATACTTTAAAATGATATTTAACTGAAGATGACAACTTAGTTGGAAAAATACGTATATATAGTTTCTTTATTTATATTGTGGTTAAGGATTTATCTTGTATCTGTCAGTTTTATTATAAAGAGTCAAAAAATAATCTAATAAATAAGAAGAATGTATGAGTAAGTTAAAACTGCATCTAAATTTAGAATATTAATCTTATGATTAACATAATATTATATTATAACATATAATTGATAAATTGATAAAAATAATTTTCCACTATTGTTTTTTTGAGACAAAATTACTCTTATCGTAATCGAAAATTATCGAACTTAATTAAAATGAATATTTTGTAAGAAGTTATCATTATTATATTAAGAAAGACTATAAAACATCCTATCTTATTGGAGTGTAATAATATTTTGTTCGTTTGTAATTATTGTTTAGTGCAGTATTAAAATTATTATTAAAACGAAGTTAATTAATTAATAATTCCCGTAAATTCTATGAAACCACAATAGCTATTAAGCATCTTAAGTAGTTTAAAATACGAACATTTATAATATAATTTTACTTATATACTATGTGACAAGAAAGTAATAATTATATATATATATATATATATATATATATATATAATTATTATAATAATGCATTTCTAAATAGCTTGAACCTAGGTCTATTGTGGCTAAGTGGTAAAAGTGACAGTCCGGCAAACTGTAGACTTGGGTTCGAGTCCCAACATAGACAATATTTTTCAATTAAAAATGTCGTATATGATTTGCTTTGTAATTTGTAGACAGCGATGTTTACATCCCCACTTACTTTGCAATTACATACATACTAACTTAATATTTGTAAATATTTCATATAAAAGCCGAAAAACTCCAATAATTTATCATTTGTTATATATATATAATATCTTCGTGACCTTGGTATGATAACGTAAACTTAATAAGTCGGCGATTAAAGGTCTGGTTCATTACTTCAAAGTATATATTTTTAAAACAACCCTACAACCCTACATGTTTCGGCAATGATGCCTTTGTCAAGGGAATACAAAATATAAATTTATATTTTGTATTAAATTTTCATTTAAATTTTATATTGTGTTCTTTAATTTAATTATCCTTTCTACACATTTAAATAAGTAACTTAAAGATATAATTATAACATTCGTCAATACTATTTTACTGGCACCTTATAAATTTGTAGAAGAGACAATCACGTTTCCGATTGGAACCCTGAAAGGAAAGCAGTCCCATTTTATGGAAATACGCCGATTGAATATCCTAGCTGGATAGATTTGTCGTGAATGGTGGTAAAATTGATACAAAACCACAGTTCATAGGAATATGTATATGTAAAAGGTAATTTTGGTATGTGTGACCGCTGTAGACTGAAAAACTACTGGACCGATTTATGCGCGGTTTTTTGCAAAATGATTCACGTTGTCCGGAGAAGGTTTAAAACTATTGAAATCCACCAAAAAGAAGTTAGGGGCCTAATAATACAATAGTAATAGTAACAGTACTATTATTTAAAGGTAGATGGCGCCACGAGACAGTACTTAAGTATTATCAGAAATGTCACAATGACGTTAAGGAATCACCTAATCGAGTGGCTAATTACATATTTCATACTGAATTACGACGCGAAAAAAACTTCGACATCAATGAATATATATACCGTAACCACACAAACGTGCTGGGGATGCATATATTAAAAGTAGGTGATCGACTGTAATTATGAGGTGTCACCATCCATGCAAATATTAGCAAATTCAGTAACAGTCATTACAATGTCAATACGTCACTCGCGACAAGCGTTAATTTCAATTCGTGTGTTGATTTAAATAATTTCAGATATAGTTTTAAATGAACTATTATACTCCTAAAGAAAAACTATTTATAGTTAAGCAGTTTTATGGCGGTAATTCTGCAGAAGTGACCAGGGATTTATTTGCAGTATATTTTTCCGAGAGAACTATTCCTAGCGCAAGTACTATTCGACACACGGTTCACCGTCTTGAGAAAACATTTACTTTGATAAATCATAAAAGTAAAGAAACTTCTGTTGAATATTTTAATGCGCTAGACGTTCAAGTATGTGCTGCTATAGGAGATCTATTTGAACATTTAGTTAATAACACAGGTCTACAAAATTAAACTTTTTGACAGATGTTTTTATTTTGAAAACTGATTTTATATAATTTTAGTAGGCTGATTTCAAAAATTCTATGCATTTATTTGTATCACGTAAGGTTTTTTGCAAATATTAAATGAAAAAGAACGATATTTCTAAAAAAATTTATTTGTTTATTGAGTAAAAAGGTGGAATACAAGTTAAAAAAGTGGAAAAAAATAGTTTACTCAGTCTTTTTTAAGTGTAATCTATGTCTTTTTGCAAGAAAGCTGCGTTGTCCGGACATTCGGTTGTATGTTTTTAAGGGCATATCCCGTTTTAACATCCAGCAGTAGTCCGCCATCATCGTTATGCTCCATCTGCCTTGGTATCGCCGTTCCATTTCCTTAATGTCTTGGTGAAACCTCTCTCCCTGTTCTTCGCTAACTGCTCCAAGATTTTCAGGAAAATAGTTCAAGTGTGAAAACAGGAAATGCACTTTCAAACTCGTATTACAACCTAGACGATGAAAGTGTTGTAACATATTTTGAACAATATTTTCGTAGTTTCGTAGTTCCCAAGAAACTTATCAATTACTTCTTTAAATGAGGCCAGCTCGTTACCATTGTGCAATAAAACGCCTTTTAAACTACGCTTACTTGAGTCAATAAACAGGCGCCATTCTTCTTTTACATACGGCACATTTCCTAATTTTGAAATTAAGTCAGGAATATTGTTGCAATACACTAGCGGTCCGGTCCGTCTTGAGTAAAATATTGACATAACTCTTTTTCGCGATCCCGGTAAAAGCTTGATGTAACGCCAGGTGCCAGTAAATGTTTCTCACGAAGTCGGGAGGCTAACAATTCGGATGCATCCTTTGGAAGGTGCCAATCTCTAATTAAATCATTTAGTTCGCTATGGATAAACACTTCGGGCTCTCTGAAATCTGGTGTGAAATCTGAGTCATCTGGGTCCCAATTAGATTCCTGTGATTCTGACGATATGACGTTTTCTAGTGCTTTTGGGGCGGTAGGTATCGGTACACCTGGTCCATGAGGAACTGGTCGAATAGCAGAGTCAAGATTGGGATACACAATTTGTTTCTTATTTTTTCTATTGAATCCTTGAACATTACACGAACAAAAATTCTAGGCTCTCGCCATACCAGAGGAACACCAAAGCTTAAACATTTCTTCCTACCTTTTTGCCAGTTTCTTAATGAGTATGAGGAGCCCAGGACTTGTCTTGGTCGCCAATTTTTACATCAAAATAAGCGTGGTATACATTTTTCACAAACGAAGTTATAGTTTGCCTCTGCTTTACTACGACATAACTACCACAGATATAACAAAAGTTATTCGGATTGTTCACACAATGTCTTCTTTCCATATTTATACGTTCTAGAACACTTAAAATACGCAACAACGAAGACAACAAGCGCGCTGACACAGTAGCACGACGACTAACACAACCAAACTGCACATAAGCAGGTTTCAACGTTGTATTGACGCTTCTGCGCCGACTCTGTTGCTTTGCTGAGAAATCTAATATTAACCAGTGTTGCCAAATCACATTTAATTTCATAAAAATCAATTCGTTTAAAAATCATGCCTAACATGGAACAAACATATTCTTGTCATAGGTATGTATATTAATAAATTAACATTTTTAAGATATAGAGCGCTATAAGAAAAATTTACGTGATAGAGCAAAAATATGGCGTTTTTTTGGAATAAGGGCCCCCAAACATTTACAAATTAGCAAACAGCTTTCAAACATCAAAATCACTGTAAACCTGTGTAATTAGTTCTAGAATTCAACTATGATATTTAGTACGAAACTTTTGTTGTTGTTAATTTATCTTGTTATAATTATGTGATATAAGATCCTTTATGTTTATAAATAAATAAAATTCACCACATGTATTAGATCAGAGCCTTTTTTTATGCCTGAACACGACATAATAATTTGCTACCTTCACAACTTTGAAAATGTATAACCTTCAACCAACATTCTAAATCTGACTGACATATCTAGGTATACCTACTTGACGTAAATGACGTTTGCAAATCTTGCGTATTCGAAATATTAAAATGAGGATAAATTCTACAAAATTTGAGTCAATAAAATAAAAATCTTCATATAATGTATAGAATTCACGGTTGGCTCTTGGTGAAACATGATTAATAATTTACTAAATAAAACACTTGGTATATTTGTTTCACAAAATGTATTTAAAATATCTCTGAAATATGTTTCGACTTATACAGTCATTCTCGAAGAGTCATGTAAACTAAGTGAAAAGTGTACTCCTATCAATATTTATGAGTTATTTTTTAAAAGGTTTATTACAGCATCTATTGTGGGGGTGTTTGAAAAATCCAACTGCGTGTTTGTGACCTGTCTGTTGTGATTTATGGCTTTTTTAATTTCTAAAATTTCTAAGAAGTCAAGCCTTTTACCCTTATTACAAGAGTGTAAAAGTTTGAAATTATTAGCATTAAACAGATGAGAATTTTGAATACAGTGTTCCGGGAATCCCGTGACCATATTGCCATGTAGAATAGAACTTCTATGCTCTTTGATACGTTCTTTTATAGAGCGTCCTGATTGGCCAATGTATACCGCGTCACAATCACTGCAAGTTAATTCATACACCCCTGACTTATCACGCAATTCTGTTTTTCCTTTATTGTTAACTAGAATATTTCCTAAATTGCATTTATTTACTAGGATGACATTTAAACCTAATTTATTAAGTTTATTAGAAACTTTATTGCTAACCCCAGGTATATAGTTTAGGGTGTGAAACACTTTGTTAGTTTTTGTGTATGTATGTCCGGAGTAAAAATTATTCTTAAGGATAGCGCGTTGTTTTTTGTAAATCATTTTGTCTAAGAATTCTGTCTTGTACCCGTTATTTCTAGCTATAGTTTTTATGGTATATACTTCTTTTTCGAAGTTCTTATTATTTAGAGGGAAATTAATTAGTCTGTGTATGAAACTGTGAAAAGCTGTCATTTTTATATTCCACGATTGGTTGGAATTTGCCGGAATTACTGTATCTGTTGTAGTGGGTTTTCTAAAGATATCAAATTCAAATCGTTTATCAACTCTTGTTAATTTTAAGTCTAAAAAGTTAATCGTTCCGTCTACCTCTTTTTCTATTGTGAATTGTATTTTTTTTTCTATTGTGAACGCGCTATCCTTAAGAATAATTTTTACTCCGGACATACATACACAAAAACTAACAAAGTGTTTCACACCCTAAACTATATACCTGGGGTTAGCAATAAAGTTTCTAATAAACTTAAAAAATTAGGTTTAAATGTCATCCTAGTAAATAAATGCAATTTAGGAAATATTCTAGTTAACAATAAAGGAAAAACAGAATTGCGTGATAAGTCAGGGGTGTATGAATTAACTCGCAGTGATTGTGACGCGGTATACATTGGCCAATCAGGACGCTCTATAAAAGAACGTATCAAAAGCATAGAAGTTCTATTCTACATGGCTATATGGTCACGGGATTCGCGGAACACTGTATTCAAAATTCTCATCTGTTTAATGCTAATGATTTCAAACTTTTACACTCTTGTAATAAGGGTAAAAGGCTTGACTTCTTAGAAATTTTATAATTTAAAAAAGCCATAAATCTCAACAGACAGGTCACAAGCACGCAGTTGGATTTTTCAAACACCCCCACAATAGATGCTGTAATAAACCTTTTAAAAAATAACTCATAAATATTGGTAGGAGTACACTTTTCACTTAGTTTACATGACTCTTCGAGAATGACTGTGTAAGTCGAAACATATGTCAGAGATATTTTAAATACATTTTGTGAAACAAATATACCAAGTGTTCTATTTAGTTAATTAAAAATCTTCAGCACAAAATGTAGAAACAATAAATTATTTTGAAATTCCATTTTTGTCATTTTAAAATACACTTCGATTATATCTGTAATTACGTAAATGAATACCCCACATCTGATTCTTATTAATATATTTTATACATAAAAGAATGCGATATACAAATAAGTTTTAAATAAATATTATACAATATTATCTATACACCTTTCATAATTTAAAATATATAAAACATCTTTAAGTGTTTTTAAACTTATTGTTCAGGATAAGTGTATGTTACGTAATACAGATATCACAATCACAGGCCTCTTAACCTGAATCATCGCACGCTTATAGCATTGCAATTATTTTCCGTCATCGATTTAATATCTCTTGAATTTCCTTCAAGGTCTTCCCTCTAGTTTCAGGAATGCAAAATTGCACGAAGAACGTACCAATAATCATAATTCCTGAGAAAATGTAAAAAGTTATGTGCCCTCCAAGATGGGCGTTCATTAGAGGAAACGTAAAGGTTACTACAAACACGAATATCCAATTCGTCATAACGGCCAAACCACTAGCCGCTCCTTTGATTTCCGGTGCAAATAATTCGCTCATTATCATCCAAGGAACTGGGCCGAAACCCATTGAAAACGCCATTATAAATAATACTAAACTAGCTAATGGTAATACTCCTAAACCGGAGATTTTCACATCTAATCGTTGTAAATGAAAATATATTCCTAGAGCTGCTAAACATACAGCCATGCCAATAGCGGATAATCGCAAATAAAACTTCCTATTTGCTCTTTCAATAACCATAACTGAGAAGAAGGCACTTGCTAATTGCACTAAATCCACAATAATTGTAGCTACATCAGGTGATAAAGAATTACCTGCTGATTTGAATATTGTTACTGTGTAGAATATTACAGCGTTAATTCCGCTGAGTTGTTGGAAGAGCATAATACCAACACCAGAGATGATAGCTTTTCTATTAGCTCTGGATGATACTAAATCTTTAATTCCAGCTTTGTTAGCCTTAGCTTCTTCGATAAAATTCTGCATCTCACGCAGTTCTTTCTCTGCATTTTTGTATGTTTTACCTCTGAAAAATTTTATTACAGTTTTTGCTTGATCTACGTTGCCATTCTTCAATAAATAAACTGGCGTCTCTGGTATGAAAAATAGACTCAAAGCGAATAGAATCGGGAAGGTGCCTAAAATTACAGATAACCAAGTCCATCGTAGAAAAGAACCGAAAACAGCTGTTAATAGTATTCCAGCGCAAATGAACATTTGGAAGAATGAACCTAATGCTCCTCTGATCGAAGCTTCTGCAATTTCACCGATGTACATAGGGGCGCAAACGCACATGGCACCGGTGCCTAAACCAGCAAAAAATCTTGCTGCATATAACATTCCAGCTCCATTGGCGAAAACGATCAATATCCAGTTTAGCAGGAGTGGAAGTGCTAATGATAGTAAAGCTTTTTTTCGTCCTATTTTATCTGCAAGATATCCTGCAGGCAACGCCGAGATCAAAGCTCCTAATGCTAACATCGAACCAACTGCACCTTCTTGACTTGGATCAATAACTTTTTCTTGCACTAATTGTGGTAAAGCTGGAGATGTCCATGCTAATACAGAACCAGCGCATAATGCTCCAAAGGATACTAAAACAAAGAAACACAATTTAAGGTACTTGCGAAATTAAGAATTTTATATTCTTTTAAAATTTAACCCTAATGTTTACGATAATATTATTCGTTCAAACAAAAACTGCCTCTAGTTAGCTTTGATTTCTGTTATTCTATTTAACCTCTTTTATGTATCTTGAATAATAATTGAAAATTTAAAAAATATATTCTTAAAACAAACATATTGTTAATTGTCAATATTGGTCGCTAACAATGTTATTTTGTCAAGAACACAAAAGTTTTATTAGCAAATCGTTCTTTGGAAATGGTAGAAAAGGGATTTGGGCTTATACAATTGATGAATATTTAACTGAATTTAGAATTGAATACCCAGAAGTTGTTACCGAATACGATACGTAAAATTTGTTACTTCGTTTCGTGTCTAGCAGAAAAGAAGTCAGTGGACGACCTAAAAAATGCGCTGAGGAAGCAGTTGAAAATATATGGTAATGACCCAGAAACTGCAATGCGTTCATTGACACAAGAAACTCAACTTTCGGTTAGAATTTGTAGTTGAGCTATAAAAAAGATCTGCATCTATGCTAATATAATAACGAGCCATCGAAAAAATTCATAATTGGAGTAGACTGTGAAATTGGGTTGATACTTTAACCACTTCCACATAATGACACATTACTTGATGCTTGACAGTTGCATTTGGTTTCATTGTAAAAAAAGGTTATGGCATTGAAATGATACTACAACAAAAAAGAAAACAAATAATTTATTTAATATCGAAATCATAATCAAAATTTACATATAGCTACAGAAGTTGTTGAAAATGTTGTCCATTTACATCTAAACACAAACAATTTTCTTAATAAGAGTTTTGAAAAATTTGACGCAAACTTATAGTTTCAATGTCAAATAATAAATGTCATTATGTGGAAGTGGTTAAAGTACCAACCCAATTTCACAGTCTACTCCAATTATGAATTTTTTCGATGGCTCGTTATAACTTCAGATCAGTAACGTCTGCCAATTGATTCACCTCAAAGGCTCCGTTATTGTAAATGGTTCTACTTTGGACAACAACTTTTTTTCTCATATGAATCGTGCTTTGATGTTTTCATACCCTTTAATTCAAAAAATTCTGATGAAAATTCTCATACCTTTACTGAATCACCATTATATCCACAAAAAGCTATAGTTTTGGGAAGTATGTCAAAACGACGAATCCATGGTTCTATATGTTTTTAAAGTAAAATTGACTTTAGGAAATATTAACGTGAAGAAATTTTGGGGTCATTTATGAATGAACTTTATGGGATTTCCAATTAAGATATTTTCAACACGTGCGTCACTTTATTGTACACGTAAAACAGTTGACAGAATTTCGAAATAGTTTAATGGTCAAATAATAAGTAGAAATATGCCCAATCATTGGATTGCAAGATCATGTGACTTAACACCCTGCGATTTTTGTAACCTTACCTTGAGAATACCATTTTTAAAACACCTGTTACAATTTCTTGGTGTTTAGTGTAAACCGATATATATCCGTAGCGATATCGCGTAGTTATGAGCCTGCGCAACTTAGCGGAACTAATAGAATTTCGGTGCGGTTAACCTCGATCGCGTTTCGTTTAGTCCTTCGCTCAGTGCATTCGACCTATTGTTTGAGGTGTCGTAAAATTCGATATCTAGAAAATTTTCACTGAAACAGGTGGCTTATACGACGACATACCCAGTTTACTGTATCTCAATTTTATGTTCGAGTAGGCGATATTGACTAGGCCGAAGTTGTATTGCCTCTCGAATAACTGGGTGAGTAAATTTTCCCGCTAAATTTCTTTGTGAACTTCTGTGTTTCCATCTTTGTAATTCGCACTCGTATAGCGACGAGTTGTTAAATAAACGGAGGTGCAGAACTTTTTGGAATTCGGATGTTTAGTTTCCAAATGACGAACTAATTTTTATGGCTTCATGCTTTCATCGGATAGAACTTGAAAGCAAAAAAAAGCACTGTGAGTTTCCATCCAATGAGGTAAAACCATAATTTAAATAACTGTCATTGTACAATCTTGCCTTTTTACCAACCGATTCACTGGATGTAGATGGCTTACTTCGTTTTTTCACAAATTTATCCCTTTCGCATAAGAAATTAAAAAAAAAAACAGTTTCACAGTTGACCGCACACTAAAATAAAAGAAAAAAGGCGAGATCACGATATATTAATTTTATCTACATTTACTATTTGTGGGGGTCGCAGAGCTAAGAAGGTTGCGAAGCCCTGCTGTAGACTATTCAGAAAAAATGTATTGAATCTTCAAAGGCGAAGAAATCCCACAGAAAAACTAATGACAACCACATTTTTTATTACCAATGCTGAGCGATGTGAACAGACTTAAAACACATAAACCCGTATTATCAAGAATAAACGTTTTAGGAACTTCACAAGAGATGTCGTCCGTCTGCATGATAATGTAATTAAAGATCTGTAAATGTCATAGAACAGTCACTTTGTTCGTCCTTGTATGATTTCCACGTGTTTGGCTTGTTAAAAGCAATCGGTAAATAAACAGCGGTTCGATTCAAATGCCGAGATAGAGTTTACCCTTTAGAAATAGTTCCGCAAACAGCGGATGAATTTTACTAGCTGGGAATTCGTAGATAATTACAACAGTTTTGCTCGTGCTTAATTGTTAATTGATATATATTTTGTTTAATTTACTAAATAAAAATTGCTTTTCATTTCTCGTTCATATTCTCTGAGCGTGGTTTTACTGAGCGACCCTCGTATATGCACGTAAAAATAAAACTTGTACTTCAAAATTTATTTATGTAAAAATGATTAATTTTGATAAGATTTTGCAAAAATGTAATACTACTCTAGATGTAATTAAAAAAAAACTTTCTATTGGTGACACTTTGATCTCAATCATGTTCGTTTTATTCGATATTAAAACTTAAAACATTATTATTTGTAAAACTTTTAAATTAGCCATTATTTGTACTTTTTGATGCTAATCGCCGATGAAAGACGCTAAAATACTAATATATGTAATATTCGAAATATATTTTTTCTATTTTACGTTCGTTATGAATTCATTATGAAACCCAAAATAGTATCGAAATGAGTTTCGTTTTGATTTCCTTTTTTTCAATGTTGGCATTATGCAAACACAAAAATTGCTGTCATTTTATTTTAAGAATTTAAATGCATTTGACACGTAACCTGCGGTGAAGTGCAACATGTAATAGTTTCTATGTCACTCATGTTTATATTTTTAAATAAAATATCAAATAGGTATGAAAATCTGCGAAAATTAATAAATAATATTTCGCGGATAGGAATATTTTAATTTGAAAATGTCAAGTACTGAATGTGACCAACTGCATAATTTGCATAAAAATAAAACTCTGAACTTTCAAATTAAATAATTTCAATTTATTAATGTAAAGAATGCAAAATACGAAAAATAGTATAAAAAACTCGTTTCATAAGACATTTATCGCACTAAATCATTAGAAAACTCGTGTGACGAAAGGGTACTTTATGAAACATGTGTTTTAATATACTTTTTTCTATTTTGCGTTCGAAATGAACTCATTATGAAACCAAAAACAGTATCGAAATGAGCTCTATTTCGATACACTTTTTTTCATTTTTCAATGTTGGCGTTGTTCGAATACAGAAATAAATATCATTGCTGTCATATGATTTTAATAATTTATGTACATTTGACGGATATGATATATGTTCGTATTTTACACAAACAACGTATGTTGTATACAATTGACAACAACATATATATGTTTCTATGTCACTCATGTTTATATTTTTAAATGAAATATCAAGTAATGTTAACGAAAATTAATAAATAATATGTAATATAATATACTTCGCGGATAGCAAGATTTAAATTTGAAAATGTCAAGTATCAATGTGACCAACTGCATGCTTTATATAAAAATTAAACTCTGAACTTTCAAATTAAATAATTCCAATTTAAGCAATTTATTAATGTAAGAAACGCAAAATAGAAAAAATAGTATAAAAAACTCGTTTCATAAGGCCTTTTGCCGCACTCGCTCTTTAGAAAACTCGCCGCAAGCGGCTCGTTTTCTAAACTGATCTCGTGCGGCAAAATGGTGCCTTATGAAACTCGTTTTTTAATATACTATTTATATCGACAGAATATCAATTTTTACTTAGAACATAACCAAACTTATTTATAAATAAAAATGCATATGCGGAGATGGTTTGGCTGGAAGTGACATTCGATTATTAGACCGTATAAATAGTCTATAACATCGTTAAATATAACACGCAGTTATTGAATAACCGAATACATTCAGTTAACCGCACATCTGTTATTTTGTCGTTAAATTGTGACGCAATTGCTTCAATTTTACAGTTAAATTCCTTTCTTCAAGGGCGTAGATAGAAGCCTCAAGAGTTTCTATAATTTATTTGATTTATTAGTTAATATTTCGTAAGGTAAACAAAGTACGGTCAGCTAATTTCTTTTTTTCATTGTTCTAACTATTAATTACATACTTTATAATTTTTGTAATAGATTCTGTTTAATATCGTTTCATCGAATCTACTTCTGCCAATTATCCCGACGTAAGTGTCCAGTGAATTTCGTTAAGTTTCAACAACTTACGCATACATTTTTTGATTTTCATTTATTTAGTTCTAGAACATTGTTTAAGTTACTTTTTCAGATATGATATGGAACAACGTCGAGAATGGCATCGTGAAACAATGGCGAGTTGTATTAAGTGTCATACTGATTGTATGTCCATTGCCAGCGATTCCGAAATTTATTGAAGTCTGTAAAATATCGTTAAAAAATTCCAAGAAATCGCACGTAAAACGTCACTTAGCATCGCAAACACACACAGAAATTAGACCCGTTAGAATCTGATAATTTTAACGAAGATTACTGTGAAACTTTAATGACGGCAAATATTCCGTTAAATAAACTTAACAATCCCACTTTCAAAACATTTCTCCAAAAATATACTGGTCGAAATGTTCCTGATGAATCCACCTTACTCAAATATTATGTTTCTAAGTGCTATACGAAAGCAGCAAAACGCAAAATTAAAAGCCATCTTTCAAATCAGTACCTATGGATAAGTGCCGACGAAACAGTCGATATATTAGGACGCTATGTGGTAAATGTTGTATCTGGTGTACTACACCCAACTATTCCATATAACGCATATGTAATAGCAACAAAAGTTATAAATACAGTTGATGCGGAAGCAGTAGCTAAAACCATTTATGAGAATATGCTATTATCAGGATAAAATAAAACAAATTTTAATGAATTTCACTTTTTAATTGACACTACAACGATCGTTTCGCTCCAACCTGAGCTTCATCAGACATATAACTAACTTAAGGATATATTTTTACACAAATGTACCGTAACAAACACATGTTTTGTTTTGAATAGTTGAAGGAATGGGTACTTTTTATTACTAAAATGTCTATGCACAAAACTTTCACTACGGTTTATACAATACTGTTCTTAAGTAATAAAACTAGGGGTTTACATTATGTTACAGGGAGGTAAACAAATTCTATGGAAAAATACAATATATGACTGTCTGAATATCAAATAAATAAATTGAGTAAGGGTGAATTAGTTGTGTCTAATTGATCATTGAGTATCTTGTCGGTTTTCTTTAATTTATTAATTTCAAGTGACTCTAATAAATTAAGTTTTTTGCCCTTATCTTCTACGTGTAATATTTTAAATTCTTTGTTAAAATTGTAGTTCGTTAAATTAATATGAGGCGCATATGATGAGTCACTTTTATTATTTCTAAATGAAGAAAAATGTTCTTTGATGCGTATTTCAAACGATCTGCCTGTCTGTCCGATATACGTCATAGGACAACTACCGCAAGTTAACTCATAGGCTCCTGACTATTTATTGTTGTTTGTTAAATCTTTATTGTTTTTTATAAATTTGGATAAATCGTTGTTAGTTCTATACGCTGTATTAATGTCAAACTTTCTTAAATATTTACAAATTTTTGTGCTTGAAGAGCCTATAAACGTGATCATTTTAAATTTTTGGATGTTATTATTATTTAATATTGGGTAAACTTGTGATATGGCTTTTGTAAGGAGTTTTTTATTTAAAATGTTATCTATTACATTACTTTTATATCTATTGTTGATAGCTATTTGTTTAATTAAATTTAACTCTTTCTCGAAATTTGTTTGGTTCAACGGAGTATTGATTAATTTATGTATAAGACTGTGATAAGCCGCTAATTAAAAAGTACCCATTCCTTCAACTATTCAAAACAAAACATGTGCTTGTTACGGTACATTTGTGTTAAAATTTCTACATAAGTTAGTTATATGTCTGATGAAGTTCAGGTTGGAGCGAAACGATCGTTACGGTGTAAATTAAAAAGTGAAATTCAATAAAATTTGTTTTATTTTATCCTGATAATAGTTATAATGGAATTTCATCAAGTAACTGCTGAAACAATCATATATGGAATATGCACCAAATGCGTCATTCGGACGACAGGTATAAAGAAATAGTATATTTACATACCGAGCGGGGAAGTGCTCTATTACAGCCGAGCGTCAAGGTAAGCTGCAGACGCGAGGCTGGAATGAGTTCTCCCGAGGTATGTATACGATTTTACTCACAATCTACTATTAGTAATTCTATATAAGTTTTATTTTAAATAATAATAATAATAATAATACATGAGTATCGGTATTAATTTTTATGATAATCTGATAATAGTTATTTAACCAACAAGTACATTAATGAAGGCGATTAATGATCGAGATATTTTAACGCGTGAGCGTAGCGAGCGCGTTAATGTTCGAGATCATTAATCGCATTTTAATGTACGAGTTAGTTACAATACTTTTCCGTCGACCGTATATTTTTCTAAAGTGGAGAAAAACAGTTTACAACTTTTTTTGTATTTATTAATGATCATTATTATAATTATATATGTTCATAGTCGAAATATTACAATTATTAAAAGTAATTGGACACGCATTAGAATTTGTATGGTTTTGTGAATGTAAGTTTACCTCACTACTTTGGATATTTGTCATAGAATTTATTTCAGCGTCGGTAGAAGGAGTGGTATGACAAGCCTGTGTTGTAGTTTCACAAAGAATTTTTTTTAGCTGTATTAACTTTATTTTGTAACGAATTCTCAATATATCCTTCTGCAACAGCAGTGGATTTCCAACCACCAAGTCGTTTAATAGCTGAAAAATCGCATCGAGGCAGAAGAACGCCGGAAACAATGTCCCGTATAGAGATGCGGCTGTTCCAATTTCAAAAAAGTGCCTATTACGGACGGCATCTTCGAAAATGTATTTACACCAATTGGCTGTGGCGAACATTTACCATTTTTATAAAAAATAAAAAAGCGTTTGTGTTGGGTATGTACTGGCCTCAATGAGATATAGCGTCTAATTAAACTGAGAAGGGTTTTTTGTTCATTGTCTACTAAGGTAAATCTCCTGTTTGTGTGTGTTTTAGATGCTTTAACTGTTACAAGATATTTTGATTCTAAATCTTGAACGTCATCCGTTTGTAATTTCAATAATTCATCTTTTTTCATTGCTCCAGATACTCCGAAAATCAAGGCAAGCTACAAAATGATTTATTATCCAACTATTGAAATTTTAACTTTTTTAAATTTACCTTTGTCACTAAAAACAGGTTGTCAGGAGCATCAGAAATAAATGCTTGTACATGTTCTTTCTCGAGCGCTTTTGACTTCTTCGGTATATACCTTCTTTTTTCCTCTTGATAAACATTATTAATTTATTAAATTTGCTAATGTCTGTGTTATTTTTCAAAATCAGTGTCGATTTCAGCATTGAGTATTTTGGCCATAAACTTGCAATTAGGCCTTTCTTTGCAATATCTGAGAAATATGCCAACAAAACCGTCTCTGAGTAATGCTTTACTTGTTTCTCATTGCACCAGATATAAATTCGGCATACGTTTTTTCATACAGACTTCTGCTCTTTTCCGGTAGTAAATTTAATGATGCTGAATTAGCACTTTCTGCCACTTCCGGCGGAGTTAATGTAAAATTTTCATCCACCTCCATTGCTTGGAAGAATTCGACGCAACACAAAACACTAAAAAACCGTTCGATTCTGTTTCACGCTTAATAATGACAGTGAATAGCGCTTTAGTTTGACGTTGTTTGATTTTGTTGATTTCCTTGGTTACCATGGAAACCATCAAAATCGTTCATTAACAGAAAATCATGCATTAATAAGGGTCATTAATGTATGATTTTGAGAACGTTAATAACTGATGTAAATACATGGTCGACAGAAAACTATTTTAAGGAAGATACTTGTAAAATCGTTGCTAGGCAATGTAATAAGTTTGTTGAATCTGACAGTTAGGTAATTATTTTGCCAGTTACAAAATATAGAACGGCATTTTTAATAATAAAAAATCTTTATACGTGTATACTAAGAAATATGTCCGACAGTGAACTTGAATGCACCCCACCAGAACTGCGAGTAGCTGCAGAAAAAGCTACTGAAGGCATGATTCCGGAAAAAAGCAGGGAGAGGTACGAGAAGACTTACGAAGCATATAGTAAATGGTGCGTGATTAAGGGTGTGCAGCATACCTCTGAAACGGTACTCCTTGCTTATTTTGCTGAATTAAGTAAACAAAATAAAGTTTCCACATTATGGTCAAGGTATTCGATGTTGGGAGCAGTTCTTAATATTAGGCAAAATGTTGATATCAGTAATTATGCAAAATTGCGAGCATACCTAAAAAGGCAGAATGTGGGATACAAAGCTAAAAAGTCAAGCGTTCTGTCCAAAGCAGACATTGATAATTTTCTCAACAACGCTCCGATAGAATATCTTCCTCAAAAGGTAACATTCTAATTTCTTCAGTGCATATTAAATTTATGTTAAATTACATATTTCTTTTAGGTTGCTTTAATTATTGGCATCTCTGGAGCCTGTAGATGCGATGAACTTTTAAAAATGAAAATAAGTGATCTGGATATTTTAGAAAACCGAATTATAATAGTAATTCCTGTAACGAAAACCAACTCCTCCCGTACATTCGTAATCACAAAACCGGAAAGGATGAAAGTAATAAAGCAATACTACGACCTTCGCAACAACATTGAATCTGAAAGATTTTTTTTACAAATGAGGAATGGCAAAGTTACACGACAGCCTTTTGGGCATAACTCTATCGGAAATTTTCCCAAAAAAATAGCAACTTACTTAAAACTGGAAAGCGTTAATGGGTTTACAGGACATTGTTTCAGACGTACTTCAGCGACATTACTGGCAAATACAGGTGGAGACATTCTACAGTTGAAAAGATTAGGGGGGTGGAAATCCAGTACCGTTGCTGAAGGATATGTGGAGAACTCATTACATGGACAAGTAAAAATTGCTAATATGTTGTCAAATGAAGAACAATCAAGAACGACGATTTCTAAAAACGAACAGTATAATTTTAAGCAACAACATGGTCTTTCTTTAACAGTTAACAGTAATGATAATTCTAACGTAACCATTAATATTTACAACTCTAAATAGGTTTATTATTGTTTCTTTACTAAATAAATACAGAGTTTGATTCCAATTTATTCTTAAAAACATGTTTTAATGCCAAAATGACAATGATGTCATATTTGTGACTAATGAACTGACACTTGTTAGCTGGGAAAACACTTTTCCGGCTATAGCTGGGAAAGTGAAGTAGGTAAGCAATAAGTCGCTTCCCAACTGTTTCGAAGGGTACAAATCTACAGATTACTAACTGATTGTTAGTAAAAGCACTTTTATTTGTTAGTGACAAAGTTGCATATAAGTTAAAAACATGCAGACTATTAAAGGAAACATATCCTAATATGCTGCATATTACTTGTGTAGCATATGCTCTCCACAGAATCTGTGAATATATCAGAGACACTTTCCGGAAGTTGATAGACTTGTATCCGCTTTTAAAAAAGTTTTCAGAAAAGCACCATTGAGAGTAACTCTTTACAGGGAAAAACTTTCACCTTTGTCACTGCTTCCCTCTCCAGTAATAACTAGATCGGGAACATGGTTGGAAGCTACTAGTTTTTACCCAGAGAATTTCGATAGTTTACAAAATTTCGTTGCTTGTTTAAATGACGATGCTCGAGGTATTTATGTGTGCAATGAACTAATACAAATTCCATATTTAAAAAATCAGTTGTACTTTCTTCAGGAACACTTTGGAAATTTGCCAAAACTAATCACTTATTTTGAAAATCAAAATCTCAAATTAAATGATGGATTAACCACATTAGATGTGGCTATTAATAATTTGAAAAATATTCCAAGTGACTTCGGATGTGACCTTCAGCAAAAGTTAATCGCAGTTTTTAATAGAAATCCAGATTTAATAACATTGCGGAAATTGTGTTTAGGGATAATGCATCAAAATTTAACTGCTAAATACGCTGAAATAAAAGAATATTTCCAGTATGCACCTATAACCAGTTGCGATGTAGAAAGGACGTTTTCTATCTACAAGGATGTATATCATTCAAAGACAACAAATTTTACAGAATAGAACCTTGAGAAAATATTTCTAGTTAATATTAATTTACTCAACTTGAACTACAAAATGAACAAATAAAAATGTATTTCGTATTTTATAGATCACCACCCGTTTGTTTTCCAATTATATAAATAAAATTAAAAACTCTTTAAAAATACAAATTTTCAATAGTACGCCCGTGGGCCATGAGTCATGGGCCTCTCGTGTCCGGTCTCTACTTATATCTATACAGGGTGGCCCAAAATGACCGAAGGGATTTTAATTCCTTATAACTTTTTTATTATAATTTTTTTTTTGTTTTCAGTATTTTGTAAAGAAGACTTGAGGAATTTAAAATGGAACAGTACACAATTGAACAACGTGCCAAAATCGTTGAACTTTATTTCTCAAATCAACGATCCATTGTTTTGACTCAGCGTGCATATCGTCGTTATTTTAATGTGCGGGTTGGACCCTCAGAGTCAACAATAAACCGTCTGGTTTGCAAATTTTCGAGAACAAGGAGCAGTAAGGAACCTTCCTGGTGCCGCCAGACGACAAACGGTGCACACGGATGACAATATTGAACGGGTACGGGAGAGTATTCGGGAAGATGGAGAAACATCAACCAGGAGACGTTCGACACAACTTGGCCTCTCAAGAGGGTCGCTGCAGAGAATTTTGCATACAATAAGAATGTTTCCATACAAAATTCAGCTTGTCCAACAATTGAAACCGACAGATTACCAGCAACGACTTGATTATGCAATTTATTTTCGTCAAAAAGCAGAAGAAAATCATGATTTTATTCATAATTTAATTATGAGCGACGAAGCCCATGGGTTTGTTAATAGACAAAACTGCAGGATATAGGCTACGGAAAATCCAAGAGTAGTTCAACAGCGAGAATTACACCCACTTAAGGGTACCGTTTGGTGCGGTGTTTCGTCGGAAAGGATAATTGGCCCATATTTTTTTGAAAATGAACACGGTGTCGCCGTTTCCATCACTGGTGTTAGATATCGGACAATGTTGGAAAATTTTTTAAGGCCAGCCGTGGAAAACCATCCGCAAGTATGGTTCCAACAGGATGGAGCCACAGCGCACACTGCGAGGGACACAGAGGGTCTTTTACGCGACATCTTTGGTGAACGAATTATTTCACGTACAAGCGATTTTAATTGGCCTCCGCGTTCACCGGATTTAACCGCTTCAGACTGTTTCCTTTGGGGTTATTCGAAAGGAAAGGTCTATATTAATAAGCCTCGAACCATACAGCAATTAAAAAATAATATACGCGACGAAATCAACAACATAACACCTGAAGTTTTGCGAAAGGTTATGGAAAATGTTTTGGAAAGAGCACGAATATGCGAAGCAGAAAATGGCCACCACTTGCGAGATATAATTTTTCATAATTAAATTAAAAATATTCTCCATTAATATGCTGTATTTAAAATTAAAAAAAAATTAATAATTATGTCTTAAATAAGAAGATATAATGAACTCAAACCCCTTCGGTCATTTTGGGCCAGCCTGTACTATACTATAAAATTTGTAACTGAAATTTATTATTTGTCGTTCAATACTACGCGAATTAGAAACAAAAATTAACTTACCGCAAATCGTAGCTATGTATTGTTTAGTTTTTTCACTTTTTATCAAAATTGGGTCCTCGACATCTGCCATTTTTGTCTCTTTTATAAATTTTCTTATTCTTCACACAATAAATAACGTACTTCAACTGCTACAAATCAATCGCATCTGTTCATTTTCTAAACTGATAAAAATATATATATATATATATATAAAAGGTATGTATGTAAATTGCACTGGAAAATAAACCACTTCATTTTTAACTTCAATATTCCACCTGAGAGCTTTCAAATAAGAGTATACTAATTGATAAAGAAAATAATCAAATCGACTTGATAATCAAGGCAAAAACCATATCCACTTAAAAATATTAATTGCAGTGTACTTTTTATATTATTTTGTGTAGGGGGGGATAATAAATTATGAACTGGCATGACATGTAAGCTTTGATTACCAATAGGTCATTCATTCATTAAAAATAATCTCTTAAAAGTTTCGTAAGTTAGTAATTAATTATAATTACTAACTTACGATATTGTGCAAATAATTATTTGCATAATATTCGAAAAAATTTATTTATTTTGAGGATAAATTACTTAATTAAGAAATACTGAAAAAACAAGCCTATCAACGCGAGGAAACGTACAGACGACCGTTTCGTTCTAATTGGAACTTCTCAATGTACGGCATTCCCTTTCGATGACGACCTTGCTTTTTCATTTCTATACTTTCTGTATATATAGTTAACATTTGGAATTTACTGCAAGTGAGAATTAATGAATATTAAATCACATTCTTACATGTAAATGTCGACTTATTTAATGCGTATAAATCTACAATCCGTCAAACTAAGTTTGTACTAGTATGCAGAACACACTCTTTCGCGACAACGAACTTCCTGGTAGTTAGGTTAATTAAGAATTAAGAAATACTGAAAAAACAAGCCTATCAACGCGAGGATATTTCTTAATTCTTAATTAACCTAACTACCAGGAAGTTCGTTGTCGCGAAAGAGTGTGTTCTGCATACTAGTACAAACTTAGTTTGACGGATTGTAGATTTATACGCATTAAATAAGTCGACATTTACATGTAAGAATGTGATTTAATATTCATTAATTCTCACTTGCAGTAAATTCCAAATGTTAACTATATATACAGAAAGTATAGAAATGAAAAAGCAAGGTCGTCATCGAAAGGGAATGCCGTACATTGAGAAGTTCCAATTAGAACGAAACGGTCGTCTGTACGTTTCCTCGCGTTGATAGGCTTGTTTTTTCAGTATTTCTTAATTCTTAATTAACCTAACTACCAGGAAGTTCGTTGTCGCGAAAGAGTGTGTTCTGCATACTAGTACAAACTTAGTTTGACGGATTGTAGATTTATACGCATTAAATAAGTCGACATTTACATGTAAGAATGTGATTTAATATTCATTAATTCTCACTTGCAGTAAATTCCAAATGTTAACTATATATACAGAAAGTATAGAAATGAAAAAGCAAGGTCGTCATCGAAAGGGAATGCCGTACATTGAGAAGTTCCAATTAGAACGAAACGGTCGTCTGTACGTTTCCTCGCGTTGATAGGCTTGTTTTTTCAGTATTTCTTAATTCTTAATTAACCTAACTACCAGGAAGTTCGTTGTCGCGAAAGAGTGTGTTCTGCATACTAGTACAAACTTAGTTTGACGGATTGTAGATTTATACGCATTAAATAAGTCGACATTTACATGTAAGAATGTGATTTAATATTCATTAATTCTCACTTGCAGTAAATTCCAAATGTTAACTATATATACAGAAAGTATAGAAATGAAAAAGCAAGGTCGTCATCGAAAGGGAATGCCGTACATTGAGAAGTTCCAATTAGAACGAAACGGTCGTCTGTACGTTTCCTCGCGTTGATAGGCTTGTTTTTTCAGTATTTCTTAATTCTTAATTAACCTAACTACCAGGAAGTTCGTTGTCGCGAAAGAGTGTGTTCTGCATACTAGTACAAACTTAGTTTGACGGATTGTAGATTTATACGCATTAAATAAGTCGACATTTACATGTAAGAATGTGATTTAATATTCATTGATTCTCACTTGCAGTAAATTCCAAATGTTAACTATATATACAGAAAGTATAGAAATGAAAAAGCAAGGTCGTCATCGAAAGGGAATGCCGTACATTGAGAAGTTCCAATTAGAACGAAACGGTCGTCTGTACGTTTCCTCGCGTTGATAGGCTTGTTTTTTCAGTATTTCTTAATTCTTAATTAACCTAACTACCAGGAAGTTCGTTGTCGCGAAAGAGTGTGTTCTGCATACTAGTACAAACTTAGTTTGACGGATTGTAGATTTATACGCATTAAATAAGTCGACATTTACATGTAAGAATGGGATTTAATATTCATTAATTCTCACTTGCAGTAAATTCCAAATGTTAGATAAATTACTTATCGATTCGCATCTATTAAATTTATGAATATCTTTTCAATAGGTTCTATAATAACTTCTTTCAAATTTTGATGACCTGACAAAAACAAATAAATAAAATAATAAGGAAAAGCTTTAATATACGCTAGAGTTGCATATAAATCTGAACTATTTCCCATCAACATTAAGATATTTATCGTAACTTTACATACCATGGTGCTCCTGGACTCTGAGCCAATCTTGCACACAGGTTTTCAGTTCCTCATTAGTACTGAACCGCTGCTTTCCCAACCACACTTTCATTCTGGTGAACGAATTGTCACTTGATACCAAATCGGAATTGTAGGACTGATGGTCTAAAAACTCCCATCCGAAATTCTTAAGCAGATCCTTTGTTTGCGCTATGGGTTCTTTTTGCTTCCTACATTTTTAATTCACTTTGTTATTTTTTTTTGGACGGTTCGATATACAGATTTCCTTTATCAAGAGAATACAAAATATTTTGTATTCTCTTGATAAAGGCGTATACAGCCGAAACATGTAGAGTTTTTTAAATACATATATTTTGAAGTAATATACAGACCTTTAATCGCCTACTGATTAGGTTTACCATATATATATATATATATATATATATATATATATATATATATATATATATATATATATATATAGTATTTTCGTGACCTTGGTATGATAAGGTAAACTTAATTAGTCGGCGATTAAAGGTCTGGTTATTACTTCAAAGTGTATATATTTAAAATAATCCTACATGTTTCGGCAATGATGCCTTTGCCAACGATATAAAAAATATAAAAAAATTGTTTATATTTTTTATATCCTTGACAAAGGCATCATTGCCGAAACATGTAGGATTATTTTAAATATATACACTTTGAAGTAATAACCAGACCTTTAATCGCCGACTAATTAAGTTTACCTTATATATATATATATATATATATATATATATATGTTTTCTTTCAGGTTTCCGCGGGTAGTAGTATGTGTTGTAACTGGATTCCGGGTTTTCTTCCGCATTTCCATTGTTTGGTCTTTGTAAAGACCGGTGCTGGTTTCTGGACGACGTTTCGGCAAAATCACATTTGCCATCTTCAGGTCTGCGATAACTGTCTGCTTCTGCTTCTGGTTACTCGTAAACTTCGAGTTGGTTTACGAAGTTGGTTACGAGTTGGTTTATGAGTAACCAGAAGCAGAAGCAGATAGTTATCGCAGACCTGAAGATGGCAAATGTGATTTTGCCGAAACGTCGTCCAGAAACCAGCACCGGTCTTTACAAAGACCAAACAATGGAAACGCGGAAGAAAACCCGGAATCCAGTTACAACATATATATATATATGTTATATGTATATATATATATATATATACAGGGTTCGGCAAAATAACCTCCCACATTTTAATCGTTAATAAAAACGCCATTGTAAATGTTGTTTAAATTTTTATTTAATTAAATGGAAATGTATACTATGCCATTTGTTTTCATTAAGTTTTGAAAATTACAGACTTCAAGTGGCGACCATTGTTTTCGATACACATTCGAAGGTGATTTTTGAACGTTTCCATTACTCGAGCAGTCATTTGAGGCGATATTTCTGCAATTTCTTGACGTATTGCTGCTTTTAATTCGTCAATGGTTCGGGAATGGTGTTCAAAGACCTTCGCTTTCAGGTAGCCCCAAAGGAAAAAGTCGCATGGGGCAAGATCGGGTGAACGAGCAGGCCACCCAACATCTCCACGTAATGAGATTACGTGTCCTGGAAACATCTCCCTTAAAACGTTCATGGACCTTCTGGCCTTATGAGCCGTAGCTCCATGCTGTTGGAACCAAACATCCGCATGGTTAAGTTCTCTAAGTCTTGGGTCCAAAAAATTACGTAGCATGTCGATATATCGATCGGCGGTTACGGTAACCGTAACGCCTCCCTCTTCAAAAGAATAGGGACCCCAAACGCCAAATGACCCAACAACACACCAAACAGTAACGTGTGGGCTGTGAAGTGGCCTTTCATGGATCTGCTGTGGATTTTCTCGTGCCCAGTAGCGAAAATTTTGCTTGTTCACACAGCCGGATAAATGGAAATGGGCTTCGTCACTGGTTATTAAAAGTCCATTTTGTGGGATGTTTTGAAGAATATCGTTGCAACATGCTATACGATTTTCCCTGTCTCGTTCACTCAGCTCTTGTGCGATCATCATTTTGTATGGGTGGAAGTGTAGGTCTGTTTGTAAAATTCTTCGCAGCGAACGATCTGATAACCGCAAAGCAGCGGCATGTTTAACAGCTGAACGAGTAGGAGATCGTTCCACAGCTTCTCTAACAGCTGCAACATTTGCAGGTGTCCGAACACTTCTGGGTCTACCGGTTAGTTTTCTTTTTAAGGCTGAACCTGTGGCTCTAAAATTCGAAACCCAAAGCAGTATTGTTTTGCGATCTGGAACCGGAGCATGTCTACCCCGTGCGAAGTGAGTACGAAAAGTTCGTTGCGTTGTAATCACAGATTCATTTTTCAAAAATGTTTCGATAATGACAGCACGATGTTCGCCCGTCCAAATCATGATGACAACTAAAATGGCAAGTCATGTGCTACCAACTGAAAACACTAAGCTCCCCATCGCTTCAGTGGCGCGGGCACAGTGGCGGTGCAAAATGTGGGAGGTTATTTTGCCGGACCCTGTATATATATGTATATATATATATATATATATATATATATATATATATATATATATATATATTGTGATGTACTGCCTCATTATAAAACATCTTTACTCTATTTTTCATTAAAAGTGTAGACAAGAGTTAAAAATTATGTATATGCATGGACACACAGAACGTATTTACCAGCGTTTGCTTCAACTACCAGACGCATGCGTTTCTGTGTAACTACTTTGTCAATGATAGGTTTACGAAGACAAACGACTGTAGGTACACTTGCGGTCATGTAGAAAGTTTTGTCCTATCCGAAGACATCAGATAACTCATGCCATCTGACGGACAAAACCGACCACGCCGGTGCAAAGTGTTTCTTCTCGAATAGATAAGCTATTACAGGAAAAGAAAAAAATACGCATATTACTGTGAGTCCATTAACTCGTCGCCAGGTGGCGTAGTATAGCAAAAACAAATTGAATGTCGATGCGACAATTCACATCAAGCTTTGATACAAAATAATACAAATCTGTATAAAAACAAATTTGTATCTGTATATGCATGGACACACAGAACGTATTTACCAGCGTTTGCTCAACTACCAGACGCAGATGGCATGAGGTTATCTGATGTCTTCGGATAGGACAAAACTTGCTACATGACCGCAAGTGTACCTACAGTCGTTTGTCTTCGTAAACCTATCATTGACAAAGTGGTTACACAGAAACGCATGCGTCTGGTAGTTGAAGCAAACGCTGGTAAATACGTACTGTGTCCATGCATATACAGATACAAATTTGTTTTTATACAGATTTGTATTATTTTGTATATGTATTTGTCATTATGTGACATGTCAATTTTATAATAGAGTAACGATTTTTATATTGAGTTGGTCATCTATTAGTTTTGAATTATAATTATGATAGTTCTCAATTTAAAAGTCAAATTAGTATCGAATTAAATTTAGAAATGTTGTACGTAAATGGATATAGATTTATATTGATAGAAAGAAGTTTAATATGTTGTTAATTATTAACATAAAAAATGGTTTGCTATGAATATGAAATTTGAAAAAAGAAGAGATATCTTCATGGAGAGAAATTGAAAAAAATAACAGGAGAGAACGATTGTTAGTATTCAAAGTAAATATTGCAAGATTGGAAGAGATAGAGAGAATAGCGAGTGTCGAGAGTAATATCAGAAGTTTCGAGAAAGGTTTTTTGGAAAGATTACAATCCAGCAAGTATATAAAGAATAGAACAATTTATGAAGTTGGATTCATTTTAATTATAATATTGTATTTTCAAAATTAATTAAGGTAATTACTATTAATAATATTAAGAAGAGCATTATGTATACGTAATCAAATTAAACATTGTTTCTCATTGAGTAATTTTCATTTTATTATAGCATACATTCAGAATTTTTAATGTGTCGATAATATATTCACATTCAGAGATTATAACAATATATATATTTTGCTGATTTTTCCCAACATACGAATTAACTATTTCCGATTCTTTTATTTTATTTGGATATTGTTTGCTTGATCTCTTCGGATTTATTTGGCTTACATTCGGCAGCTTCTGTGTTAGCGGTGCAGGTTGAGATTATAGGCACAGTGGCGCCTATTTTAAGAAGAACCTCTCCCTAGCTCGTCTCTAAACTGGCTAGCATCTCAACTTAAGATCTCCGAGGCTTTCGTGTATGGTAAGTGGGTAAGGCGTTAAGGCGATTCCGAATTCTATAAACTTCACCAACAAAATTTCTCTATAGTTCCAAAACACAGTAGCCAAAAGATTTGTGTTGGACTAGGTTTGTTTAAACTTCTTTGATTCGTTTGGAGAGTTTGCATCCATCGTTTCAATTACTCTTTTGTCTCAGTGTTCATAAATTGATCCACGTTTCGTCTCTCCTTACAATATTTTTTTAATAAAAGCTTACCCTTCCTGAAGCACTGCAAAAACGTTAGCGCAGAATTAACTCGATGAAGTTTGTGAACTTCTGTGACATGTTTGGTAACCCACCGTGGACAAAATTTATGGTAGCCGAGTCGTACTGGAACATTGCCTTAAAGAGGTGACCGAGAAATTTGAAAAAAATCAGCGCACTGCTCAGAAATTGTCAACCGACAGCGTTCTCCAATCGTGTTGATCACACAATGTCGTCTGTGGCTACGAACTCCCTCCCTGACCTTCTTAATCGTGGACATCAGTTCGATCAGTATCATTTTTGCACTACACTATTATTCATAATGTTTTCCCATACACAACGCACAATATTTAACGAATTTCTGCCGAATCGTTGTATATATACGACAGTAGTTATATTACAAATTTTACATACCTGAAGAGGGAATAAAAATTATCGGAGATCTTCGCTAACATTCAAAATATACAAAAATAAATGCGTAACATAAACTATTGAAATTGACGGAAAACTTCTTCATAAATTAATTATTACATGCAAAAACAAATATATAAATAACTGTAGAATACCAATCCTAAGAAAAATATGACGTGGGATCTAGATTTATATGTGTTTTAAATGACTAGAAATATTACTTAATTAAATTCTATAATACACTTATCTTGCGAAGATATAAGTCTGGTTTCAAGCTACATCGCACGGCTAATTGCCAGGTGTAGATCTTGAAGACTTGAATTTACAATTATCCAAACCAACTCTAGTCTTATTCTAGTTTCAAAACTAGCTTAGCTTAGTTCCCATCTTAGATGACTACGGGGATATCTGGATGACTGCGTGTTATTAAATCAACGAAGAGTTATCACCAAAAACCACAACGGCAGATTAAGACAGAAATCCACCCCCAAGGGGTGCTTGTATTCGCAGCTAGCACGATACTTCACAGTATTACACAAAAAGTGACTTAAATCCTAGTGACACACAGCCTCGTCGATATCTCAATCGGAAGTATCTCCAAAAACACGGCATCTCATTGTTCATACACCCAAGATCCAAATACGCACGTCTATTGGGCATTGCGTTTCATATCGCGGCTCCCATTGGTTGAATATACTTGCGCCACCCTATCTTAGTGTACTCAATGTATAAAACACATGTTACGAAGATAGTTCGATAAATAAACGTAACAGTCTATCTTAACGAGTTTTCAAGACATTACTTTTCAGACGGCTTATGAAAATTGCAAAGTGTAATAGATGATAAGTGTATAGAATTGGATGAGAATTATGTTGAAAAATAAAATATATTTTTTACCCCAAAGTAAATGTAATTGTTGACGATAGAGTATAATTTGAGTTGTTGTTTGCGCTATCTTCATCGCCTGTGGAGCTCAGATATTCCGACGTTTCAGGAAAGAACATTTCTCAGTGTAGAAGCCGTCATACTAATAATTAGAGAACGGACACGCTTACCACATGACGCAAAGCCCAGTGCAGTACTGGCGAAAGACTGTATTTCTAAAATATTTAATTTTATTTATATAATTGGAAAACGAACGGGTGGTGATCTATAAAATTACGAAATTCATATTTATTTGTTGAAAAGTTGTATTTATAAAGTTTTTAATTTTATTTATATAATTGGAAAACATACGGGTGTGATCTATCTATCTAAAATTACGAAATACATATTTATTAATTAATTTTATTTATATAATTGGAAAACAAACGGGTGGTGATCTATAAAATTACGAAATACATATGTATTTGTTGAAAAGTTGTATTTTTAAAGTTTTTAATTTTATTTCTATAATTGGAACATTTTTATTTGTTCATTTTGTCGTTCAAGTTGAGTAAAGGAGTATTAATATTGACTAGCAATAGTTTCTCAAGGTTTTCTTCTGTAAATTTTGTTCTCTTTGAATTAAGTACATCCTTATAAATAGAAAACGTCCTTTCTACATCGCAACTGGTTATAGGTGCATACTGGAAATATTCTTTTATTTCTTCATATTTAGCCGTTAGATTTTGTGGAATTGTCTCCATACATAATTGCTGCAATGTAATTAAATCTGGATTTCTATTAAGAATTGCTTCAAACTTTTGCCGAAGGCCACATCCGAAGTCACTTGGAATACTTTTCAAATTATTAACAGCCACATTTAATGTGGTTAATCCGTCATTTAATTTGAGATTTCGATTTTCAAAATAAGTGATTAGTTTTGGCAATTTTCCAAAGTGTTCGTGAAGAAAGTACAACTGATTTTTTAAATTTGGTATTTGTGTGGGCTCCTTGCACTCACCAATACTTCTAGCATCCTCCTTTAGCAGTGTTACGAAATGTTTTAGACTATCGAAATTCTCAGCATAATAACTAGTAGCTTCCAGGCATGTTCCCCATCTAGTTATTACTGGAGTGGGAGGCAGTGACAGAGATGGAATTTTTTCCCTGAAAAGAGCTACTCTCAATGGTGCTTTTCTGAAAACTTTTTTAAAAGCTGATACAAGTCTATCAACTTCCGGAAAAGTGTCTTTGATATATTCACAGATTCTGTGGAGAGCATGTGCTACACAAGTAATATGCGGCATATTAAGATATGTTTTCGTCAATAGTCTGCCTGTTTTTAACATATACGCAACACTATCACTGACAAATAAAAGTATTTTTTCTTTGTACGTGGCGTCCGAATGAAGCATTTTTTGCATATTCTCCTTAATGGTTTCAGCAACTGTTTCCGCATCAACTCTATTTAAAACACTTTTTGCTATTACATATGAGTTATAGGGAATAGTTGGATGTAGTACACCACCCACAACATTTACCACACAGCGTCCTAACATATCCACCGTTTCGTCGGCGCTTATCCATATGTATTGATTTAAAAGATGGCTTCTAATGCGTTCTACTGTTCTCGTATAGCACCTAGAAACATAATATTTGCGTAAAGTTGATTCATCAGGAACATTTCGACGAGTATATTTTTTCAGAAATGTCTTCAAAATTGGATTGTTCAATTTAAATAATGGAATATTAGCTGCCATAAAAGTTTCACAGAGTTCTTCGTTAAAATTGTCAGATTCCAGCGGGTTCAATTTTTTTTCGTGCTTTAACGATCCTACGTGACGTTTTACGGTTGATTTATTGCAATTTTTCAATAACGTTTCACACACTTCACAATAAATTTCGGAATCACTGGCAATGTACATACAATCAGTATGGCCCTCAATCCAACTCGCCATTGTTTGACGATGCCATTCTAGACGCTCTTCCATTGTCTGAAAAAGTAAGAATATTCTAGATCCAAATAAACGAAATTAAATAACGAAATTTTATGCACACTTACGTGAAAATAATTGGAAGATGTTGCTTAAATGAAAAGAAAAGGAATGTACGTGCTATTTCTCTTACAAAATACGATAAACTTATTTATTTTATCTACGTACACGACACCACTGAAAACACTATATTCTCCGAATACAATAGCTGGGTTGTCCATTGTTATCGCTGCGAGACTAGGTGGCCGAGTAAGTCAAACAAATACTTCATTGAATTACGCCGGGATGTACTGAGCGACGTTATACACAATTCCAATTGCCGATTGCGTTTTATGGAAATTGCATCCGTTCTCTACTAATAATACTATGTATGTCAACATATTTCCAAGTTAGCGACAAATTCTACCGATTTTTTACATTTTTATATTACTGTAAATTGAATATATTTCTATTAATATTTAATTCATAGCCCCAATCTTTTGACAAGTGAATTTTGGTAATTTGTCGAAATAAATACACTGGAAATTCATCGCAAAGAATTTATTAAAAAATATTCATGTGTACATCACATACATATGTATGTATATTATATAATTATTATATACAAAATGACTAGCTTGAAAATACTTCGATTCCATTAAAGCATCTTTGGTTATTTTCCATAAAATTATTTAAAACTTCGTTATTGAAGTCGTTGTTCTCAATAGTTATTACACAATTGGTAATAGGTACAATTACTTTCCGAAAATTCTAATACCAGAATCTATGTATCCGAACATAGTAATTTCAGTTAACTTAGGATATTACATCATTTGACAATCATCTTATTATAAAATTTTTGGATCTAAGATGTCCCAAATTGAACATTTGATTTTAAAATTGACTTTATTTTTTTTTGGTTTGCGGTTGATAACTCTAATACTTTGACAGGTGTAAATTATGATTTTTAAGGGAAATGCTTTACAATAAAATAGCGCGTTCTTTATCATTAAAATGTATTGTAAATCCTGATAAAATTTTATTGAGATGATGTGAAAATTCAGCTGTCTGAAAATGGATTAGAAAATTTGAAAATATTCGATAACACTTCATCAGGTTGTTGTTACATGTTGTACACGTAACAATCCAAACAAATATATATTTCTTCCCCCACAAACAATTTTTTTGTAAAATACAGCTTTTAAATTGAATGCTTTAATTGTGTCGTCATATATATCAATATATGGACACGTAATCCGAATTGAATGATTCTGCTGTGTCGTAGATTACGAGTCGAAATATAAATATATGACAAAACAATAGAGCGGTATTTTACTGAGATTCCATTGACAAAATGTGTGAAATGCACGAAACGTGTAAGTACCAGCATTTCATTCTTATTAGAAATCATCAGTACACGATATTCAGAGACAGACATGCTTTTTACTTCTATACTGCGTGTATATACAGTTGAAACGCGCTTCCTGCGAATATATAGCAATAGGGGAATATAGTGGGGATGTAAGTTGGTTGGTTGCAAGATAGGTCGACTGTTACGGTCACTTATATCAGTTGTACTAATTTAGCACCATGAAGTTACTTGAATTACAATAATGTCGTGTAGTATATCCTTTCGTTTGTCCATGTTTATTCATTAGTATCAATGTGGGATAAGATTCTATGAGAATTATATTGCCATTCGTATCGTACAATTTCCTTCAGTGAATACTCACTAAAAACCTGCATCTTCAATCTGTATAAGTGTTCCAAGGATTAGAGCTTGTTGAACTTTGTCACCATCGACAGGTCGTTGGTTTTTACAATATCACGAAATGGTCAAAAAATCGTGTTCAGTGAAGAGGCACATTTTCAATTCAGTAGATTGAGAGAAGGCAAAGAAAAATTACCTCATTTTAGTTTCTAAAAACTCTCGAGTAATTTATGAAATGCAAATATACCCGAAATAAATCACTTTATGATGTAGATTTTTAACGGGTGTATTTCTTCGACGTTAATGCTACTAATACTGAAACTGCAAATGCCATTCGTTACCGTAATACATGAAACTTGAACCAATGTAATTCTAGCAGGACAACGCCACCTATTATACAACTCGCGCACCAGTCGATCTACCCCGCCAACAATTTTTAGATAGCGTAATTTCACGAAATGTCGACATCGATTATCTAGCAAGATCTTGTAATTTAGCACCATGGAGTTACATGAAATACATGGTCTATGGCACTAATCCACAAACAGTAGATAAATTCAAGAACATGTGCAAAATTTTAAACTTAATGCAAATGAGAATTAATAACACAGGCCTGCATTTTTCAACTCTTTGAATGTTGATTTAAAAATTTTTAACTGTTTTCTAGTAATTGGGTAGCGCTGATTTCAAATATGCTTTTATTTTTTTGTATCACGTAAGGTTATTTTTCAAACCAGTAAAATCAAAAAATATAGAAAAAACACGATTTATTTCATTTATAAGCTAGTTTTATATTATATTTAAAAAAATACAAAAATATACACATAGAAACTATTGGAAATAGTTATTTATTCTTTATGCTTCTTAAAAAAACGTTTTCGTTTTTCAGAAATGCTTCGTTTGGATGTTTTTCTGTCATATTCAGCTAAAGGAAGATCTGAAGGTAGTTTCTGGGGCAAGCAAATGTTTTGTTTCAACCTAGACCCCAGTACTTCAGAAAGATCTTTTGAAAGTCTCAAATCTCTTACTAAATCATTCAGTTCGGCTTGTGAAAATAGCTGAGGTTGGTTATGACCTGAGGTTGATCGTTCAAAATCACTATACATCTGTACGGAGCCGGAAGTTGAAGAGGTTTCAATATCTGCTTGTAGTACTTTGGGGGATATAGGTATAGGTACATGATCACTGTGAGGAACTGGTCTGATAGCAGATTTAATATTGTTTGGGTACAAAATATGTTTCAAAGTTTTTCTATTATGCCCCTTAATGCCCTTCATGATGATTTTGCGGTTCCCTCCAAACCATCGGTATTCCAAAAGGAAGCCTTTTTCTATTCCCTTTGGTCCAATGTCTTAAACCTTCTTCACATACCTTACAAACAACGTGCAGTGCCCAATCTTTATCTTGATCTCCTAATTTGATTTTGAAATAAGCATAATATGCATTTTTCACAAATTCACCAATTGGTCTCTTAAACTTTTTCAAGACGAAATATCCACAAATATAACAGAAATCATCTGGTTTGTTTTTGCTACACCGGCTAGACATATTTTTAAGCAATGTTTATTTATCAAATACCACGCACAACACTAAAGACAAATTAATTTTACTTATATAATTGTTTCAGCCTTTACTTGATAAAATTCCATTATAACTATTATCAGGATAAAATAAAACAAATTTTAATGAATTTCACTTTTTAATTGGCACTGCAACGATCGTTTCGCTCCAACCTGAGCTTCATCAGTCTGTCTGATGTCAGTTATATGTCTGATGAAGCTCAGGTTGGAGCGAAACGATCGTTGCAGTGTCAATTAAAAAGTGAAATTCATTAAAATTTGTTTTATTTTATCCTGATAATAGTTAATTTTACTTGTTTACTGATCGACACTCAGAGCTATAATGAAGTAAATGACATTAAAATATACATTTTGTTTGGAGTGATAAACTTGAAATACTTCTTCGCAGTACTAATAAAGTGCGAGTGCAGCAAAAGGCCTTATGAAACGAGTTTTTTATACAATTTTTTCTATTTTACGTTTTTTACATTAATAAATTGCTTAAATTGGAATTATTTAATTTGAAAGTTCAAAGTTTAATTTTTATATAAAGCATGCAGTTGGTCACATTGATACTTGACATTTTCAAATTTAAATCTTGCTATCCGCGAAGTATATTATATTACATATTATTTATTAATTTTCGTTAACATTACTTGATATTTCATTTAAAAATATAAACATGAGTGACGTAGAAACATATATACATATTGCTATAGATTTTTCCTTGGACAAGAAAGGAAAAATGATTGAACAATTTTGAACTCTATAATGAAGTACATTTAAAAAAAAAAATTATCTATTTCAATTGTATGTTTATTTATTTCAGACGGGGATCGTTATATATATATTTTATTTTATAAGTGAAAATTTTTATAATGTTTGAAATTATGATTAACCCTCGTATATTTAGGTTGACCAGAGGATTGAACTTGCCGCTTTTCCGGATATTGTATTTATTAAAATGTGTTGTCTGTATATATTTTGATTTTATAGATGGTAGGGATGTTCAGGCGGATGTTGAAATTTCATTTTGAGTGAGAGATATCTTGATGTTTAAAGTGATCGGTTTATTAAAGAATAAAATACTCAATTTTATTCTTTGTTTTATAAAATCGGGTTGAATATTGTTTATGCATTTATTGTGAGGTGCATCTAAATCTTAATTCGATTTTTGCGAGTGTTTAGATGGTGATAAAAATGTTTTTTTATGAATAAGATATCTCTCGTGCATTTTATAAATTGTGCATAGATCTATGTAAGTTTGATAAAATATTTTGTTTATATATTTGATATCACGATTATTTACATTATTATAATTTCATGTATTTCTTGTAATAATTTATATTTGAAAGTAGTATATGGGTATTAGAGCAAGTTGTCATGTTTTTTGTAAGGGAAGTTTTTTCTTAAAATAATATTCGAGAACATTTTGAATTCAAGGTTGGAGTTTTCTTTAGTGGGGATTGACCTTGTTGTGTTATTTTTGCGCATGACAAAATTTCAATTTTCGCGGGTTGCGAAAACTTAGTTGTTTTTGACATTTGTTTGCAGGGGTCAAAGTAGAGGTTAAACTTGACAAATTTCACTAGTATTTATTAGTTTTATGTTTGATCGAGTGTCACAAGGGGTTTTTCTCTGTGTGCGAGTCATTATTCACAAAGAGTGTTTCCCCATTGCTACTGTTTGATGATGCTTTAGCACCCTATACACTTTGTAGAGGGATTTTTTTTAATTTTTTTTTAAATAAACTAACAAATTAACAGATAAGATTTTTATTTGTGTTTATCGTTTTATTTTCGGATTAAAACTTGGACCTGATCCGCGAGGAACGATTCATGAGATGGGAGTTCGTAGATTCTACTAGACTGAATAGCCGGCAATATAAGCTGTAGTGTGAATAAAAAAATTAATAAGCAATTTCAAAGCAAATTCCAACTGCAATATGTTGTTGTCAATTGTATACAACATACGTTGTTTGTGTAAAATACGGACATATATCATATCTGTCAAATGTACATAAATTCTTAAAATCAAATGACAGCAATGATATTTATTTCTGTATTCGAACAACGCCAACATTGAAAAATGAAAAAAAGTGTATCGTAATGAAGCTCATTTCGATACTGTTTTGGGTTTCATAATGAATTCATTTCGAACGCAAAATAGAAAAAATCATTTTTGGGTTAATACCTAGAATTTGAAGTAGTACATTCATTTTAAAATGTATTAAAACGCCTATTATAAGATTTTTTTTATAATTTTTTCTTTTTCTTTTGTGCAAAAAAAAAAATATGTGGGTGGTAGAGACCAACTGTATTTAATTAGTTATTGCTATATAAAAACTGAGCTTAACAAACAAAAATCACGTCATCACAAATTTTATGCAGGCCTGTGTAATCAATTAAATATCATTCCACATGCATTTATCGCTAAATGAGTTGCATTAATTTCTACAATCCGCCAAAATTAAGTTTATACTAGCTCGTAGACACACATCCGTCAAATATCGTGTACTAACGATTTCTAATCAGAATGAAATTTACACGTTTCGGGATAGACGTTCCGTTCTTGCATTTTTCATTTTTATTCATAACCAGGGAAGGTTGACGTCAAGGCGTGCGTCTACAAACTAGTACAAATTTAGTTTGGCGGATTGTAGAAATTAACGCTACACATTTGGTGACAAATGCATGTGAAATGAGATTTAAATGATTATTAATTCTCATTTGCATTAAATTCAACTTAGTATAGAAGTCAAAAAGGCATATCTGTCCCCGAATATAATACTGACGATTTACAATGAAAATGAAATGCTCGAATTTACACGTTTCAGGATAGCATTTTTTCATTTACCCTGCAAAATTTCAATTGAAAATTTGTTGAAAAAAAGACAAAATTTGCAACCTGACTCTTGAGATGTTTTCCATATTTAATCACAGAATACTTAACAAATATCCAATCACATAATCAATAAACAATGGTATCATTTCCAATTTAAATCTAGCGTTCAATTTGGGTTACCTTTAATGCTCTATAATCATAGTTTTGTTCTTAGTTCTATGTACGATGTTTTGTAAAGAAAGACTTCAGTACCTCCTTTTAAACATTTTTTTCCAAAATATACATGTTACTTAATTTCCTAAGCACGTAAATTATTTCTTCATATGCTTGTTTCAGTTATGACTAGAGCAGACCAATTTCCGTGCGCGCCATGTGCGCCGATCTGAGGATGATTGTATTGCATCAGAACTAATAAAAAGCATTCAGTATGTGTTTGGTACTTGCTTAGACTGCATGTAAGTATAAGCATACGTAATAAAATGTCGTCGACACATAAATCGAGAAAGCGACCGTTGTCAGACGAAGTGAATAAGTTTATTATGGATTTCCCGGACTTAATATACGATGGCTCAAAAATTAAATGCTTAGTGTGCAATACATATCTAATGTGTTGGTCAAAAACACATTGTAGAGAACACGTAAGCAGTTCGAAACACAATAATAACAAAATTAATCGACAACAGTTTATACATGAACTATGTGTAACTATGATTGTGTGTACACTGCCGTTTACTTTGTTAGCATCCAGACGACTAGAACAATGTAATGCCGAAAAAATTTCAGATGTGCTATTAGATACTTGGGAAAAATTTAAACTTTCGAAAGGCCAAGTATTAATGTTTATGATCGATGATGTGGCAACCATGTATTCTGTAGGCCGGTCTCTTAGAAAATATTGTCCTAACTTGTTACATATTACTTGTAAACTCCATGCTCTACACCTTGTGGCAGAACAGGTGCGTAGATGTTATCCAGAGGTAGATGCTTTAATATCGAGCACAAAGGCAGTATTCCTGAAATCTCCAAAACGTATTCGGAAATTTCACGAATTGTGTCCCCATAATCCTGACCCACCACAGCCGATTCTGACACGTTGGGGTACATGGTTACGGGCGGGGTTTTACTATCATGAACATTTTGAAAAAATTAAGGACGTGGTTTTATCATTCGATCCGAAAGAAAGTGCAGCTATCAATACACGCCAAAAAAAAATTCAAGATGTCCAGATTAAAAGGGATTTACAAAGTATTCGTGAGAATTACTTGAGACTAGAAGAAGCAATAACAAAATTAGAAAATTCGTCGCTGCTGTCGTTAGAGGAATCACTGCAAATCGTTAAAGATGTTCACGCACAACTGTGTGCTGTAGAAGACGCAAAAAGTGAAAGTGTTCTAATTAAATTTGAAAGTGTTTTAGACAAAAATGCAGATTTTGACACCTTAACACGTATTTGTGAGGGCACGGCTACAGATGCGTTAAGTTGCTTAAAAAAGTATTTTGATTATGCGAATATAACATCATTAAATGTAGAACGCTCGTTTTCCGAATATAAACATATTTTTTCCTCACGGCGGACATGTTTTTCAAAAATAACCTTAGAAACGCACCTGATGTTGAAAATATACAATCGAGTATGTCCAGTTTGTCAATCCTTGGAGGACGCTTAAAACGGTAAGTGTTTTTTTAAATTCTCTGTCGTGCACACAATCACTGATTTCATACATCTTCCATTTTATTTATAGGTACATACAACGCTGCTATAATATGTACTATTCTTATTTTTCGTGTGTTTATGCATATTACTTTAATAGCAGAAAACCAAATCTATATTTAATTATTTCTGATAGAATAAATGTCTCTACTTCTATACTTATATCGGTAACAAGCTCATGTTGCGTCCCTATTCTATCGCATATTCTAATATATTACGAATTACACTCCCATACCGGCGCTCATGGCTCGCACGGAAATTGGTCTGCTCTAGTTATCACTTAAAAATCACATGCGACAAATATATTTTTATTATATACGAGGTGGTAACCAAATGATCCCGAAATTGGTATCACGCACGTAAACGGACGTAGTTAAAATGAAATGCCTCTAGGTGGAACTGTCTACAACCTTTGTGAGTGAACATAATTTGCCCAGCGGCGTCATTATAAGTGGAAGCATTCTTCAGAATTCAGAATTCGCAATTCAGAATACAGAATTCAGAATTGCTTGGAATCGCTGTTGGTTAAGGTATTGGTAACATGGTCAATTTCTTTGGAGAAGGAATTAGGCCCAGATATTAGGAAGGCTCCTTGGACTAAGAAGTTTATTTAGAAATGCCGGACAAGAAGAAGGAAATGCCAGCTTCCAGTCCGAAATCCAAGAAGCAATTATGGAAAATAAACGCGGAAACCTACAGCCCGAGACATTTCAAATTGCATTAAGCAAAATGCTTCTTTTCAAAAGAACAAACTTTGGGTACCGTCTTTCTTTGTATAGTATTTGCGCAGATATAATTTAACATTAAGTAACAATCATTATAAATGCTTAGAATTCTTTCAAACAATAACGATATCATTAGTAACTGTCATGATCGTAACTGGACTATCTATAAAACATTGGTCATGGTGGCATTAGACCGTTGGTCCCGTGCACTCGCATATGCCTGTTTAAATTTCCACTTTGAGAAAACCTCAAAAGACACAGTTTACATTCGTACGGCTTTTCCCCACTGTGGATCCGTAAGTGTTTAGTTAATGTACTGCTATCGGAAAATGCCTTTTTACACAGTCTACAGCGATACGGTCTTTCGCCCGAATGCGTTCTCATGTGCGTGGTAACTGAAGATGATTGCGAGAAACGTCGGTCGCATACAGGACATCTGAAGGGTTTTTCGCCGCTGTGGGTCCGAACGTGCGCCGTCAGATTGGCAGCTTGTGAAAACGATTTATTGCAGTCTATACATCGATATGGTTTTTCCCCAGAGTGTGTACGTAGATGGGTTTTCAAGGTGCTTGGTCTTGCGTAACTTTTACCTGCAAAGTAAATTTAATTTAATAGAAACATTAACATACAATTTGATAAAATAAAACAGCATAATAAATATGGAAATAAATATTCTATGGAAGCAAGTAAAGCAGAGGCTTGCAATCGCTTGCCAGCGGAGCCCGTGATGCCAGTCAACAGACTTGTGATCGCTCGCCGCTGTTCAACTATGAAACGAACAAGCATCTTGATGATTGTTTATGAACAGGAATATCATCACACTCTTCTAATTATGAGACGCTGACCAATAAAATGGAATGTGACAGAACATACTGATAGGATAATTAAAAATTAGTGAAAAGCTATTTCCATCAACAAGAACGTACAGACGCGTTTCGCTTTAATTGAAGCTTATCAATGTACGGTATCTCAAAGACAGTCACAGCTTTTCACTTCTCTACTTTGTGTATATATAGTTAACATTCTGGACTTACTGCAAATGAGAATTAATGAATATTAAATCTCATTTTTACATGTCAATGTCGCCTTATGTGATGCATTAATAACTACAATCCGACAAACCAAGTTTGTACTAGCATGTATAACACACCTCGTCGCGATTACAATCTTACAGGTTGTTAGGATAATTAAAAATTAGTGAAAAGCTATTTCCATCAACGAGTTAGAATGTTAACTATATATATACACAAAGTAGAGAAGTGAAAAGCTGTGACTGTCTTTGAGATACCGTACATTGATAAGCTTCAATTAAAGCGAAACGCGTCTGTACGTTCTCGTTGATGGAAATAGCTTTTCACTAATTTTTAATTATCCTAACAACCTGTAAGATCGTAGTCGCGACGAGGTGTGTTATACATGCTAGTACAGCTAGTACAAACTTGGTTTGTCGGATTGTAGTTATTAATGCATCACATAAGGCGACATTGACATGTAAAAATGAGATTTAATATTCATTAATTCTCATTTGCAGTAAGTTCAGAATGTTAACAACATACTGATACTGAGAGTGATATTTTTTATAAAAAGAAATTATACAATATGAACTTTGTTTGTATTCATTTAATATTCATTTTAAATAACCATTTTTACATGTTTCAATAGTTAAAGTAAGAGTATAGAATACTACTTTACCGTCAGAGATTGGCGACCAGAAGATAAGAGTTTTAGAAGATAATTTAAAGTGTATGTAACTTGATGCATTAATAATGAAGCTAACTTTAAAGCTTTTAGTATTTAATAATATATTTGTAATAAAGACTGTTTAACATGGTATCTTGACTGTTCCAATATGTTCCATTAATCAAGAAACTCTACAACCTAACTGTTACAAGTTACAATACTGTGTTGAATTCTTTGTTGACTCGCGTTGTAAAGGGATGCTCCTGAGAAAAACTTCTTCTTGACCTACATTTCAACCAAATCTCACTCGTCATTTTCCAGGTCTTCTTCTTATCATCGTTGCAGCGTGATCTGTCCTTTTATATACGCACCGGAAGAAACTGGTCTAACAACATGAGCAAAGGAGACGGTATCTAACGGCTTGAGAAAATATTGGAAACAGCGTTAACAGAGCTACGCAAGACGAAGAACGATTTTAGATTAAATACAAATATTACAGGGAAGATGTCAAAAGCACTGCCGACAGCAAGGGACCGCTGTCGCGTTCGAATTGGTCCCCCGTCTCATCCAATAATAATCGACCAGTTATGTCTGTCACGTGTATAATCGCATACAGATCGCAAAAGACAGAATAAACGACAACAAGCGTAGTTTAAAAAAAGGACCTTCCATTGTCAGCACCATTCATTTACAATGCAGGTTAACGGAGAATTTAACACAGCGTGCATATGTATATATCATTTAATAAATTCTTGGAGTTTTCGGCTTTTATATTAAATATTTTAAATATTTTCAAATTAGTATGCTACTTTGCGAAGTAAATGTGAATGTAAACATTGCTATCTACAAATTACAACGCAAATCATACGGAATTTTATTTGAAAAATTTACGTCCACGTTGATATTTGAACTCCAAGAATTTATCAAATGATATATTAAATGAACTATTAAGAAATTATCTATATATATATTAATAGCTAAAGGAGTAAAAATTAGCAATTTCAAACTTTCAAATTGACATCTGAATATTAACATCGGTGCCTTATAAGGCGGTTCTAATAAACTCGAAACCAATGTCTAATGTCTATCGTGGCTCAGTTGGTTAGAGTGACGGTCCGGCAAACCTAGACTTGGGTTCAAGTTCCAACGTGGACGTAAATTTTTCAAATAAAATTCCGTATGATTTGCGTTGTAATTTGTAGACAGCAATGTTTACATTCACATTTACTTCGCAAAATAGCATACTAATTTGAAAATATTTAATATAAAAGCCGAAAACTCCAATATTTAAATAAATTTTAGATTTTAAAAAAGGTACTATGTATAGCACCGAAACGTCAAATTAAATATTGTTTTAATTACCCGGTCCTTACTCCCAGAAAGCATTACTATTATCTCTAGTAATGCTTTCTGGGAGTAAGGATATATATATATATATATATAATAACTTCGTGACCTTGGTATGATATGGTAAACCTAATCAGTAGGCGATTAATATATAGTATAGTATATAGTAATATACAGACCTTTAATCGCCTACTGATTAGGTTTACCATATATATATATATATATATATATATATATATATATATATACATATATCAATTAATAAATTCTTGGAGTTCTTCGGCTTTTTTATATGAAATATTTACAAATATTATCAAATTAGTAACATTGCTGCCTACAACAATTACAACGCAAAATTTTCAAAACTGACATTTGCTTTCAAAACTGACATCTGCTTTCAATAACTTACATTTGCTTTCAATAACTGACATCTGCTTTCAAAACTGACATCAGCTTTCAAAACTGACTTCTGCTTTCAAAACTGACATCTACTTTCAATAACTGACATCCGAATCATTAACATTGTTACTTTATAATGCCTTTCTAATTAGCTTGAACCAAGATCTGTCGTGGCTTAGTTGATAAAGCGACGGTTCGGCAAACCTTAGACTTGGGTTCAAGTCCCAACGTAGACAAAATGCTTCAATTAAAATTTCGTATGACTTGCGTTGTAATTTGTAGACAGCAATGTTTACAGTCACATTAACTTCGCAATTACATACTAATTTGATAATATTTGTAAATATTTCATATAAAAAAGTGAATTTATCAATTGATATATTAATGAACGGCTAAGAAATTATCTAAACATATATATATATATATGGTTAATTATTTCTTGGAATTAGGCTTGACAACTATTCATTAAATAAAAATACTCATTTTAACGTTTCGACCTTTATTATTGTCTTCATCAGAATAAATGTTAATTACAATACTAGATGTTTTTAATTTGTATTCTTTCTTTACATTTTTTTTAAATTTTCATAGTTTGAACTATTTTACTTAAAACATAATGTAGCACATTGTACTTTCAACATATCCAAATAGCTATTTCCAATCTTTATTCTGCAACAGCTCTAAGTAAATCATGTGGTAAAGCAGAAACTTTTGATTTAAATAAAACAATCATTAGCATAACATACAAATTGAATAATTTCTCCAGAACGATCATTTGAAACAACAAAAATATAATTCATTTTTGGAAAAAATATTATTTAAATCGAAGTTTTTTAATCTGAATTTGTTAACTTAAAAAAAAATTGTAAAATTTAAAGATTATTGCTAAAAATTACTGAAAAATTATTGCATATTGCAACATATTTTTTTGTACACGTAATACTACTTACTGCCCAAAGTAACCAGCTTACTAACGTATGTATATTAAATTCGCTGAATCACTACAAGGTAATCATTTTTAATACGATATTGCACTAATCCTAAATGCACTTATATTTTATCTCACATAAGCTACTGAAATTGTATTTATTACATATGCTTCATGTTATTAAATACAGTTCAGATAACATTATTGGCATACATTATGGTACATATGCAATTATAATTATCTTCGAAAAAATATTTTTTTAAATTAAACAAATAAATAAAATCATTTTTAGGAAAAAAACTAAAAAAATATTCTAGAAGTATTATTATTTATTACGGGAAAATTTGGTATATTTGCAGAAAGATTTAATAGTCAGTGTTAGGCATATTTTTTTATAAGGAAACAGAGGTCTGCTCACATGAAAGTGGAACTTTGTGACATTTATGAAAACTGTATATACATGATTGTTGAAGACTATTTTTTTGAATCAATAAGTTTCAATGTCGTCAAACACACATTAAAATAGAAATAAAATTAAAAACTGTTTTATTTATATTTTAAATTATGGAAGTAAAAGTCGAATCAATTCAATTACACACATTAAAAGATGGAACGTTTTCTGGACGGCTGGTTGAATTCATTACAGCGGATAACGTTGCTAAAGTTAGTGGTACTATTATGGAATATCATCCTAAAACTGTTGGTTTTTCTACAGAATAAATACACAATATCTTACACAAAAAATTATATGCGAAGAATCCAAGCGAACAAGCGATCTTAATTGCGAAGCAAAAACGCTGACGAAAGGACATTCCATTGCAGTTTTTTAACAATGTTTAATCTTATTCCTCTGTAATTAATATTCATGGTCTCTGGCATTGCCACCTTATGGACCAAACAATGTGTACGAGAGAGACCTCAGCCACAAATGGTATTTCTGTAAATGTGTGAGAGACAAAGATAGGGATGTCTTATAGGTCACAGATAATAGGAAGCGTTGTATCTACTAACAGAAGCGGATGGCAGGAGGCACTGCGTCTATGAACAGTTCCTAAATAGTTATAGCAGCTTCTGAACAGACTTTGAATACCTCTTAAAAGCTACGTTGTTTAGAAAAGTTTCCGCAATATTCCTAACAAGCTATAATAGCTTCTGAACAACCTTTCGAGTTTCCTAATAGCTCTGCTTGTCGGAAGGTGTTGTAACTGTTCAGTTTAAGAAGGTGTTCAAAGCTTGTTCTGAAGCTGTTATTACTATCTAAGAACTATTTATAAACACAACGACACCTGTAGTCCGCCTATACAAGTGTCCAGTATCGTTATGTTCAAATTTTAGGAGTGTAAAGTAGACTTCATTTCAAGTAACAAAAACGCAAAACTTGTATATCCATTTTGATTAGATACAAAGTTACAGATCTATGAATGTGACTGTCAGATCATGAAAAAAATGTAATCCTAAAGTCAATACAAACAGATTTTATTTAAAAAAAGTTATACGATTCAATAACAGGCCTGTGATTGTTAACGTCGCATAATAAAATGCTATCCTAAAATAAATAAACACGTGTCGTAGTGCATACAGTAATTTCTTGGAGATCTACAAAAAAGTGTACTGGAAATTTATTTATGATAAACTTACTTATTTCGTAAGTGCTGAACCATGAATATCATACAATAAACTAATGTTAAGATGACTGTTAACGTTGCATTTTTTAATAAAGGATTACATTACGTTTCAGTTCATACAACAGCTTATTAGTGAGTGGACACGTTTTCTTTATTCAAAATGCCTTACCGATTTTCTTCTCAAGAGTATGCGGACATGCATTTTGTGTATGGCTACTGTAACGGCAGTGCACGTCAAGCATTTATTGAATACCGACAACGGTTTCCCGATAGGCGCATTCCTCATTACAGAACGTTTCTGGAAGTATACAGACAATTTCGGGAATGCGGACTGCGTGATTATCTTTTCGACCGAGGAGTAAATTTGTCAGCAGGCTTAGAGGAAAAAGCAGTAGCTATTGTTACAAGAGATCGAACTCTCAGTGTACGTCGAATCGCTAGACAACTAGGAGTGCCACGAATGACAGTTTGGCGAATTTTAAAACGTGAGGGCCTAATATCCATATCACTATCGCAGGGGACACGCTTTGCTTGAGGTAGACCACTATGCTCGTCTAGTTTATTCTACCTGGATATTAAGACAGTCACGGCTTCATTTTAATTTCTGCAGAACAGTCCTCTGGACAGATGAATCTACGTTCACGAGAAGTGGTGTTATAAATCTTAGAAACCTGCACAGGTGGTCATCAGAAAATCCCAAAGCTATACGCCCATCTAAATTTCAACATGAATTTTCTATTAACGTTTGGGCGGCCCTAATCGATGACTTATTGATTGGTCCTGTCGTTCTTCCTGGGAGGTTAAATGCGGACTTCAATTTCTTATTGATGAACTCCCAGGTCTTTTAGAGGATGTCCCACTGAATGTTGGACGAGACATGTAGTTTCACATGGATGGGACACCACCACATTTCGGAATTGCTGTCCGAATTTGGGTTAACGTCAATTATCCAAGATGGATTGGTCGAGGTGGTCCTGTTTCATGGCCACCCAGATCACCCGATCTTAATCCCCTTGACTTTTATTTATGGGGCTACATGAAAAATTTAGTCTACGCGCAAGTTTCGAACACAAGAGAAAAGTTGTTGGATCGTATTCACCTGGCTGTCGAGCAAATCCGACAAAACAAGTATGAAATTCGGATATGTACTTCTTCTGTTGGCTTACGGGCATAAGCCTGCATTCACCTAAGGAGGTGAATATTTCGAAAATATTATTAATTTAACTTTTTTAAATAAAATCAGTTGTTATTGACTTTAGGATTACATTCTTTTCATGATCTGACAATTACATTCATAGATCTGTAACTTTGAAACAAATGAAAATGGATATACAAGTTCAGCTCCTAAAATTTGATCATAACGATACGGGATAGCCTGTATAATCACTCCTAAACAACTTTTCAACAGTTCCCGAATAGTTGTACTGTTCAGAAACTGTTATAGCTGTTCGGGAGTTGTTCATAAATACAGCTGTTCTTGTTATCTGTAAGTGCAATATCTCCTGCTACTAGATGCAGCGTTCCTACTAGCTATTATGAAATATAAATAATCAGTAAAATAAGGATTTAATTTATTTCTATTTACTTACCACATATCCGACAAACATTTGGTTTCTGTGGGTCTTCATCCATCCCTAAACTATGTCTTCTTCTAGGTGACGTAAACGACATAGGTACTGTTTTGTACGAAGTTGTGAGCATTTGTCCATCCTGTGGTGGCCTAAAGTCAGCTGTAAAGGAGTACGTTGTGCCTCCATATGTTGGACTAAGTAGACCTTGTGTTTGATAAGTAACTGGTGTTGATACTTGAGGCGCGGTATTCCATTGAACCTAATATAATATTAAACTAAGGATTAAATGATATGATCAAATAAGTTTATCCGCTAGTTAGCCATTGAATTACACAGGCCTGCGTTTTTTAACTTTCTAAAAATTGTTTTAAATTTGATAGCTGATTCTTATGTGTTTTTGGGCGCTTAATCCAAATATGAACTCTATTTTTCTCCATCACGTAAGGATTTTTCACAAAAAGGCTTCAAATTATATTTTTTCAAAATTAAAAATAATTTTTAGTTACATTTTGAATTTATTTACTAAGGATATAAAAAACAAAATTACTTACAAATATCATTAAATCTAATGAAAAGAAACAGTAAAATACTATTTATGTCTTTACAAGTCCTTATAATATCTTTTTCCTTGTCTTTCCATACTCCTTTTTGTGTTTTTTCTTCTGTAATCTCGTAGTGGACCATTCCTTTTAAACATCCAACAATAATCAGCTATCATGCTTATATTCCATCTTCCTTGGTATCTTCTCTCCATCTCTTTTAGGTCTTGGTGGAACCTTTCCCCCTGCTCCTCACTTACTGCACCAAGATTTTCAGGGAAGCAGTCGAGATGCGAATCTAGAAAATGCACCTTCAAACTCATGTTACAGCCTAAGGTTTTAAATTTTTCTAACATATTTTGCACAATATTTTTATAATCTTCATGTTTTTTGTTGCCAAGAAAATTTGTAACCACATTTTTGAAGTCTATCCATGCTTGCTTTTCTGCTTCCTCCATTTTAGATTCAAAATTTTCATCTTTCATAAGCTTTATTGTATCCGGCCCAACAAAAACACCCTCCTTTATCTTTGCTTCTGACAAGTGAGGAAACTGGCTGCAAAGATACTTGAAGCACTCTCCATCTTTTTTAATGTCTTCACAAATTGTTTCATTAACCCTAGTTTTATATGTAATGGAGGAAGCAAAACTTTGCTCGGGTCTACTAAACTTTTTCTTTCAATGTTTTTCATTCCAGGTTGTAAGGTTTGTCTTGGTGGCCACATCTTTTTACAATAGTGCTGCTTTCTATCACGACTATCCCACTCACACAAAAAACAAGGATGTTTAGTATAACCGCTTTGTTGTCCAAGTAACAAACAAAGAACTTTCAAATTACCACAAATTGTCCAGCCTTGATCCTTGTAACGAATTTTAATTAAAAGTAGCTCAAGATTTTCATAACACTCTTTTAAATGAACTGAATGTCCCACTGGTACAGAAGCATATTTACTTCCATTGTGTAGAAGAACGGCCTTAAGGCTCCTTTTTGAAGAGTCAATAAAGAGTCTCCGTTCAGAAACAATATATTCTACGTGGAATTGTTCCATGTGCCCTGGTACATCATTACAGAAAACTAGTGCATCTTCTTCGGAATAATATCGAGCAAACCAGTTCTCTGTTCCTAAACCAGTAAAATGTTGTGCTAGGTGCTAACAAATTTTTTTCTTTCAACCTTGAACCTAAAAGCTCAGCTGAGCCCTTAGGAAGGTTTAAGTCCCTCACATCTCCCCCTCATCATTTAATTCAGATTGGTCAAACAGTTTTGGCTCATCACTTCCAGTATCATAGTAATCACTTCCCTCATCCAGTTCACTTGCGCATGTACGTGAAACCATTTCGTCATCAGATACATCATCGAATGTATCTGGCAGTGAAGGAACAGGTACTTCTGATCCATTAGGTATAGGACGTGTTGCGGATCGAAGTTTTGGGTAAACGATGCCCTTTTTGTTTTTTAAATTGAATCCGTGTACTACACACGAACAAAAATAACAATCATCTCTCTGATTGATCGGTTCTCTCCAAACCATAGGCCTCCATAACGAAAAGTTTCTTTCCTTGTGACCACTGGCGAAGCTCTTCAACACACACTGAACAAACCTTATGAGGAGCCCAAGGTTTGTCTTGGTCTCCTAATTTCACACCAAAATATGCAAAATATACTTTTTTACAAAATCTGTAATGTTTCTTTGTTGTTTTTTTACTGTAAACTTTCCACAAATATAGCAGAAGGAGTTGGGTACATTGACACAGCCTCTTGATGCCATTGGAATTTAATTTTAAAAAACTCAGCAACTAATCACAAATGTCAACTAATTACACAAATTCACACCACAGTTGTAAAGAAGATATTGAATGAACTAACTGTTTTGTCTAGAATAGCAATATGTTTGTAGTGGAGGTGGGGAGGTAGACATGCAGTAACAGGAAGATGATGAGTCATGTCTTGCGACATGCTCAATTATTTCTATTTGTAACTTCTTTATCATAAATCTAGTGTATGTTTATTCAGAATATCAACTTCTTGCATCATCATAAGTAAAAAAATTATAATAGTTTATTTAAACAACGGTTTAACAAAATCGTCCTTTTCAAAAAGACTAATACATGCAGATAGGTCAAAAAACCCCAGATTGTAAAAAAACCTTACGTGATGGAATTTTTTAAATAATTTTCCCATTTTCAGCACCAAAAAATCTATTGAAACCACTGTATAAAATCCAGACAATTTTACCATCGCAGGCCTGTGTTATTTATTCAAAATATAATGTTGGTAGTGACAAATAAAATACATTTGTTATTTGGTATTCTGTATTGGTTCAAAAATAAAATCTGCCATTATGTGTACTATATTGCCTTATTGACACTAATCTGTCAGCGGTATAAACTAACCTGCACGACCTACACTTAAACACATCTTGAAACTTACACTGCCCACTTAGGTTTAGAGAAGAAAGATTTCATGGCTTTCTAGAGGGTAGACATATTCGATCATATTGTATTATTTTCGAAAAAGAAAATTCCGTTGCGATAACGATGTATTACATACCTGGGGACAAGTAACTTCTGCCGTTGGGTACGTTGAGTTTGGATGGTAACCATGCATCGTCATATTCATGGAAACATTTACAGACATACTGGGAAATATGGGTGGCTGTTGGGCGAATGATTGTTCACAAATACCGCTGGTATAACCATTAGGTGACAGTAACATTTGAGGATGGTACAAAGATTGCTGGTTTTCGTATCTTTCCGCACCCAGTTGTTGGCCAGGATGAACTACGGCATGTTTTAAAGATAGTAGGACATCAGCCATTTCCGAAGGCGGCTGTTTAGTTTCTCTGAACGTTAACGGTGACTGATTTAATTGTTGTGCCGTTGTGGGTTCTGTTCTGAAAGTATATATTGTTGTACCAAGAAAAAATAAACAAAGACGAGTAAATATATTCGTAAAATTTTGCGCTTCTAACTAATGATTCAGTTGATGGTTCGTACTTAAATCAACTAGTTTCGTTTACTAGTTTAAAAGACTAAATATATTCGCAAAATTTTGTATTTCTAACCAATAATTCAGTTTACAGTTTGTATTTCAATCAACTAGTTTTGTTTCCTAGTTTAAAAAAGTAAATTTATTCGGAAAATTTTGCATTTCCTACCAATAATTCAGTTGTCAGTTCGTAATTAAATCAACTAGTTTTGTTTACTAGTTCACAAGAGTAAATATGCTCGTAAAATGTTGCATTTCTAACCTATAATTCAGTTGACAGTTCATACTTAAATCAACTAGTTTTGTTTACTAGTTCACAAGAGTAAATATGTTCGTAATATGTTGCATTTCTAACCTATAATTCAGTTGACAGTTCGTACTTAAATCAACTAGTTTTGTTTACTAGTTCACAAGAGTAAATATGTTCGTAAAATGTTGCATTTCTAACCTATAATTCAGTTGACAGTTCGTACTTAAATCAACTAGTTTTGTTTACTAGTTTAAAAGAAATTAGTTTTGCGTAAAAATAAAACCTTAAATATATATATATAATAAAATATTTTTTTATATAAATACACTCATTGTTTTATATACTGAGTTTATTCCTAAATTCTTGGTTTGCATTTTTTTTTATTTATGTGTTTTCTCGCCCATAGAATTTTCAAAAAAAACTTAACTACATACAGGGTTAGTTAAAAGTATGGAGACGGCGATTTATTGTCGTTAATATTCATTTTAGGGAATTATGTTCAATATATAAGTTTGTTAAGATATTTTGATCTACATTTGTGATTATTTTTTTTTTGTTTCAATTGTTTTTTTAGATACCTGTTCGCGCATTTTTTTTAAATGGGAACTGGTAAATTTTGCTCTTCCATTCGATAGAGGTTTTTTTTCTCTTTACAATAATATTTTTTTTTTAATTCATTTTAATAACTTTTTTACAAGAAAAATTAAACAAATTAATAACAAAGTAAATTAAAGTAAGTGTTCAAATTGTCGTACATTAGTAATTTGACAATGACCCAATCGATTTACAAAACCCCGAACAGAGTTCTGTAAAAAATCTCGGGGAATTTCTTGTATCGTTCTGGTAATTCGGATTTGTAAATCTTCGATGTTATCGGACTTTTCTGTGTAAACTTTGCTTTTACGTATACCCAAAGAAAAAAATCTAAAGGACTTAAATCTGGCGAACGGGCTGGCCATTCAATGGTTCCTCGTCTTCCAATCCATCTGTGGGGAAAAACGTTGTCCAGATATTGACGAACATTTACACCATAATGTGGTGGGGCGCCATCTTGCTGGAACCAGATACTGTCATTGGGCAGGTGTTCATTGTTTTCATGAGGATAGAGCGTAGCACAAGCAGGTATTATTTAATTTTGCAATAACTGCAAATACAGAGCCGAAGTTAAATTGCCATTGATGAAGAAGGGACCGATAATATGACCGCCTAGAATGCCAACCCAAACATTAACCTTTTGGGGGTACAAAGCCTTTGGGGGTATGGTGCTCCAAAAACCAAGAGGGATTTTCCGATGACCAGTATCTGCAGTTATGTCTGTTTACTTCACCGGTAAGGCAAAAAGTAGCTTCGTCTGAGAAAAGAATATTATTTTCATTATTATTGCAAATATTTAACGTTTCTTCAGAAAATTGTAATCTCCTATCAAAATCATCTTCCGTTAACTCGTGTACAAGGTGTACCTTATAAGGTTTATACTTTTCACTTTTTAAAAACGACACGATCGATGACTGTGAAATATTGAAATTGGCCGCTAATTGATTGGTTGATAAATGGGGATATTCAGATACAGCCAATAAAATATCCAGTTTGTTATCGTCGCTTTTTGCTGTTCTAGGTCTACCATTCCTTGGCAAATCTTTAACGCTACCCGTTTGTTCAAAGCGTCTTAAAGTTTTACCAACAACGGATTTAGAAATTGGATTACTATTTGGATGCGTATCATTAAATAAATTACTAACGTCTTGTAAACTTCTGCGTCTATCTCCATAACCCTACATCATAAGTATTTCAATCCGTTCATGTTCACTTAAACTCGCCATTGTTAATGTTAACAGCAACAAATTGCACAAATTAATTATTTCTGTCAAAGATTTGACGTACACAATAACCACTGATAAAATTATGTCGCTCAAGTTAGTTTATCGCTACGCTTCTGTCTATCTGCGATGTACCGAACATTTGTTAAACACATGAACCGGCTTTTTCTTATAAAAAAAAGTTATTAAAATGAATTTTAAAAAAACCAAAAAAAATTTGTAAAGAGAAAAAAAATCTCTACCGAATGGTAGAGTAAAATTTACTAGTTCCCATTTAAAAAAAATGCGCGGACAGGCGTAACTAAAAAACAATTGAAGAAAATAAAAATTCAAATATTCTCAAATGTAGATCAAAATATTCTAACAAACTTTTATATTGAACATAAATCACTAAAATGAATATTAACGACAATAAATCGCCGTCTCCATACTTTTAACTAACCCTGTATATTATACAAAATACAAAATTATACATTTTGTGCACCCTTCAGACAATAATTATCCATCCACACTATATAAGAGAATAATGAAATAAAGTGTGCACAAAATGTATAATTACCAAAATTATAGAGTTAATAAACCAGCAAACACAACGAAGAAATATCAATACCACATGTTCCGCAACTATCTGAAAAATTTAACTAATTTTTTATAAAAATGTATGATATCCAAATTGCTCACAAAAATTACAATAATTTAAGTTTCACTAAAATAAAATTAAAAGCAACCATTCCACAGGAAAAAAAAATCACATGTAGTTTATAGCATACCATGTAATTATTGTAGTCGTGTTTATTTATGTCAAATAGAACAACATTTAAAAGAAAGAATCAACGGTTACAAATATTCAAAAAACATTACAGCTTTAAAAAACATGAAATTGAAAATAACAACACTTTCAGTTACAAAGAAGTTAAAATACTACAGACCGAAACAAATTACAAAGTGAGATCAGTATTATTGTGGTAAGGGTTTTTAATTTTTTTTTTTTCGTTAGTATTAGAGTTAATTCATATTAAAAAATATGAAAAAAACACCGTTAATGACCGCCATGAAATTTCAAATCTGTCAAAATTATATCTCCCATTAATCTAAAATATATAAAAAAATAAATAACGTAAAAATTCAAATCCAATAACACTTAAATCTTTTAAAATTCGCCCACACCAAGCCGAAAGTATCAAATTACAGACAAGGACAAAATATAAACATTTAAAATATGTACATACTTTAGGCCTATTTAAATTCAGTCTACCTCCACATGTTGAATTCATAATCTGCCAATTTTATATTTTAAGTAAAATAGTTCAAACTATTAAAAAAAATTTTAAAAAGTAGAATATAAAAGTACCATAAATATATAACGAGCCATCGAAAAAATTCATAATTGGAGTAGACTGTGAAATTGGGTTGGTACTTTAGCCACTTCCACATAATAACATTTATTATTTGACATTGAAACTATAAATTTGTGTCACATTTTTCAAAACTTTTATTAAGAAAATTAAATTTATTTAAAAAATGGTATTCAACATAGAATAAAAAGCAAAAATTATCGAATGTTACCTCCGTACAGGTGTGATAGTAAATGGCGAGTTGCAGTATTCAATTACGGAATGCATGGCTGATTTTAGTGAAGAACATCCTGAATTAGTGTTTGACTACAATGTTTTGACAAATTGTGTAAAGTTATTCAGAGAGACTGGTAGCGTCGGTCGAAAAACTGGAAGTGGACGGCCATCTAAACGTACAGCTGATAATATTGAAGCCCTTCAGCATATTATTGATGAAAATCCAAAAACATCCATTTCAGTAGTGACCCAACAAACAAATTTATCTTATGGTACGTGCCAATTCATTCTTAAAAGAGTCTTACATTGTCATCCATACAAGCTGCAATGTTTTCATGAACTTTATCCAGTGGATTATTTAAGACGAGTTGAATTTTATCAATTGTTTCAAAATAATATACACAATCAGGATAACCTTAACACAGTTTTTTTCACGGATGAGGCCCGGTTTTATCTTTCTGGATATGTTAATTCACAGAATATGAGGTGTTGGTCCTCCAAAAATCCTCATTTTTTTTTGTTGAAAAAACATTGCATCCCCAAAAAGTTTGTGTTTGGGTTGGAATATGTCGAAGAAGATTGGTGGGTCCCATTTTTTTTGAAGGTACACTTACTGCTGCACGATATCGCAATGAGATACTCGGCTCATTCATTAATCAACTGGATGATGAGGAATTACAAAATGGGTATTTTCAACGAGATGGTGCAACAGCACATACGACCAGAGAAACACTTCAATATCTCAGAGAATTTTTTGATAACTGAATAATAAGCAGGAACACTGAAATCCCATATCCAACTAGGTCTTGCGATTTAAACATATGTTATTTTTTCGAATGGCCATACATCAAAAATTCGATTTATTCAACGCCAATTCATAATCTGGAACAACTGAGAATTCGCATAACAGAAAAGTGTGAAGAGATCAACAACTCACGGCAAATGCTGCATAAAGTTTTTGCTGGATTGTGGAGAAGAGTTCGTTTGTGTTTAGATGTAAATGGACAACATTTTCTACAACTTCTGTAGCTATATGTAAATTTTGATTATGATTTCGATATTAAATAAATTATTTGTTTTCTTTTTTGTTGTAGTATCATTTCAATGCCATAACCTTTTTTTACAATGAAACCAAATGAAACTGTCAAGCATCAAGTAATGTGTCATTATGTGGAAGTGGCTAAAGTACCAGCCCAATTTCACAGTCTACTCCAATTATGAATTTTTTCGATGGCTCGTTATAAATTAAAATTTTACAAAAAACATTAGTTATTATATTATTATTAGTTTAAATTTACCATTGCAGTAAAACACCTAATATTGTAATCAAATTTATTCTGATGAAGACAAAATAAAAGTCGAAACGTTAAAATGAGCATTTTTATTTAATGAATAGTTATCAAGCCGAATTCCAAGAAATAATTAACCACTATACTATATACTATATATAGTATCTTTTTCAAAAACTGTAATATCTATTTTAATGTTAAAAACTAAAATTCACTATAGAAAAAGAAAATAATACAAAAATTAACTTCTTAGACTTAACCTTAATACGCACCGAAAAAAAGATCTTAACAAAATTATACCACAAAGCAACTGCATCTGTTCGTTTTCTGAATCTCGATTCATACCAATCAATGTCACACAAAATGTAGCAACGAAATTAATTAATATAACAAACCCAGATTTCAGACCAGAAATTTTATCACAATCAAAAGATTATCTACAAAAAAATAATTATCCCCTACCATTCATTTCCAAAATCATAAATTAAATTATATCAAAACTACAACACAAATAAAATAAATACCACAAAACCCAAGGAAAAAACCCCAAAACTACTTATAAATATGTCAATACCTTATATAAACAACCTATCAGTTAAAATAAACAAAATCTTAACACCATATAACATAAAAGTTGCTCACAAAAAAATTCTAATAATCTCAACAACCTGCACTCAAAATTAAAAGACAAAATACCTACATTAAAGAAAACACACGTTATTTATGAAATTCCATGCAATGACTGCGCAGGCGTATACATAGGCCAAACAACACAATATCTACAAGAACGTTTAAGTGGACACAAATTTTCAAAAAATAGTACAGACCTTAAAAACATATTAACCAAACAAAATACAGCTTCGATTTCGATAAAACCGCATTAATTACATCCGAAAAAAGAACAAAGGTAGAAATATACTAGAAAGCATCCACGTACAAAAAAATTACAAATTCAATTAATGGCAGAACAGATTTAAATAACTTGTCCGCAATATATCTACCCATTAAACACATAATAACAATATAAACGTCGCAAAAATAAAATAAAAGAACACATTTCCGAGAACAATTAAACCAACCCCCAAAAGTGTTGACAAAGCTAACCTTCTTTCCACCCGTCAAAATAAACACATAACCGAAAACATTCTACCTGCTAAAAAAGTTTAGTTTTATTTGGAAATGTATAGCAAATACGTCGGAATACATTAACACAACAAAAAATTAATTTAAGTAGATTTATTATATCATCTCTCGCCTTTTTTAACATTAAAATAAATTTTGCAGTTTTTGAGAAAAATACTATATATAGTATCAAAAAGTCAAATTAAATATTGTTTTAATTACCCGGCCGCTACTCCCAAAAAAGATTACTTTTATCTCGTATTATAATTAAGACCAAGAAAATAAGAAACTCCTTCATATATATATATATATATATATATATATATATATATATATATATACTGTTATAACTCGTTACCTAAATCATTTTCACCTGAACTCATAATCGAAAGACCTGAGACATAACTGTTCAATTACAAATCATTTATGTAAGTATCTGCTATCGCATTTGGTGGAGAAATCATCATTATATTATATATAGTAGATTAAATTAGTCGGCGATTTAAGATCTATTTTACTTTGATATGTATATATTTAAAACAATCATACATGTTTCGACACATAGTGCCTTTTTCAAAGAAGTTTCAAGTATAAATGAAATAGGCCAAACTAAACAATCTTTATACAAAAGAATACAAGCCCACAAATACTCCAAAACAGACAAAACTGCTTTATTTCCACACAAACTACAACGCGATCACCATTTCGATTTTAAAAACATACAGATAATCGATAAAGAACAACACAAAATGAAAAAGGAAATTAAAGAAATGAGAAAAAAATTCAATTAACAACAGAAGTGATTATGCAGTATATACTATAAGCTAATAATGTAATGATCTGCAATTTACCATCATGAATATATGTTGTTATTTATATAAATATCAATCATATGTTATTTAAATATCTGTACACTGGCTTATCATGCTGGCAGTTCCATATTTAGATCCCTGACTGAGCTGTTCGAGTAGGTTTTCGTGATTTTCCTTTTCGTTCAAGGCGAATGCCGACAGTTTAAAATCTGAAGTCGCTCCACGGGCGCAGACATAATAATAACTCATGACCTGCCAATCCCCCGTAATTGATGTCCTGCTGTCGAAAGTTCCGAGGCATGAATTATTATTAAACTTGAACGTATCTTTGAATATTTTAATTACTACAGATGTATAAGTTTGACATTAATATACTGTCATTTATATTTGAATTTTTTTTTAAAAAGGCACTTTTAAAAACAACTACGATAGTTGTTTTTAAAAGGTTAACGACAAACCAACATATTATTAATTTAAGGTTTTAAAAGTTAAACGATTGACTTTAACATGTTTAGTGGCGTCTTTGCTAGATTTTAACTCTCAATTGCACTCCTGAGGAAGTGACAAATTCGTTATGAAATATATAGAGTAAAATAAATGAGTTTTTTTTATTTGACAGACCGCTCACCCGTTAGTTAATTTTTACTAATACAGTACTGTCGATAATACTTAATACCTACTCTATATATTTATATATATATATATATAATTATTACGTGACCTGAAAAAGGCATCATTTGCCGAAACATGTAGGATTGTTTTAAATATATACATTTTGAAGTAAAACCAGACCTTAAATCGCCAACAAATTGAATTTACCATATATATATATATATATATATATATATATAAGTGTTTAGATAATTTCTTAGCCGCTTATTAAATATATCAATTGATAAGTTATTGGAGTTTTTCGGCTTTTATATGGAATATTTACAAATATCAAATTAGTATGTATGTAATTGCAAAGTAAGTGGGGATGTAAACATTGCTGTCACAAATTACAAAGCAAATCATACGGAATTTTTTTTAATTGAAAAATATTGTCTACGTTGGGATTTGAACCCAAGTCTACAGTTTGCCGGACTGTCGCTTTTACCACTTAAGCCACGATAGACCTTGGTTCAAGCTATTTAGAAATGCATTATAAAGTAACAGTGTTAATGAATCAGATTTCAGTTATTATCTAAACACTCATATAGCTATGGAGTAATAATTAGCAATTTCAAACCTTCAAAACTGACATTTGCTCTCAAAATACTGACATCTGCTTTCAATAACTGACATCTGCTTTCAAATCTGACGTTTGCTTTCATAACAGACATCTGCTTTCAAAACAGACATCTGCTTTCAATAACTGACATTTGCTTTCAATAACTGACATCTGCTATCAAAACTGACACCAGCTTTCAAAACTGACTTCTGCTTTCAACTTGACATCTACATTCAATAACTGACATCTGATTCATTAACACTGTTACTTTATAATGCATTTCTAAATAGCTTGAACCAAGGTCTATCGTGGCTTAAGTGGTAAAAGCGAGAGTCCGACAAACTGTAGACTTGGGTTCAAGTCCCAACGTAGACAATATTTTTCAATTAAAAAAAATTCCGTATGATTTGCTTTGTAATTTGTAGACAGCAATGTTTACATCCCCACTTACTTTGCAATTACATACATACTAATTTGATATTTGTAAATATTTCATATAAAAGCCGAAAAACTCCAATAATTTATCAAGTGATATATATATATGTAGATAATTATTTCGTGACCTTTGTATGTTATGGTAAATTAATTAATTAATTTACCATTAATTTTATATTTTATATTCCTTGATAAAGGCGTCATTTGCCGAAACATGTAGTGTTGTTTTAAATATATATATTTTAAAGTAAACCCAGACCTTAAATTGTCAATAAATTGAATTTACTATATATATATATATATATAATATCTTCGTGACCTTGGTATGATAAGGTAAACTTAATAAGTCGGCGATTAAACGGGTGTTTTATATATATATATATATATATATATATATATATATATAACAATTCATAAATTATTGGAGTTTTTCGGCTTTTATATGAAATATTTACATATATCAAATTAGTGTGTACTATTACTTTATAATGCATTTCTAAATAGCTTGAACCTAGATCTATTGTGGCTAAGTGGTAAAAGCGACAGTCCGGCAAACTGTAGACTTGGGTTCGAGTCCCAACATAGACAATATTTTTCAATTAAAAATTTCGTATGATTTGCTTTGTAATTTGTAGAAAGCAATGTTTACATCCCCACTTACTTTGCAATTACATACATACATACTAATTTGATATTTGTAAATATTTCATATTAAAGCCGAAAAACTCCAATAATTTATGAATTGTTATATTTAATAAACGGCTAAGAAATTATCTAAACAATTATATATATATATATATATTTAGTGTTAATAAGAATTAAAATTTATTTCTTATTTATTTTATTGGCCGTGTTCTAATATTAAAATAATAGACTTTTTCTTGGTTTAGCGTCCTTTAATGAATTCCAATTTTTTAATACGAAGTTTCGACTTTTTTATTAAGTCTTTTTCTTGTAATTAGAACTAAAAAATTAATACAAAGAAAGAATAACCAATTTATAAATTGGTGAGTTTTGTATCCTTTAATTTCCTTACTTTAATTTCATTATTTTATTTTTAATTTTAATTCATTCATACAAATGTAAATATATTTCTTACCTTTCTTTGTATTAATTTTTTAGTTCTAATTACTTGAAAGACTTAATAAAAAAGTCGAAACGTCGTATTAAAAAATTCGAATTCATTAAAGGTCGCTAAACCAAGAAAAAATCTATTATTTTAATATATACATGTATAAATAGATAGATAGATTTTTTTCTTAGCCGTTCTCTTAAGTACAAATGGTTAATGTTTTTCTTGGAATTCGACTTAAGAAAATATTTTTTAAATAGATACACTATTTTAACGTTTCGACTTTTCATTGTCTTCTTCAGAAAAAATTATTAATTATATAGTAGGTGGGTACATAAATTTAATTTGAACGCTTTATTTTTACAATTTCATCTGTTTTGCACTATTATTAAAACAAATTATATATGCGATGTGTTTACATTGATTTATAAATTAGAACTCAAACTAGAATTAATGTGCAAACCATGAAATGAGTGCATAGAATTCTGGCCTACATCTTAACGACTTCTCTTAAGAAATATAGAAAAAAAAATTGCATGCCCCGCATTTACAATAAAACATGGAAGATAATGAGAACTAATATACACAAACAAAAAAACCTATTTTAATAACTTTAACGATGACCTGAATTATTTATTTAAGAAAGTAAAACAATATATTTTTTATTTAATTTTTTTTAATGAAGAAAAAACCAAAGCAACTGAAGTAACTCAATCCAAGAATTAAAACTTAAATGATAAAAAAGAGAAAACCAAAAAGTTATCATAGTTACTATACATAAACATTAATCAGTAGGTACTTGAAATTTTAATCAAAAAAAGTGCTAAACATTATAAAAACCAGTTTTATTTTTTAATGATTTCTTTTGAAAATTCTGTGGGTGATAAAACACACAAATAAAGAAATACAAACCAAGAATTTATTAAATAAACTGAGTATTTAAAACAAGGCAGATAAGATATTGGAAAACTTAAGATTTTCTAATTTAGAATAATCATATTTAATATTGCCAATACGAAACACTTCTTAATTGCATCGATTACAAATGAATTCTTTAGAAGGCATTTAATTGTATATAATTCCTATGTAATCATCAAATCTGCTGACCAAAAAATCAATATTAATGCGTCTATTCTAATGACTTTCACATGCATGATATCTCCCTACACGTGCAACTCAAAACCCATAATTTTCCACAAAATTAAATACATCCAAACTCACTTATAAACATTTTGACCATTAGAACAGGGTGAAAAGGGAAAAAGCGATGGTAACGGTTCAAGATCCAGCGGTAAAGAAAAAGATCCCATATCCTCGGCCCAACAAGAAGATAGCTCGTCCTGTGCGCCGCAGGATTGCCCGGAACATGAACCCTGACAAGATGGCAGGGACGAGGTCCAGTTGCACTCGAGTTGCAACCCGAACTGCGGATTATTTGGAACGTAATTGGCATCCATCTTTGGGGTGGTCCTGTTCAGCGGGGCGTTACGTTCCTTTGAGAAAAATATGCGCACCTGAATCACTGGAGATAAACCTGAAAATTGTAGAAAATATAGTTATAATAACAAAGTATAAAGAAAATTATTATTGTGTGTATTGTACTTGAAAAAATAAAAAGGTTAAAATCGAAATATACTATCGTATGTACAGTTTATTTCAAATTATAAGAATATAACTTTGAACGGCTCTAATGCTTTTATTGCACCACCTTCTGTGATGATAATTATTATACAATATGATCATTTATATTTACCCTCTAGCAAGCCATGAAATTATTTCTTGAAAATATCGTGTTGGTAGTGACAAATAAAATACATCTGTCATTATGTGTATGTTCTGATAAATAAAACTCATCTGTCATTAATGTATTTATTAATTGACACTTAAAAATGTTTACAATAAATCATAAAGTTTTTCTGATCGAATCATACTTTAGGAATGGTGTAAAATTAGAAAATGGAGAATGGTCGTACTCCTTGCAGCCTTGTATAGAAGAATTTCGGGCAGAATTTCCAAATTTTCCAACAACATATGACAGTTTGCGGCAATTAATTCAAAAGTCAGTGGTTAAATTCCGTGAAACAGGGTCTGTGTCTCGAAAACCAGGTGCTGGTAGACCACTAAAGCGGACAGTTGAAAATATAGCAGATGTTGAGGGACGAATAAATCAATCACCTAAGAAATCGATTCGTAAGCTTTCACAACAAACACAACTGTCATATGGGACCTGCCAGAGAATCCTTAAAAAAGACTTACAAAAATTTCCATACAAATTTCATTGCGTGCAAGAGCTTTTACCAATCGATCATCTAACCAGAGTTAATTACTGTCAGTGGTTCTTAGGTACGATTAATAACGATGACGTTCTTGACAAATCCTTCTGGTCCGATGAAGCATGGTTTCATTTATCAGGATATATAAATAAACAAACAATGCGCATCTGGTCTAGTGAAAATCCACATGAAATTCTTGAAACACCCTTGCATTCACAAAAAATAGGCGTTTGGCTTGCTGTTTCTCGTAGACGGATTATTGGTCTAATATTCTTTAATAATACGATAAATGCAGAACGATATCGTAATAATTTATTGCTACCATTTGTAAATCAATTACATGATGATGAGCTCCGCGAGGGATATTTCCAGCAAGATAATGCAACAGCCCACAAGACAAGAGAAACGATGGAATTATTGCATGAATTCTTTGATAATCGAATAGTAGACTTTCCACCACGATCTCCGGATTTAACAATTATGGACTATTTCATTTATCCACATCTAAAAAATAGAGTATTTACGAATCGTCCACATACAATTGAAGAACTTACTAATGCTATCCGAAATGTCTGTGAGGAAATTACACCACATAATTTAAGGAATGCCTTCAATAATATGAGACGAAGAGTTGCGCTATGCATAGAAAATGAAGGAGCTCACTTTGAACATTTATTGTAGCTGTTTTTATTATTAAACTTTTTATTTTTTCAACTGAAACGTTTGTATGTAATTATTTGTCAAAATGTCAAAACCTAATCTGTCATCAGTATAAAATAACCTATATCACACACACGCTGCAAAATAAGTTAACTTAAATTATGGTACCAACTTAAGTTTAAAAAAGAAAAATGTCATTGCCTTCTAGAGGGTAGAAATATATGATCATATGGTACCTGGTCTCCTTATTGAACGGGTACGGTTTACCTATTTGCAACTTATGAATCTAGGGGCCGTATTGACTATAAATTAGGGCCCTATAATATAATAATAAAACGCTCTTAATTTCAAGTATATAATAAAAAATATCTGTACATTGGGTTTATATACAAAGAAAAAATTACAAATCGTGAGGGAACATGTGTAGTGGATACATATAGGTATATAAAGCTAATTTATTTGTAATACACGATAAAATTTTTATGTGTCACCGCATTTCATAAATCATCTGTAATTGAGTCGTCTTGCAAATCGGTGTCTGTGTCTGAATCGTATTGCAAATTTATAATCAAAGGTGCTACTATTTTGTACATGCGCATATATTTGTCCTCTTTTGCTATTGCGTGTTTAACAGCATTTTTCCAATTTACAGCAGTTATATGTTCCATAGCATTTTTTATGTGTGTTACACTGCTTTCACTAAATTTCGGTGTTTGATTTGTTTGTCTTATGATATTTTTCAGTTGGGCCCATATCAATTCAATGGGATTGAAAATGCAATGATATGGTGGTAAACGCAAAATTATATGTCCTGCTTCTTTGGCTCTGTTATCCGCATAATAATCCTTAAAATATTCTTTTGTCTTCATCACCTCTATTAATTGTTTTTTTATATAATGATCCTCAAAATATAAATCATTTGCTTCAAAAAATGTTTTAATATCTTTCTTATTATTACATTTTGTAGGAACTTTGGTTTGCTGGTTTGAGAATGATACGGAGCGTTGTCCATCACTATCACATCTTTTGGTAAATTTGGCAGCAAAGTGTCACAAAATCATTCTTCAAATAAAGATGAGGTCATATCTTCATGGTAATCTAAACTTGAGGATTTAACATTTTTAGCAGATAATAGCGGCTGTCCGATCCATCCTTTTTCTGACCCAGCATGAAGAATGATTATTCTCTTCCCTCTCGAAACCGGCGCGTCCAACTGACACATACTTGAACTATCGACCCCAACCTTTGCAAATTGTGTCATGGGTGTCATACCACGTCTCGTCTAAATAACATATCAATCGTCCTTCCTGTCTATACCTTCTAATTTCCGTTAAGTATTCATATCGAAGTTTCTGTAACCTCGGACTTTCCATAATTGTGCGACGTTTGTCTGTAGTGCCAAACTTAAAACCACCTTTCTTTAGCGTCCGCCACAAGGTTGCTTTAGAACATTGAATATTTATAGGCTCATCACTGATTCTTTTATGTAAGCAGTCAAGTGTAGATACAACATTTCCTCTGTAGAAGGAGTATACTTGCTGCCTAATAGTATCAATTTCATACTCTTCAATTTTTCTCGGTGCTCCTTTGTCACTTCTTTGCTTTCGAGGTCCTGCGTTATTCTTAATTATTTTATGTATTGTTCCAAAAGGCACCTTGGTTAATTGCGACGTTCGTTGAATGTTCTCGGTTTGTAGTTCGTTATTTTCTTCCATCAGGGTATGATAGACATTGAAAATTATCTGTTTTGCATCTTCTGATATATGCTTTCTCTGTCGTGCTCCAACAGTATTATCACTATCCACATAATAATCACTAATACTTTCAGCAAAAGGTCGCCACATGTTCGTTAAGTAAAGAGAGAAAAATCAAATATGTATACAGCAGTATAGATTAACAATAAATGATAAATAGTCTCAATATTAGATGTAATATATACCAACTCTTCTAACTAGATTTACTTAAATTTTGTTTAATATATATAATAATATAAGCACTTATTTCAGGTAAATTGTAATTTAATGACTATTTAACTATATATAATAACTATATATTCAAATTAACAACTTTTGGTACTTATATTATTATTAAATTTTATTTCATCTCAGTTGCAGTAATTACAATTTACTTAAATTTTGTCATTACGGACCTCAGCGGTTTGTTTGCGTAAAAGATAATCGTATTGAGCGGCCAGGTAGTTATTGCCGCAGGTGGTGAAATAAAAGCATTAGAGCCGTTCAAAGTTATATTCTTATAATTTGAAATAAACTATACGTTGCTATTAAAAATAATATAGATTTAATGTCCTTTCGCAATATTTTAATTTCAAACATTTTTTATTATTAAATATAAGTAAATCTAAGACATAGAATTCAAACATAAATATTTCCAATTTTATAAATATTTAACGTTAATTTTCGAGTTTAAACTACTATATAAGATAATTTTATTAGCAGATTCAAATTGTTAAAACTTTCTTTAAGTTCTAAGAATTCTATACATCAGATCGCTTGTTTTATTGCCTAGGGTTATTAGCGAATAAAGTGTAATTTTGATATTCATTGTTAATGTCTCGTTTCTTAGATATGTATAATAAATTTTATTCCTATAACAATGGACGGTCCGGAACTACATACTTAGTTGTATGCCATCTATTCAGATTCGTAAACGACAAATTTGGCCGAAGGACCAAAATTATGTTGGGGTTGATGTTGGTCTACGAGCCTACATTAACAATAGTAATAACAACAAATTATTTTGGCACATCAGGTTTTCGAAAAAAGAATCTTGAGGTGGTAAATTAAGCATGTACATTATATTAAGCTGTATCGTGTCGTTCTGTTTAAAATATTTTTCTTTTGACTTTTCTTTTATACTGTTCTTCGCGGTGTGTGCTGATCTACCATTTGTACATTTTGTAATTAATTCTGTCTAGAAGAAAAGTAATATTTTCATACGTTTTTTTTTTAGGTAGATTGCGTGGCCAACGAGAATGGATGGATAAACTATGTGAAGAAGGACAGCTTGCAAACTTAATTTCGAAGCATCGATAAAAAGATGGCATTCTTCGGGATGGTGTTGGTGACTTAATATAAACATCAAATCGTCGACATTATTGCAGTATGAATAGAGAATACAATCCGAAGTTTGTTTTTCAATCCCGGGATTACGGGATCTTTGAAACGTAATCCCGGGATCCGGGATTAGACTATGTTGTTTCTAATAGGGCTCAAATGAAAAAGAAACTTAAGTAATTTCTTAAAAATTATTTATTAATATTGTTGCACAACACAATACACAATATACTAAAATAAGGAACAAAAAAGACAATACAAAAAACTATTTAGAATTTCTAAAATGCAATCGCAGAAATATCAAAGCATCCAATGTTTGACTGCTTCGTAGTTTATTGCCAACATAAGCAGCAGCTGAAAACGCTCGCTCAGGTTCTACACTGGTTGGGGGAATAGACAATAGACATTTATATACTAATTCTAAGTGATACCCACGACCTCCTCCATTTTCGAACAGGGTCATTTCGCGTCTAATACTATTTACCAACCCCGATTCATTTTGTGCTTCAGGATCTGGGGATTCCATGCTCTTATTAATTTCCAAGCTGTATCTTTTCCTTTAGTGTCAATTGGGATTGAGAGGTTTGTTGCCTTGGCTCATCATCTGTTTGTGATCCTGATGACCTGTCTTCCTCTTCCGTGTCATCTCGACTATTTAGTCTTTTAACAATACTTTTTATTTGCGCCCTCACTAAAGCCTGTGTAGGAACTGGAAATAAGTCAAGCCATTCCAAATCCGATAATAACTGATTTTCATCAGCTTTTCGTGGATTTTGTAAATAATTCAACACACCAGTTAAATCATCATTTCGTCGTTGCTTTATACATTCCACTAAGGATGTTTTCATTTTATTGGCGAGTGCTGAGTTTTTGCTAGACAATTGTTTTATAAGAAATTTCAAAGCGGCATCAGCTGTGCATAAATTAGCATCTCGTCGACAGATTGCTTCTACTGTTAATTTAATTGGGGTCAGCACATCAACAATTTTATTTACCAAGTCAAAATCAGCATCTTCCAAACGGATTGGATGATTGAGATCTATAAGAGCTTTTTGAATGCAGGGTTTTAAAAGAGAAAATCGTTCCAGCAGGTTTGAAAGACTATTTCACCTGGTTTTACAATTCAAAAGAAGTGACAGCTCTATTTCATGTTCAATCTTGACATATTTTTGAAGTACTGTCATTTTTCAATGGTGATCTTTTGAAATACACTACAACTTTGCCAATTTTCCTTATCAGCTCATTAATGTTTTCATCTTTCGTTAACTCTGGTATGTGTTCTCGCGCAAGTTCATTTTGTGACATTAAGATTAAACCTGATTCTGGACAGTCTAAGTCTTCTAAATTGTCATCATCATCGCTATCGTTCATATAATCAGCAGTCACAGCTGGTTCATTTATAGTATCATCTGAGACTGAGGTAGGGCTGTCTTGCCTGCCTTGAAAATAATTCTTTATTTTATAAAGCTCATCACAGACGGCCAAATTTCAATTCCAAAAAATTTTGGCCATGACCTAATCAGCCTAAAAAGCGGTTTTTGCTTTCTTGGGGGGGGGCACGTTCCCCAGCAGGAATCCATTGTTTCGACTGTATTTTCGTTTCTGGAGTACGGAAGAATTCCCTTGGATTGCGTTTAAGTCTTTAAACGCAATTTGGCTGTCTAGCCAAACAATCTCCTGATATTGTAATTAATACTAATTAAATGCAAACGCGCATATCAGCGTCGTCGTAAAATATATCGAAGCATTGACATTCTTGTCGACAGGGTGAAATGCGGAAGCATTTCCTAGTTATTCCAATATTTAAATTAAGTTTGCGTCAGAAAGATTTACTGTTCCTATTGAAAATATTGAACGTAAGCTGTCTTTTCATTTCGAATATCAAAAGTAATATAATTTCGGAGTTGTTACTTTCATTCCAGAAATTAAAAACATATCAATCTTACACAAGCAATTAACATGTAAGTCCATATCTCACAGTTGATCTACGAATTTTACGAATTTTAATTTCTATTAATTGCTAAACAACCTGTATTTATTATGCCGCCGATAAAATATTAAACGTGTACATATATTTATAAAAATATACAACGATAAGTGGTTATTGTTCATAGATTTATAAGTCAGGGTCAAAGTAAGGAAGGAATTTCAAAATCTAACATGTTTATCGAATGTGTACATATGTACAATGCTGTTTCATTATAATAATACGTAACTATTGACAAGAGCATCTTCCACTTGACACAGTTACCTTTTCAATTTGTGACCAAGATAAGTTTAAAAGCGAATCAAATATGTAACAAGACCATACAATTATGTGAAAACTTACGCGAGTCTAGATTCATCCTGACATATACAAAAAGGTTTTAAGTATATCTATACGTTTATGCACGTATAACGCTTTTGTTACAATTAAAACAGACATGTAATATACATATCTGTAACTGTACACATGGACAATACACCTTGTATCTTCAGCATTTACTTCTGCTCCAGAAAAAATTGGTGTTTGGGCAGCAATAAGCCAAAGGCGAATCATTGGACCAATATTTTTTCAAGGAACGTTAAATGCTCAAAGGTACCGTACGGAAATTTTACAACCATTTGTCAATCAGTTGCATGATGATGAACTTCAAAATGGATATTTCCAACAAGACGGAGCGGAGCACCTTGTCACTGTACTGCAGAATCTTTGGATTATTTAAGAGAATTTTTTGATGAGCGTATAATTAGTCGAAATACTGAAATTGCCTGGCCTGCACGTTCATGCGATTTAACACCTTGCGACTTCTTTTTGTGGCCTTATCTAAAAAATAACATATTTCGAACACCTATATTGAATTTGAATGATATGCTACAGAGAATCGAACAGAAATGCATGGCAGTTAATAACAATAATAACAATCCAGTAATGTTGCAGAATATCATCAGAAATTTTGAACGGAGGATTTTAAAATGCATTGATCTTGAAGGACAACATTTTCAACATTTGTTATAGTTTTCAATAAATACCTATTATTTGTTATTTATTTGTATGTATGAAACTGTCAAAATATACGACTTCGTAGGTTAAGTAGTAAATTATAATTTACGACATACTTCAAAATGTTCTCAGTAAATCACATGCTACTAGATTGACATTTCAAATGAACACTTGTTATTTTCGATAAGGATTTTTTTATGTACCTGATAAAGCTGCGTCATTCATGCCCTAAAACGTTTGCGATTATATAAATTAAAGAAATTAATGAAAGTAATAAAATATCTTTAAAAAATGAGTTTTTCACTTTATAATCTCTATAAAGAACTATTTTTAACGAATATTAATAACAACCAGCGCAATAAACAACTGCCAAAATACGTAATTGACTAGCATTGACAGAAATACTGATTAGTACTGACAGCAAAAAGAAAATTTGACAGAACAAAATCAACTTGATTTTGCCTGCATAAAAGCGGCTTCTATTTTAGCCAATCACGAGCTCTTATTTTAAGCCCTATCCTTCCCTACGGTTTATTCTTATTTGGAATAGACATTAATGAAATAAATTTTAGGGATTTGATAAAGTGCATTAAGATGAACTGAAATGTGCAAAAAGAATGCAGGTATCTCATTTCAATAAAATTACTTTAATATCGTCACACTTATGTACACTCAAAAATATTTTCCTAAAATAAAGTCTTACAAATACAATAGATTGACATATGAACGAAATTCCTAACTTCATTGGTTTAGGAGCTATAGACCGACGTGCGCAGTTTGATGATAGCCCTGTATATTACTAAGTAATAATAATTGTAAAGTTTGTGTTGTTTATTTCTTCTGTTTTATAATTTTTTTTTTTATTATTTTTGTTAAATAAAATAATTATTCAATTTTTTTATACACTGTGTACATTAGGGCTGGGCGATACCGACATTTTCGGTATAGGGTACCGATACCAATCGAGGTATCGATACTTAGCGATGTATCGGCTCTGTGCACGGTATCGATTCTGAGTACAGGAATCGGTAAAGTATCGATACCTTGGAATCGATACCTTGGAATCGATACCTTGGAATCGATACCTTGGAATCGATACCTTGGAATCGATACCTTGGAATCGATACCTTGGAATCGATACCTTGGAATCGATACCTTGGAATCGATATCTTGGAATCGATACCTTGGAATCGATACCTTGGAATAGATACCTTGGAATCGATACCTTGGAATCGATACCTTGGAATCGATACCTTGGAATCGATGCCTAGGAATCGATACTTTGGAATCGATACTTTAATTCGATACCTAGAAATCAATATTCATAACCCGCTTTCTAGGTGTCGATTGTTTGATATCAGTTTCAAGAGATATAAAATTAATTTATCGATTCTACCATAACTACGGTATGAAATTTGCAATATTGTGATATTTTGTTTTTTAAAAATTATAGATATGTCATAATAAGGATATTTGATGCGCATAATAGTAACATTCTTTTAAAATATATAATGCATACATACTTAAAAAGTTATTGCATCCTTTATGTACATTTAAAAAAATGCACAAAGGCAAGCTACCCGATACATGGCTACCCGATACATCGCTACCCGATACATCGATACTTAGCGAGTACTGGAATCGCTAAAGTATCGATAGGTATCGATGCTTTGGAATCGATACCTCGCTACCCGATACGTCGCTACCCGATACATCGCTACCCGATACATCGATACTTAGCGAGTACTGGAATCGGTAAAGTATCGATAGGTATCGATGCTTTGGAATCGATACCTCGCTACCCGATACATCGCTACCCGATACATCGATACTTAGCGAGTACTGGAATCGGTAAAGTATCGATAGGTATCGATGTTTTGGAATCGATACCTTGGAATCGATACCTTAGAATGGATACCTTGGAATCGATACCTTGGAATCGATACCTTGGAATCGATACCTTGATTCGATACCTAGGAATCAGTATTCATAACCCGTTTTCTAGGTGTCGATTGTTTGATATCGGTTTCAAGAGATGTAAAATTAATTTACCGATTCTACAATAACTACGGTATGAAATTTGCAATATTGTGATATTTTGTTTTTTTTGTTTGTAATAATTAAAGTTATGTCATAATATGGAATTTGCTACGCATAATAACCAACGTCTTTTAAATACATATATATTATGCATACATACTTAAAAATTCTTTACTTAAAAAGTTATTTTTATATACATTTAAAAATCGCAGAAAGATAAAATAATATAGGCAAATATGCGTGCTATTACAAAATTATACAAAAAGCCTAAAATATTAATTTCAAAATAGAAACATACCAAGCTCGTTTTATACCTACAATAGCTTGATAAGAATTCTTGACCCAACTTTTTTTACCTTATTATATTAATTAATACTACATATTTGTATTATATTTTGTTTATTTTAGTTCCAATTTACAGTCGTGTATTGTGTATTGTGCATTCTATAGAACAGGAAAGTGTTTTATATTTATATGAATATGAATATCACCTATATTTCTCTCAACACTGCTTTATAGAAATTATGTGTCAACAAATTTTTGCTGTTTCCTAGTTTTGATTTATTATAATTCCTACCTTTATCCGTCGTCTAAAGTTTAATATAAGCACTTATATTTCATATCATTTTAAGCTTCATCACTTTGTTCTTATAACTTGGTGTAATAAGTGGATACGCACGTACCAAAATGTCGAAAAAAAATAGTGTAGTTTGGAAATACTTTGATAAAATTAACGACCAGGGCGTGTGTTTTAATGTATGTAAAAAAGAATATAAGTATACTGGTAATACTACAAATATGCTAAAGCATATAAAATGTGTTCATCCTTTTACATATTTTAATATTATTGAAAAGAAAGACAACAGAGACGGTGATAGTGAAGTTACTGACGTTGAAATATTGGCCTCCGAGAGGTAAAATTATAATTATACTAGCTGCAGACTTATGTATGTAGTTCTTTTTTAATCCTTGCATGAAAAATAAGAAAATTCTAAATTGTCATTTTGCATAAAACAACAACTTATATACCTATGATGTACGCATACTCATTTAAAAAAATGCACAAAGGTAAGCTACCCGATACATGGCTACCCGATACATCGCTACCCGATACATCGATACTTAGCGAGTACTGGAATCGCTAAAGTATCGATAGGTATCGATGCTTTGGAATCGATACCTCGCTACCCGATACCTCGCTACCCGATACATCGGATACATCGCTACCCGATACATCGATATTTAGCGAGTACTGGAATCGGTAAAGTATCGATAGGTATCGATGCTTTGGAATCGCTACCTTGGAATCGATACCTTGGAATCGATACCTTGGAATCGATACCTTGGAATCGATACCTTGGAATCGATACCTTGGAATCGATACCTTGGAATCGATGCTTTGGAATCGATACCTTAGAATCGATACCTTCGTTATATCAGGTATCGGGTATTGGACGATGTATCGATACTTCGCCCAGCCCTAGTGTACATAAAGTATGGACACAAGCCCGTAATAACTATTATTAATTAATGTTTTTATTAGCTATATTTAGATGCTACTATTTTATTTTTTCCGTCGACCTTGAATAAGTTATGACGTCATTGATAATTTTTTTAAATGTCAACCCCAATTTTTTTTTGTGGATTTTGAAAGCTTTTACAATTCTTTATTCGATGATGTAAAAATTTTGGTATGTTACATTAGAAAATTTTTGAGTCATCATTTGCGTCCATAAAGTATGGACACTAGCCCGTAATAACGTTACTGTGCATTATTTGACAAAATGCAAAGATGTGTCGATTAATGTTTTTTATTAGCTATATTTAGATGCTACCATTTTGTTTTTTTCCGTCGACCTTGAATAAGTTATGACATGACGTCATTGATAATTTTTTTAAATGTCAACCCCATTTTTTTTTATGGATTTTGAAAGCTTTTACAATTCTTTATTCGATGATTTAAACATTTTGGTGTTAGTGTTACATTAGAAAAGTCTATGCGACACAACCGGAAAATTTGGACGTTTTACGACAACGCATCATCTACGAAACCAGACTAATCACTCCCGAAATATTACAGAATGTGCGAAATGGAATTTATCATCGCTTAGGATTTTGTCAACAAAATGAAGGAAAACATTTTGAGCATTTGTTATAAATTTGATACTGAAAATGTCAAAAATAAATCTTAGAATTACAACACAGTTTACTCAAAAATTTTCTAATGTAACATACCAAAATTTTTACAACATCGATTAAGAATTGTAAAAGCTTTCAAAATCCCCAAAGAAAAAGTGGGGTTGACATTTAAAAAAAATATCAATGACGTCATAACTTATTCAAGGTCGACGGAAAAAATAAAATGGTAGTATCTAAATATAGCTAATAAAAAACATTAATCGACATATCTTTGCATTTTGTCAAATAATGCACAATAACGTTACTATGGGCTTGTGTCTATATTTTATGGACACAAATGATTACATACTTAAAAATTTTTCTAATGTAACATACCAAAATTTTTAAATCATCGAATAAATAATTGTAAAGGCTTTCAAAATCCACAAAAAAAATATGGGGTTGACATTTAAAAAAATTATCAATGACGTCATAACTTATTCAAGGTCGACGGAAAAAACAAAATGGTATCATCTAAATATAGCTAATAAAAAACATTAATCGATATATCTTTGCATTTTGTCAAATAATGCACAATAACGTTATTACGGGCTTGTTTCCATACTTTATGGACACAGTGTATAAAATAAATATAAAATACATATAAAACAAAAATCTAAATAAAAAATTAATAAGTATACTATCTTCCTTTATATAAAAAAAATTGAATCACATAAAACCAATATATTTATTACATCTTTTTGGCTGCGTTAGATTATGTGTTATAGATTTTGTGAAGGTTTCATAAAGCACTCTCATTACGTCATTACTAACATCTATACTAAAATCTATTCCTTTGTATTTCCGTTTTGTTGCAGCGCTCACTAGAAAGTGTAGCTCCGTGTAGTACAAACTGCACGGAGCTACACTTCCCTGAAAAAGAAAGGAAAAGACCTATTGTCTCGAAAAATTAACCTTCAAGAATTTTCATTATTGTTAGAACCTTAAAATTTTAAATCTAATATTTTTGCGAATAAGTTGTTTTTGAAAATTAGCCATAAAATAAAAGTAATATTTGATACTTTATTTACGTAAAAATGCACATTGTCTCATTACAATACATAAATACGTCTAATTTGAATACCTCGAATACATTTCTAAAATAACTTGTGATTTATCTTTATAAAAATATTTTCAGATAAAGGTAACATAAAGCGATACACCCTGAAACCCGACAACGGCAGTTAGATCCCATCTGTTACCATGGTTACACGGTATGCTTTTCAAATTTCACTGCACACCGCAAATCAAATTTCTGATATTGATAAATGGCTTATTATTTTACTCATTTTCCACTGTTTATTTATGAATTTAATTACGAATACCTTTTAGTTTATGTGGTCGTTTATTTTGGTTAAATATATAATAATAATAATTAAATTTATTCATACAATAACCATTGCATATTGTTACAAATTAAATAAAATATCACAACACTGGAGCCCGAACAACTTAAGGTTCGGACGATATTAATTTTTACAGCTAGTTAACCCCAATTTCTGCTAGAAATATGAATTAGTGCTTTGTATTTATTAGTTCATTAATATACAGAGTAAAGTCACTTCTGACACAAAAAAAAAATATTACTTAATATTACTTATATTTAAAATTTATATTATTAAATAGTTTTTAATTTTATTTATATAATTGGAAAACAAATGCGTGGTGATCTATAAAATACGAAATAAATTTTTATTTGTTCATTTTGTAGTTCAAGTTAAGTAAAGGAGTATTAATATTAACTAGCAATACTTTTTCAAGATTCTCTTCTGTAAAATTTATTCTCTTTGAATGGAATATATCCTTATAGATAGAAAACGTCCTTTCTACATCGCAACTGGTTATGGGTGCATACTGGAAATATTCTTTTATTTCAGCGTATTTAGCAGTTAAATTTTGATGCATTATCCCTAAACACAATTTCCGCAATGTTATTAAATCTGGATATCTATTAGAAACTGCGATTAACTTTTGCTGAAGGCCACATCCGAAGTCACTTGGAATATTTTTCAAATTATTAATAGCCGCATCTAATATGGTTAATCCATCATTTAATTTGAGATTTTGATTTTCAAAATAAGTGATTAGTTTTGGCAAATTTCCAAAGTGTTCTTGAAGAAAGTACAACTGATTTTTTTAATTTGGAAATTGTATTAGCTCCTTGCACTCAGAAATACTTCTAGCATCGTCATCTAAACATCTAAAGAAATTTTGTAAACTATCGAAATTCTCTGCATAAAAACTAGTAGCTTTGAACCATATTACCCATCTAATTATTACTGGAGACAGAGGCTGTGGCAAAGATGGAAGTTTTTCCATGTAAAGAGCTACTTTCCATGGTGCTTTTCTGAATATTTTTTTAAATGCGGATACAAGTCCATCAACTTCCGGAAAGGTGTCTCTGATATATTCACAGATTCTGTGGAGAGCATGTGCTACACAAGTAATATGCAGCATATTAGGATAAGTTTCCTTTAATAGTCTGCCTGGTTTTAACATATATGCAGCACTGTCACTCACAAATAAAAGTATTTTTTCTTTGCACCTGTCGTCCGAATGAAGCATTTGATGTATATTCTCGTAAATGGTTTTAGCTACTGTTTCCGCATCAATTGTATTTATAACTTTTGTTGCTATTACATATGCGTTATATGGAATAGTTAGATATAGTACACCAGCTACAACATTTACCACACAGCGTCCTAATATATCGCCAGTTTCGTCGGCACTTATCCATAGGTACTGATTTGGAAGATGGCTTCTAATGCGTTCTACTGCTTTCGTGTAGCACTTAGAAACATAATATTTGCGTAAAGTAGATTCATCAGGAACATTTCAATCAGTTTATTTTTGGAGAAATGTTTTGAAGATGGGATTGTTAAGTTTTTTTAATAGAATATTTACCGCAGTTAACGTTTCACAGAGTTCTTCGTTAAAATTGGCAGATTCCAACGGGTCTAATTTCTGTGTATGTGTTTGCGATCTAAGTGACGTTTAACGTGCGATATCTTAGAATTTTTTAACGATATTTTGCAAACTTTACAATAAATTTTAGAATCACTGGCAATGGACATACTATCAGTATGACCCTTAATCCAACTCGCCATTGTTTCACGATGCCATTCTCGACGTTCTTCCATATCATATCTGAAAAAATAACGCAAAAAATTTTCTAGATCTAAATAAATGAAAATTAAAAATGTATGCGTAAGTTATTGAAACTTAACGAAATTCACTACGACACTTACGTAAAAATAATTGGGAGAAGTAGATTAGATGAAACGATATGAAACGGAATCTATTACAAAATGTTACGAAACACCTATGTAAGAGAGAATAATAGAGAATAATATCATCGAAATACTCGTTCCAGTGGTGCAGAGTTATATGCTTTAGAGACCAGATATTTGCCTTTTGTCTTTGTACATATTGCGACGCTAATTTATTCGAATTTTTATAGAAAAACAAATCGCCCATAAGCAGAATTCGAACCCACGTGCATGGCTTACCGGACCATCGCTTTAACCACTAAGCTATCAAAGGTAGTGATTTCGAATCTTTGTAGGAATGCCTTAAGTTACATCAAGGAAACAGATGATATATATCTTGCCCGTAGTAGGCCGTTGTGTAAATTTGTTGCATTTTTTGCGAAGTAATGTAAATATGCTTTCCGCATATTGCGACGCTAATTTATTCGAATTTTTTATAGGAAAAAAAATTCGCCCTTGAGTAGGATTCGAACCCACGTGCATAGTTTGCCGGACCATCGCTTTAACCACTAAGCTATCAAAAGATCAAAAGCAGTAATTTCGAATCTTTGTGGGTTGGTGTATCATTCGGAATTTACTATGCTACCGCTCCCTTTGGCTACATAACTTGTCAGACCAAAGAGACGACCATCTTCTTGTCAGCGTTCCTAGCTAGCTTAGTTTTTGCTACCTTTTTTGCTTATGGGGACCGTACATATTTGTATTATCGCTTATATTTTCTCTCGTAAAAGTAAATCAATGTTTCAACATCTATTACAATACAGAAATTATGAAAAATTCATCGAATGCGTAAATGAATCGCGTGGTATCTTTTGTATCCGGTCATAAGTATGCCTAAGAATGTATGAATATCATTGTAGATGATTCATCTGGCTTCTTCGTTCATGAGATTACAACTTTAGGCCCTCACACACGAATATAGTCTGTGAGATGTACGCATCCATGTTCGAAATCCGTATATCATTCATAAACAATATTTTATGATCAAATCGAGTCAAAAGCGCTGTCGAAGTCTGCTATCTTTCAAAATTTAACTACTCTGAGGAGAATTCTACTTAAAAACCTCTAATTACTTGCCTTGAGTTACTACCTGAAGCATGGAAACAAAGCGACCACCCGGTTCGTTGTCACTTCTCTGCTTGGGCAGCGAATTTTCGAATGCGATCCGATTTCCAGAGACCTTCTAATCATTCGTCTGTCTGCCGAATGATTAACACCCAGCAAATTAGCTACATAACGCATTGTACGTCTTTTTTCTAAAAAAGTTGAAGCTCTTACACGTTCATCGTTGGTTAACTGGTATGGTTGTTTCATGATTTTGAATTTAAACTTTATTAACTTAAAGTCTACACACTGTAACTTCAACAATTCAAGAAAATTTGTTTAATAAAACTTGACCAGCGGCGGCTCTTTAATGAGAGCAAGTGAGCAATTGCACCCCCTGGAATTATGAAACAAAACAAACCAAGCGGCGACTAACTGTGAAAGTATTTATTTATTATGTATATTATGTATTCATAGTTATTGACGAGGACCGTGGCACCCTAACAACGTACATACACCAATCGTCGTCACAGATATACTGAGCAAAGCCCAACTCTTGCTCTGTTAAGGCATTAACTTTACATTGATGGTGGGGAGAACTGTATTTTGCCGTACTTCAATGTCGTATAATACATAGCGTTAGAGCAACTGAACCAGACTGCTGTCGGGTGTTGTTACAATAATTCCGTGTCTTTTTCAGAGAACAACGCGTTTTCGCGTTAACGTATAATGAAAAAATCGCAGTAAAAAATCTTAAACGGCCGATGCCTCAATTATGTTTAGAAAATAAACAATCTGTTAAAGGTAAAGACGTTATAAATTATATATATAAAAGAAAATTCAAAATTAATATTTATCAGAAAAATGACTGGATTTCAGGGTGTGAAATTAAAAATACTTTGTTTTGTTTTCCGTGTCTTTTGTTTGGTGGTGAACCGTCTTGGTCAAAGAACGGAATAAGAGACTTAATTCATCTTAGTGCTAAAATTATTAAACATGAAAATTCCGAAGGGCATTTGAAAAATATATTTAGTCTAAGAATGTTAGGAAAAAATAACATTCAGAATGTTATAGATTCATCATATAGAAAAGCAATTCAACAAGACAATGAAAATTTAACAAAAAATAGGCATGTGTTAAATTTAATAATAACTTGCATTAGATTTTCTGGCGCGTTTGAACTGGCACTTCGGGGTCATGATGAACAGCAAACGTCGAATAACAAGGGCATTTTTCGGGAATTGATAAATTTTACGGCAGAATTGGATAAATCGCTCAGAGATCACATCGAAGCAGCGCCGATTTTTAAGGGATTATCAAAAACGATGCAGAATGAGCTGCTTGATGCAATGTTGAACGTGTATCATGAACAAGTTTCCAGTTAAATTAAAGCAACCGACTTCATATCTGTGACAGCTGATGAAATCACAGATGTGTCCAATCAGTTTCAGTTGGTGGTTGTTTTAAGATATATTGTGAACGCGAGACCGGTCGAAATATTTTGGAAATTTCTTCTGCCTAGTGGACATGATGCTAATTCTTTATCTGCCTCCATCCTTAACGAAATTAGTTTGCTTGTTGATAACCCAGAAAAACTGATTGCACAGAGCTATGATGGGGCAGCAGTCATGAGTGGTGCTATTAACGGCGTGCAAAGACATGTCCAAGACCAGTATCCAAGGGCTAATTTTGTACATTGTTATGCACATCAGACAAATCTAATTATGTCACATGCTACATCGAGCAGTTGTAATTGCAGAATTTTTTTTGCCAATCTGACGGGATTATGTACATTTTTCTCCACTTCACCACAACGAGCTGCAAGATTGGAAGAATTCCTTCAGAGAAAAAGCTTACCTCGTTCTTAAAAAATAAGATGGAACTTCAATTCTAGGACAGTGAATACAATATGTGAGCACCGAGAAGAAATAATTGAAGCTCTAGAACAAATCGAGGGAGAAGCTAGTTTACAAACTACCATTCATCAAGCTAGTGCCAATTTGCGAATTTTAGAGGAGGAAAATTTTATCTATTGGTTAACTTTCTTTCATAAAATTATGCCACATGTGGACATATTGTTTAATCAATTACAAAATGTCAATGCAGATGCATTAAAAATCAAGAATAATTTAGATAATTTTGAACGCGCTATTGGAAAAATTCGAACCGAAATCGCTAACACAGATAATCAGTTGGTTAAACAAAATGACCCAGAACTGACTCCTCGACCATCAAAGCGGCGAAGAGTAACTGATAGTAGCCAAAGAAGGAGGGAAACTATTGAAGTGTGCGATATTATTTTGCTAGAAATAAAAACTAGATTTCGGTATACAGGGCACTTAATATTAGCAAACTTAATTTCTTTTAAACAGTTCTCCTTTTTTCAAAAAAAATTTCCGGAAGATTGCCTTAAAGAAGCAGTAAAATTTTATCCATGTCTCAATGAAAGCAGACTACGAACTGAATTAAGCGTTCTATATTCTAGAGAAGAATTTAGGCAAAATATAGGAGTCGGTGCTGTAGGTCTTCTGCTGGATGGATTAAGCGACACCTGTAATGAAGTTGTTAAGCTTTTAAAAATTGTCATTACAATCCCAATGACAACGTCCGAAGCGGAACGCCAGTTTTCACGGCTGAAGAGAATAAAAACTTTCCTGGGAAATACAATGAAAGAAGAGAGATTAAATGCCCTTACTATGTTATCTTGTGAAAAAGAATATATAAATGATTTCCCAAACTTTAATGAAAAAGTGATAGAACTGTTCTGCAAGTCAAAGACACGTAAAATGGACTTCGTTTATCGTCAGATGTAATTAAACTGTGATGTGTAATATTTACTATTCCCTCAAAACAAAGTCGACAATGAACAGTACCTGTCTGGAACAGTACGTCGGTGAAATTTATAAGGATTGGGTAAGCGTTTTTGTATTACACTTTTTAATTTTGAAATTATGCACTCCCTATGTGAACCACCCCGAGCCGCCACTGAACTTGACATTAACTTTCAATGTCAAAATTACTTTGCAGTGAGATAAAGCTACTAATTAGATAATGTTTAGATGAAATCGAAATTTTTTAGAAAATAGAAAAATTATAGAAAGTAAATCGGAAACATTGCTGGTGCATTAATTTTGAATAAGAGTTTGGTATTGAAGAATTAAATCAATAATATACAATTAAAACAGCGAATTCACATGTTTTATTCGTTTAATTATATTTTATTTATCTTTACTTGCGATAAACATAATCTCTACTAAATAATCAAATATAATATCTTTGTCCATTATCATTTAGTAAATGCTGTATTGTTAATTCGTATGAAATCTCGACAATCTCAAAATCATAAATCGTAAATCAGTGATTTTTAACCAGTAATTTGTCATTAAATGCTTATCTTGGCACTGTTCTTTATTTAATTAAATATTGTGGTGTTTTTTTTAAATCAAATTTTATTGAATGAGATTAAGGAAAATGCCAGTAAATTATTACGAAGTTTAAAATTACAAAATTATTATTACGATATTAATAAATTCACCAACATTTCATCTTAATTTTAAGATTTCTTTCTTATGAACGAATGAACTGCAAAACCCATGAACAACAAGAAAGAATTAAATCAATGTTCTATTTGAAAAGACAACTATGCGAGGGTACATTAACTACTAAACAGAATAGAAAAGACGATAAATATGCAATTTTGTGATGAATTCAAATAAGAAGTAAATTAAGTAGAGAGAAATTATAACACAAATTTTATACATATTGCAAATGGGAAGACTTACTATATCCCACGTAATAGTAAGAAAATTAAACAGTAGTTCAAAATCTAACAAGAATTCGCGACTAACAGACATAAATTATAATTATAAAGATTGCAAGCAAGCTCTTTTAATTATGAACGCATTTTTTATACAATCAGGACAGTTAATGGATAATTCCCATACTATGGACTAGAGATGGGCGAGATCGTTCCTTTTGAGGACTCGTTCCTTCTCGTTCCATTCTGCAAATGGAACAAGTCCAGAGGATTCGTTCCTTGGAACGATTAACAACCTCGATGTTAAATGCCGGCGGATCGGTGTTGTAAAGTCCGACAAGTGACAATCTCGCTTTATTGGATCGGAATGATTGCCTGTTTGTTTTATTTATTATATATTTTATATATTATACATACACATACTCATGCAGCTGATAAATAAATAAGCCAGCTGCATGAGTATGTATATGTATAATATTTTATAGGAAAAGAATTTATAAGCAGATACTTATTTTATATTTTATATTTACTTGTACACTGACATCACTGACATGTTTTCATGTGAATCTTACAATAAATATAAACCTATAGTACTGGCGTACAAAAATTATATTAATACAAGTATGATTATAATTTAAAAATATTATTTTTCTACCTTGGAAGCAGATAACCTACTTCTTCGATCTGTTAGAATTTGTCCAGTTTTTGAAAATATAGGTTCACTAGGAACAGATGTAGCTGGAATACAAAGTCGACCTTTCATAAGGGTATATAAATTTATATAAACATTTTTTCTGTCTTCCCACCATTTAAGAGGATCTTGAGTCCTGGCTAATAAGAATTCTTGAACATATTTTACATACTTATCAATTTCACTGATTGCTTCTGTAGTAGGGTTGAATGTTGTTTTTATTTCCGAAATCTCATTATTAAAGTTACTCCATATGTTATCGTCTGCTGTATCTACACTTTTTTCTATTGCAATAGGCTCACTCCGGTTTGTATTTTTCTTTTCAATTAAAGCCTCTATTTTCTGTATGATTGTTTGATAGGTATTATTATATGCTGACTCATTACTGAAACCATACTTTTTAAATCGCGGATCGAGAAATGTGGAGTCGCTGTAAATTTGATCTTTTAAGTAATTCAGCTCATACAATTTCGCACATCTTATCTGCCTCATCTGCTTCGACCGTAACCAACTGCATTTTCATTTTGGATATACAGGCTGATTCATTTTCGGCCCTCACCATGGGGATCTCTCTTATTATTGGAGATAGAGTATAGGTTTAAATTTGGCAAAGTTGTTAAATTTTGTGTTTGTTATAAATCCGTAAAGAAAGTAGACCTGTGACAAATGACCTTCGTTATTTAAAAAAAAAACGCGAAAACCCCATTTTCTTCTTTTACCTGTAGCACCGACATTTGGCCTTGTAGAGAAAATATAAAAACACATCCTTGTGGCCATTTCTAAACCTCTATCCAGTGGTGTACTCTAAATTTTTATACGACGTTTCGTTTCTTTCTGGCTATCATCAACTATCTAATTTCTTATAGGCGCCATATTGGATTTAGACATCTCCAGAAAGAATTTTTTTTTTCTGATTTCAACCATGTACCACATGCTGACTATAGTTTTTGACATTAGGTTTTATTTGAAAGAATAAATTATAAGATTAAATAAGGTAGCCTTTGGAATTTCAATCTGTCAAACATTTCATTTATTGTTCATTAACGAAGAGAAACGAGATATGATAAGTATTTTTGATTCTTCGAAACGAAATTCAACAGTAGCGAGTACAAGATAACAAAAACATTAATAAAAATACATAGAAAAGTAAACAATAAACAATTACAGTAAATGGTCAATTATCTGGCCATCTTCGGTAATGCACAATTGGGCACGCCTTATGGCATTTTGTACTGCCCTTTGTATAGTTCTTCTAGGAACTGCATCGAAGGCATTCTGAAGTCTGTCACGTAATTCTTCAATGTTTTGTGGCGCATCTACTTTATAAATATTATTTTTAATATATCCCCATAAAAAAAAATCTAGCGGACTTAAATCAGGTGATCTCGCAGGCCTTTCAACAACTCCCCTATTTCCAATCCAACGGTTTGAAAACTCTTGATTTAAGAAATTTCTAACAACAGCTGCATTGTGTGCTGGTGCGCCATCTTGTTGCCACCATAAATATTGTAATTGATTTAATGGGATATTGTCGTCAAGATAGTCAGATACGTATGTACGTAAAATGTTTAAATATCTTTCTCCATTTAAATGTTCTTCATACATAACTGGTTCTAAGAGACGATTTGCCAAAATACCCATCCAAACGTTTATTCCAAAACGATGTTGTGGTCTTCTAGCCCTGTTTTGTCGGGGATTTTGTACTGCCCAATAGTGCTCCGTATTTCTGTTGAACATTCCAGAATTTGTAAATTTTGTTTCATCTGACCAGATGATTTTGCTTAAAAAATTTTCGTCATTTTCTATCCTTCCCATTAACCAATTACAATATTCTAGCCTTCTCAAATTATCTCCAGGCAGTAAAGAGTGACTAACATGAATCCTGTAAGGTTTAAACCTACTTTTATGTAAAGTTCTCCAAACTCTGGACTGGCACAAATTTAATTCTGACGCTACTTCGCGTGTAGAAATTGATGGATTATTATTTATTTATAAAAATACAAGATTAACATGAAATTTGAAAACACGCTTTTAATTTACCATTTGTAAAATATCTTGTCGATTTTCATTTAAATTCCTGTTGTCTTGACCATTACGCGGCTTAGTAAACGATCCATTCTCGACCAAATTTCTGTCGAGATCTAGAAAAATGGTACGATGAGGCTGTTGTCGTTCTGGATATAATTGTAAATATCTTGTACTCGCTACTGTTGAATTTCGGTTCGAAGAATAAAAAATACTTATCATATCTCGTTGCTCTTCGTTAGTGTATGACATTTTTGTATTATTAATGAACAATAAATGAAATGTTTGGCAGATTGAAATTTCATGGCTACCTTATTTAATCTTATAATTTATTCTTTCAAATAAAACCTAATGTCAAAAGCTATAGTCAGCATGTGGTACATAATTGAAATCAGAAAAAATAACTCTTTCTGAAGATGTCTAAATCCAATATGGCGTCTATAAGAAATTAGATAGTTGATGATGGCCAGAAAGAAACGAAACGTCGTATAAAAATTTAGAGTACACCACTGGATAGAGGTTTAGAAATGGCCACAAGGATGTGTTTATATTTTTTCTCTACAAGGCCAAATGTCGGTGCTACAGGTAAAAGAAGAAAATGAGTTTTTCGCGTTTTTTTTTTTAATAACGAAGGTCATTTGTCACAGGTCTATTTTCTTTACGGATTTATAACAAACACAAAATTTAACAACTTTGCCAAAATTTAAATCTATACTCTATCTCCAATAATAAGCGAGATCCCCATGGTGACGGCCGAAAATGAATCAGCCTGTATAATTCACTAACATTTTACGAAACACTAAAATTTTTGAAATTGTCACCACTATTTCACCACTTAGTTCTTCTGTTACATCTTTGAAAGGTTTTAAGATTTTGCAGCACATTGAAAGAACTTCGAAATCGTGATCAAACAAATTGATATTGCAGTTTGAAATAGCTAACGCTGATTGCAAAGGATCTTTCATTTTAATAATTCTATCAAACATATCATAAGTAGAATTCCACCTTGTGCTTACATCTTGTTTCAACTTAACTTGAGGGAAATCCATTTGTTTCTGTAGATTTTGAAGTTTTGCTGTTGCAAGTGGACTCCGTTTGAAAAATTCGACAACGGCCTTTACTTTATGCTGAATGTCCCGAATTTCATGTAACCCTTTCTGTACTATTAAGTTAAGAGTATAGGCAAAACATAATATGTGCTGGTGCTGTCACTCTGAAATGCGAACTGCTGCTGTAATATTTGCTGCATTATCAGTAACAACAGCACAAACTTTGTGGGACACTTCCCATGTGTCTAAAAGGCTCTTCATATTATTAGACAAATTTTGAGCTGTACGACTTCCTTCGATACAGAAGCACCCTAATAAAGCTGATGTTAATTTACTGTCATCGGTGAAGAAATGTGCAGTTAGCGCTTGATGAGACTGGTTACTAATATAAGTCCATCCATCAGTGGTGATAGCAACATAATCCGTCAATAACAAACACTTTTTTACAATTTCATATACTTTCGTATACAGTTGGGGTAAAATTATATTGTAAATAGTCTTTCTTGATGGAAGATTGTAATTTGGATTTAGCATTTTAACAAATTTTCGAGATTCAGTATCTTCTACCACACTAAGTGGCTGGTATTCAGCAACAATCATAGTGCACAGTTGTTCATCTAACTTTTTTGAAGTTTGTACGGGTAATGGGTTTGTCAAAGTTGACTGATACACTTTCCTTTTCTTTACAAGTTCGGTATTCACCTCAGTATTTTCTCTTGTTATGGCAGGTGCAATTTCTGCAGTAGCAGAAGCAACACTTTCACCGGCCTTGGATGTAGAAGGTTCGCTTGGATCGGTATGCGTATGCGACGTATATTTTTCAGGTTCTTCAACTAGGGAAAATGGATGCTTCCTTTTCAAATGTCGGGTTAGATTTGCGATTGCCCCTCCTTTATGTGAAAATATTGAATTGCAGAAATTGCATTTAGCTGAATGATCATTCACGACAATAAAAAATTTCCAAACTTCACTGCGCTTTCTTTTATCCATCGCGATTCTTTTTAAAAACTTGAATAATAATATGAACTTAATACTAATGAAATCTAAACTGAACTATTAAAATAAAAACATAGAACCCCCTAGTCATTTTACACCAAAACCATTGATTGTTTGTTATATCTTTGTCATTAAATCCTAATAAGTGCAGACACTACAAACACATAAATTCAAAATCCAAAATAAACAAACGTAACATATATTTCATTACGAGTCCTTACTATTGAAACATAAATAGAGAGACTCATATATTAATGATTTGTTTACATCATTGATTCCCAAAGTGGTCCAGGTGGATCCCCAGGGGTCCACGGGAGACTCGACGGGGGTCTACGTTGGCGTGACAAAAAAATGGGGGTTCACAATTCGTAAGCGGGGGTCCACGAAAATTTATCTGGTTTCGATAGTGAAGAACTAAAATGTTGGCTTGAGTTCACCTATCAATGCAGGCAGATAATATTTTAAGAAGCTCAGCGACTGTTACTTGTAAAAACTTGCATATTCCATATTCAGTACAACGTGTCGAGACTTGCAAAGCGCTGCCGCTGCCGCCGTCCGCAATGCTTGTTCAGACGTGCAAAGGGACGAAGTACGACTTGTGGTGTGTGTGCTTGCAATCCTGCATGAACTTGTTTGATTCTTCACCAATATAAATACGAATGCCACGGATAAACGTTACTCATATGTTTCCCGAATTTCGAAAAGAAAAGTAAAGTAAAGTGAATCGATGTTAGTGTTTGCCACTGTCGGAAAAGTAAGTACTTACCTGCCTATTTGTTATACATACTTTTATTTTATTTATTATTTATCTATTTATTTTACAATTTATTGTACACGTAAGTAAACAAAAAATGGACAAATTACAAAAAAATACGTAGGTACAAAAGGTGAGGCTTATTCCTAAAATAAATCTCTTCCAACCCACCTGTGATAGGAGATATATTTATGCTGTAATAAGTATATTTGTAATGTTTGCGTGTAGTAGGTACGTATTAAAAATTAAATACTGAACAGAGCCATTATTAGATACTTCCATAAAAGAACAGAAAGCCGAGAAAGGTTGAACTTCTTGTCCCTTCTTTATTAGTAATTTTTTTACTACCCGACTGTGTGGTGGTTCACTAATAATTAAATATATTTTCATAAATTGTACGTGTCTTTATATACTACATACTCGTAACGTGCATCAAGTAATAAATAAATAATTAAAATCGCGAAGTTTTGATATCAAAATATTATTTACAAGTATTTTCTATCGAATTTACAGAAATATATCAAAATATAATTAATGAAAAAATGTTTTACATTACATACATTAAAATCGGTTCAGCCGTTTTCATAAAACTTAATTATTGATCTTAGCGATTTATTGCTTTTAATAATTAGAATCAGTTTGCCGCCGTTACTTTGTTTATTTCATTGCAATAATCAATTAATCCTGTTAAAATAGACATATCCTGTTAAGTAAGACCGCCTTAAGTTTACTACAACAAAGTTTTTTTTTATTTACAGGTAGGTAACTGATACGAAACATGGCTGAATCTAAAAAGAAATGTCGACAGTACAGTGTTGATTATTTAAAATTTGGTTTTCTTCCATCAAAGGCAGACAAGCGATTGCCCATATGCCTTTTATGCAACAAACTTTTGAGCAATGACTCTATGAAACCATCGAAGCTCGAAGATCATCTAAGAAGGTGTCATCCTGATAAAATAGGTAAAGATTTGAAATATTTTCAAACATTGAAGGAAAAATATGAAAAGAGACCCACCGTGCACGGTATGTCCGCTTCAACGTCGGAAAGTAACGATGATGGCTTGCGAGCATCTTACAATATCTCATTACTTATAGCGAAATCTGGAAAATCGCACTCCATTGGAGAATAGTCAATTTTACCCGCTGTTGAAGATGTTTCAAAAACTGTTCTGCACAAATCTCCATTTGACATACTCAAAAGAATTCCTTTGAGTAACAACACTGTACAAAGACGTATTGACGAAATGAGCACTGATATTGAAAGTTTCTTGTGTAATTATCTGCAAACAACTCATTTTTCTATTCAACTGGACGAGTCAACTTTACCTGGTAATGAAGCATTATTATTGGCATATGTTCGATTTGTTATGGACGAAGAAATTCATGAAGAGCTACTATTCGCGAAAACTTTGGAGACGGACACTAAAGGTGAATCAATATTTAATGTCCTGAGTGATTTTTTTAAGGAAAAATTGATTCCATTCACAAACTTTATTTCGGTGGCAACAGATGGAGCTCCCGCCATGGCCGGGCGATGTCGTGGGTTTATAAGCCATCTTAAAAGAATTATACCAGAGGTAACTGCAATTCACTGTTTACATTTAATTGCCCTGCATGATGACTTTAAGATCAGATTTGAAGATATTCTGACGATGGAAATACCACCATGGATCATAAATCCACTTGATGAAACGGAAGTGGAGAATGTGGTATTACAAGAGGAGCTACTCGAGCTTAGCACTAATCTAATGAGGAACTGAAGGTGAAATTTAAAAGAGGGTATCAAACATTCTGGCTGCAGGCAGAAATACCCGAAAAATATCCTGGACTGTGGGGAATTACGAGAAAGCTTTTGATAGCGTTTCCCTCGCCATATCTTGTTGAGAAAAGTTTTAGTGTCGTTACAAACCTTTTAACAAAAAAAAAGGAGCAGATTGAATATCACAGAACGGGGAGATTTGCGGTTCTTCCTAACAAAACTGAAGCCAAATATTGATAATTTGCTGCCAATCCATCAAGTACATCCACCCACTAAAATTATGACTATTTTGTGATTGTCATTGTAGAAGTTACGTTAAGTTATTAATATTTAATTTTAATTATATTACGACTGTTATCATATTACAATGTAATATGATAACAATAATAATTAATAGTGTAATAATTACATATTTTAATAAATACAACACAAGGAAATATACTATTTTTCTTTTTATTTTTACCACTCCGTATGGGGAGTTTTCTAAATAAAATATGTGAGAATGGATTGGTTTCTTGTGCTGTGAGTAGATGTCAAAGGAGTAAAGTTGGATGGAATCACTTTTTTGATTGGCTAACTTTACTTTTTTGACATCCACTCACAGCACAATCAATTAATTAATTAACCAATAACTCGCCGCAAATAAGCCGCAAATAAGCCGCAACGCAAATTTACATAGTTAGATCTAATCCTCACATTTTTTGTCGAGTTTTGGGAATATGGTAGAAATGTAGCTGCAGGGGGTCCACCGGAACCAGAAAAACTTTCAAAGTGGTCTATGAGAAAAAAAGTTTGGGAGCCTCTGGTTTACATTATGAAAAAATACATGGACAATATATACATTTATAATTTATATCTTAGTAAGCAAGTATGTAGAAATACCGACAAATGCTTGACGACGTGCCGTTCTATCGTGGTTATAGATTAAATAATCTCGATGGAACGAAATAAAGGAACGACATACAGTTACAATTTCGGATTCGTTCCAATTCGTTCCACGGATGGATCATTCCTTTGGAACAAATCCGTCTGGATCGACACATCACTACTATGGACAAAACGATATACCAGGGTTTTTCAATGAAATGCAAGAGTTGGTTCGGAAACCACATGGCCTAACAAAGAAAACGCAAATTTTTTTAACGAAAAACATTTTATTTTTCAATATAGCCTGCTCGCTCAACACACTTACTCCAACGATATTTCAAATTAGTAATGTCTTCATTGTAGGTTGATGAATTCAAGTCCTCGAAATAGATATCTACAGCAGCGATTGCCTTGGAATTAGGCAAAAATCTCTTGCCGCTAAGCCATTTTTTCAGTTTTGGAAAGAGATGATAATCGCTGCGAGCCAAATCTGGGGAATAGTAAGAATGAGGCACTAATTCACAACCCAATTCATGAATTTTTGCCATTGCAATCGCAAACTTGTAGGCAGGTGCGTTATCCTGATGGAAAAGCACTTTCTTCTTTGCCAACTGAGCCCCTTGATCTTTGATTTTGTTGCTTAATTGTTAAAAAAAATTCGCCTAATACTCCCCAATTATTGTTAGTAGTCGACCAAAATAATTCCAGGGGAATCCTAAAAACAGTTGCTATAATCAATCCTGCTGACAAAACCGTTTTTGCCTTCTTTGGTGGCAGAGAGCTTTTTTTGTCAATTCATTGCCCAAAGATTATACCATATTCAGAATTGAATAAGCTAGCTAAATATCCAATAATATACAGGGTGTTCAATTAGAAAACAATAATTTCATTAGATCATCTTTTGCTTTTCAAATGATATCACTCTATTTCACAGAATCGGAAAGAAGGCAAAGAATAGTATCGGACACGTTTTGATTTGTTTTAAATATGATACTCTCAACTAAAACATTGATTGTACAATGAAAAACCAACCATTCTGTATATGTACGAGTGGCAATCTACAATTATTGAGAATAGAAAGATTGATACAAGTTTTCAGAATTTGTATTTTAAATATGTTCAAAGTAATTGCCATCAACAATTATACACTTAACCGTTCTTTCCTTTCATAGTTCAAAAGCGTTCAACCAGCTATCCTTCGGGGTACTATCAAAAAAACAATTAACATGCGATACCAATCTCTTTGTTCAGACTGGAACATTTTCCCTCTCAAATGTTTTTTGAGCTCAAAGAATAGCCAGAAGTCACACATCGCCAAATCCGGTGAGTAAGAAGGATGCTCTATAACTTTGATTTTGTTTTCAACTAAATACTGAACAGTTATCCCTGCTGTATCGGACGACGCGTTATTATGATGTAACATAATTCCCTTTCTTGACACTTTACTGAAAACAATTTTCAACATCCCATTTAGCGGTAACTGTCTTCTGATCTTCTAATTTAATTGCGGCCACCAAACCCGTACTTCTACAAAATATTACATTACTTTTTTCATTGCTTGATATTTTTAAACCAGGAACTGAAACCGAGCCCGAATTAACGAATTGATCATATTTTCTCTTTCGAACTTCATTGCGTCGTATAGATTTTGTTGTCAACCTATCCACGCAGCCAATATACATTCAACGCTCATTTCGTTGGTCCTTTAAAAACTTTTCCTCTCCTGGAGGTATTTTTGTCACACATTTACATATGTTTCTGGACGCGCACTTACAGGTTGCGATGTCAAATAATTGTTTTTGAGATTCCTTTAAGAAATTTTGTTTTTTTACTTCACTGCGCAGTTTCTTCATATTTTTGTATTTGTTGTAATAGGAAATCAATCTTGCTAAGATTTATTGATGACTTATTATAGGAATCGATGCCTTTTTCCATATTTGTTCAATATCAGTAGCAATTATTTCACATATGCCCTTAATAGAAGGATCTTTTCGGTTGTTCAATTCAAGCATATCATTTTTTAGCCACAGGTAATATTTAATAATATCACAATGCGTAGGCAACACATTAGCACTTAATGTAAATGGTTTTCCAAATACAGAGCAACACAAATCTTTCCTAGTTTTAGGCATTTTAAATCTTTCCTCAGCAATCCCGTTTTAACTTTTGGTAACGAAAATTTTACGTTTGATTAAGTTTTATAAACTTTTTTAACACGTTGCACTTCAAATACTATGGAGAAACTGAAAAAAACTGTTTAAAATGATACTTTATTTTATTCATGGGAATCCCCTAACTTTGTTTTTGAGCAATAAACTTAAGTGTTGCCAAAGTTTTATTTAATGGTAGATAAAAAAGATTTTTAAATTGTACTTTTCTGCCTTTATTTAATTAGGTTATTTTTCAAACTTCACCCTTCATGCGCCACCTCGAAATAAAGTCGCAGAGTCTTGTTATTTTGCATAAATAGTGCTTTCTAATAGGATCATCAATTAACAATACAGGAGTTTTCGAAATTAAAAAAAAAATTTTTTGTTCATTTTCACTCCACCCTACTGTTTAATAAACAACAATTTGTTTTTTAAAGGGAACTAGATATTTCTATTCTCAATAATTGTAGCTTATCCCTCGTATAATATATTTAATTTGAATAAATATCAAATACATGCACAGAAAAATTAATAAAAAATAATAAACTTTTATGTAATTATACCTAATTCCTTTGCACTGTACTATTAAGATAGCAAAGTGAATATTGTTACACCAAAATAAAAATAATTTAATCAAGGGCTTGATTTAAAGTATCGATACTTACTAAATTTAAATAAATGTTCAATAAATGCCATTTTTAAACTTTAATATACTTTACATATCTACAGAATTGAAAAAATATTTTTTCTAAATAATTATTACCTTTAACATGCCTATGTTTCTGTATTTAATCCGTATTTTAATAATCTTAATATTAATACACAGCACATATTAAACCACATATTGTCATTACTTAATCACTTATTTTTGTTTAAAATTCTTTTAATATATGACACGCTTATATTCAACGAAATAAATTAATTACATTTTTTTTAAAAAAGTTGCCAAAACTTCGTAGTAATTTAATCATATGGACTCTCGTCCTAGTTGATCTTTTTTATCGCGGGTGGCTCTCGCCTAACTGTTTAAAACACTAGAATGACTGACCAAATAGTACCCAACCCCGTGCTTTTCCTGCCCACTGTAATAGCACCCCCTTCAGAGGGTGTCATCTAACTATCGCCTACATGATGAGAGGATATGCACTATTTAATCACGGTTGACTTGACGAAGGAGCAACGTGCACGTATCAAATACGCTTTAGTTCCTGTACGTTTAACATACGAGGTATACAAGCTGATTCATTTTCGGCCCTCACCATGGGGATCTCGCTTATTATTGGAGATAGAGTATAGGTTTAAATTTGGCAAAGTTGTTAAATTTTGTGTTTGTTATAAATCCGTAAAGAAAATAGACCTGTGACAAATGACGTTCGATATTTAAAAAAAAAACGCGAAAACCCCATTTTCTTCTTTTACCTGTAGCACCGACATATGGCCTTGTAGAGAAAATATAAAAACACATCCTTTTGGCCATTTCTAAACCTCTATCCAGCGGTGTACTCTAAATTTTTATACGACGTTTCGTTTCTTTCTGGCCATCATCAACTATCTAATTTCTTATAGGCGCCATATTGGATTTAGACATCTTCAGAAAGAGTTTCTTTTTCTGATTTCAACCATGTACCACATGCTGACTAAAGTTTTTGACATTAGGTTTTATTTGAAAGAATAAATTATAAGATTAAATAAGGTAGCCATGGAATTTCAATCTGTCAAACATTTCATTTATTGTTCATTAATAATACAAAAATGTCATACACTAACGAAGAGAAACGAGATATGATAAGTATTTTTTATTCTTCGAACCGAAATTCAACAGTAGCGAGTACAAGATATCTACAATTATATCCAGAACGACAACAGCCTCATCGTACCATTTTTCTAGATCTCGACAGAAATTTGGTCGAGAATGGATCGTTTACTAAGCCGCGTAATGGTCAAGACAACAGGAATTTAAATGAAAATCGACAAGATATTTTACAAATGGTAAATTAAAAGCGTGTTTTCAAATTTCATGTTAATCTTGTATTTTTATAGATAAATAATAATCCATCAATTTCTACACGCGAAGATAATTTGGAGATAATTTGGGAAGGCTAGAATATTGTAATTGGTTAATGGGAAGGATAGAAAAAGACGAAAATTTTTTAAGCAAAATCATCTGGTCAGATGAAAAAATTTACAAATTCTGGAATGTTCAACAGAAATACGGAGCACTATTGGGCAGTACAAAACCCCGACTAAACAGGGCTAGAAGACCACAACATCGTTTTGGAATAAACGTTTAGATGGGTATTTTGGCAAATCGTCTCCTAGGACCAGTTATGTATGAAGAACATTTAATGGAGAAAGATATTTAAACATTTTACGTACATACGTATCTGACTATCTTGACGACAATATCCCATTAAATCAATTACAATATTTATGGTGGCAACAAGATGGCGCACCAGCACACAATGAAGCTGTTAGAAATTTCTTAAATCAAGAGTTTGCAAACCGTTGAATTGGAAATAGGGGAGTTGTTGAATGGCCTGCGAGATCACCTGATTTAAGTCCGCTAGATTTTTTTTTATGGGGATTTATGTTAAAAATAATATTTATAAAGTAGATGCGCCACAAAACATTGAAGGATTACGAGACAGACTTCAGAATGCCTTCGATGCAGTTCCTAGAAGAACTATACAAAGGGCAGTACAAAATGCCAGAAGGCGTGCCCAATTGTACATTACCGAAGATGGCCAGATACTTGAACATTTACTGTAATTGTTTATTGTTTACTTTTCTATGTATTTTTATTAATGTTTTTGTTATCTTGTACTCGCTACTGTTGAATTTCGTTTCGAAGAATAAAAAATACTTATCATATCTCGTTTCTCTTCGTTAGTGTATGACATTTTTGTATTATTAATGAACAATAAATGAAATGTTTGACAGATTGAAATTCCAAAGGCTACCTTATTTAATCTTATAATTTATTCTTTCAAATAAAACCTAAAGTCAAAAACTATAGTCAGCATGTGGTACATGGTTGAAATCAGAAAAAAAACTCTTTCTGAAGATGTCTAAATCCAATATGGCGCCTATAAGAAATTAGATAGTTGATGATGGCCAGAAAGAAACGAAACGTCGTATAAAGATTTAGAGTACACCACTGGATAGAGGTTTAGAAATGGCCACAAGGATGTGTTTTTATTTTTTCTCTACAAGGACAAATGTCGGTGCTACAGGTAAAAGAAGAAAATGGGGTTTTCGCGTTTTTTTTTTTTTAAACGAAGGTCATTTGTCACAGGTCTATTTTCTTTACGGATTTATAACAAAGACAAAATTTAACAACTTTGCCAAATTTAAACCTATACTCTATCTCCAATAATAAGAGAGATCCCCATGGTGAGGGCCGAAAATGAATCAGTCTGTATACATACTATCGAGCGATCAAATAAATCCGCAATTGAAGAAGGTTGTGCATGAGAAAACGTATTTTCTAACTTAAGCATTTCTAATATCAACATACAGCACGGATTCATTCTAACACGGTTCGAAAATTTGGGAACAGTATCGTATAACACGGTACTTTTATAGCACAGTTTCACTCTAATACGGTGCCAAAATTGGGTAAAGCCCTTGTACAACAAGAACTGTAATAAAAACTTTTAAAAGCGAAATTTATCTAATTTGAAATTAGGGAAAACTACTTACAGAAAAAATTAGATATTAAATTTCTTCTTACATTGGATAATGCATCCAGCCATTCACGAGAATTTAAACAACCCAAATGCCAAAATAATTTTTTTACCTCGAAATACAACTGCTTTACTTCAACCGTTGGATCAGAGAATTATTGCTACATTTAAAACTAATTACTAAATTACTAAAGGCCGGATAATATGCAAAAAAAAACTGAAAATATGCGCATAAATATGCAGAAGTTTTAGCTTAAATATGTATTTCCTTATGAAAAATATGCAGGTAAAAAAAGACGAGGAATGTTAGAAAATGGAATACTGTAGAAAAAAATATTCTATAATGTTAACTACAAGTTTATTTAGAACATTTTACAACATAATTAAACAATTTACAAGCACATATTTCTTAAAGTTTTCAACAGAAAAACTGTGACGCTTGTCTGAAAACATGTATTTAGATACTCGTATTGAAAAGGTTCGTTCTACGTCGACGCTTGTTATAGGAGCATATTTCAAATTAGAAATATCATCTATTGTCAACCCACCACACAAGATTTTAGCAATGTCTTTTAGCTTTTTAAAACCCTTAATTTTATCCTATTACACTTAAAATTTTTTCATACACGGACTGTCCCACTCCTCCTTTAACATCAAAACAGGACTTTTCAAATTTGTTTATTATTTCAACGCTCTCGATTAGCGACATAAATTGTTTTTCCAACTGCAATATAGAAGTGGAAATAAAACTGTAATTGACTTTAATAAACGCCAACTGTTGAGGTATTTCTTTACTCGAATACACTTTTTGGGCGTCTATCATAGATTGTGCATTCCTATCAAGATCCATAATAATTGTCTTTATTCCTTCATAATGATTTGCATGAAAAACAGCAGCCTCCAACCACGTTCCCCATCACTACTGGTTGAGGAGGAAGCGGAACACCGGGTAGATTTTGCTTGCAAAACTGAACTCGTAATGGTGCCTTTAAAATACTTTCTTAACACTACTAATTAAAGTATTTATTAAGGCAAAATGGTTTCTGGCAAGCAAGTTGTGTGAATTAAATTTGGGTAAAAGATTTTCATGTCCAAAGCTGCCTTCACCATGTATGGTGCAGCATCCGTCAAAACAATAGAATTTTCTCTGTTGGAATCGATTCCGGTAAGAAGAAAGTTGCCAGTTCTTCCTGTATAAACCTTGTTATTGTGAAATTATTTGCCTTTTCCAACTGTTTGGATGAAATTAAATAAGATTTTGCTGGAACAGATATGTTAAGGATACCAATCATTAAATGAACTATGTACACACTATTAGTAGTTTCATCTCCGCATATACCGGGTGTATTATGAAAAACCTTTGGGGCTGTAGCTTCCTTATATTTTATCTGATTTTAATGAATGATATGTCAAACTAAATCGTTTTTAAAGCACTGTAACCTGTTTTAAAAAAAAAAAATTTTAAACAGTTTGCAGCTGTCTGTCAAAAACAAAGTGTAAAAAAATTCAAAGCGGATCACGTTACAGTGTTTTTAAAACGATTTAGTTCGACGTATAATTTATTACATTCGGATAAAAAATAAAAAAGTTACAGCACGAAAGGTTTTTCATAATACACCCGGTATAAAGATAATTGTTTGCAACAACCTTCTAAATACTATTCAATGTTTCTGCATAGATACAGCGAATATAATTTTTTCTTAACGTGCTCTGGTCGGGAATGTTATATTTGCTGATATACTTTTGCAAAAATAACTCGACGTTTACATTGTTTAATTTATGTAGTGAAATATCTGCCGACACAAACATTTTGACACAAATCTTCATTAAATTGTTCTTGTTCCGATTTTTTGGAAGTTGATGGCAAACATTGCGGTAATGTTTGCTGAATCTTCTTCGCCAATTTCATCTTTGTTAGTTTTGCAGCATGAGATGGAGTTTTCATATGTTGGCCGACTTGGAACTTTTTCTCACTTGTAATCTGCACAAAAAATATCACATCATCGGTTGTTTTCTTATAAAATAAATGTTAGTATAAGATAAAGGAATAATTAAAAACTTAATTAATTAGTTAGTAAGAGGAAATAAACTTAAAATTTTGCTCACAATCTTGCAGCATGCTACGCAAAACACTTTTTCTCCATCCATACGCAATTCTGAATAAGGTGCAGTCCATCCAGGCACAGTCGCTATTTTCGGCATTTTTGCTATTATATATTACAACTCACAAGTTTACACTTCTAAAAGCCAACGTAAAATGGCGTTTAAAATAAAATTACTTTCGAATATGGGAATAAATTTCTCCGAATAGCAAAGAAACACATATACTCCTAATTTTCTGGTGAAATGTATTTTTGTATTTATTTAGAAGTTTTAAGGTATTAGCTTTTCCTGAATTTTGTCTCGGCCTCGATGTATGGGAAGAGCATTAATAAATTCTTGGAGACGCTTATCTGAAAAATAACGGGAAGAGGCTTAATAAAATGCTATTTTTAATTTAAAGAGGTCTATTTAATTTTTGTTTGTTTGTTACATCCACGACATATTTTTAGTAATGCCTATAATAAAATTGATTTAGTAAATAAATAAAACTCGGATACCTAAAATATGCAAATAATATACAAAATGCATATATTATGCAAATATGCAAATTTATGCAAACTGCATATAATCCGGCCTTTACTAATTACATAAGCAGATCATTAGAATGGGTTATGAACAATGTCGATATATCTATGGACGTCAGGAAGGCGTGGAAACTTTTTTACAATTTTTGACTGCATTAATATAATAAACTCATCTATCAGAGAAATAAAATTGACGACATTAAATGGTTGGAAAAATTAAAATTTCGTAAGACCCTCTGTGGCATTTTAATCCATATTTCGAAGAGAAAACGAACGGACAATCTATGTATTTCTTAAAAAAGGTATATAACCCCTTACCACAATTATTAATCGTATTTTAAATACGTATTTCGACAACTAAGTTGTCATTATCAGTAGGTAAAACCACTAATCAAGGTGTCACACATGGGGCACAGTAAAGTTAGCACAACTGATCACGCAACAACTTTACACGGCTTCCACGTATACACTGCTTTTTTATTTAACCACAGTCTCCAAAGAAAGACCTTTATAATATATGTATGTCCTGGAAATTTCCTGGAATGGAATGTATGTCCTGGAAATTTCGTATTGAATTTTACTATATATCCATTTGAATTTATTATTTATTTATTTTATTATTAATTACTAAGGGCCAGACACGAGAGGCCCATGACTCATCGCCCACGGGCGTACGATTGAAAATTTGTATTTTTTTAAACACACGAGTGAATATGTGGACGCTGTCGAAATACGTATTTAGGATACGATTAATAATTGTGGTAATGGGTTACATACCTTTTTTAAGTTTAAACAATGTTCTAGATCTAAATAAATTAAAATAAAAAATGTATGCGAAAGTTATTGAAACTTAACGGAATTCATTGGACACTTACGTCAAAATAATTGGGAGAAGTAGATGCGATGAAGCGATATTAAACAGGATCTATTACAAAAATTACGAAGTATGTAATTAACAGTTAAAATAATGAAAAAAAAGAAAATAATTCACCGTAACTTATTTATCTTACGAAATATGAACTAATAAATAAAATAAATTATAAAAACCCCTCAAGCTTCTATCTATACCCATGAAGAAAGGAATTTTACTGTAAAATTGAAGTAATTGCGTCACAATTCAACGACAAAAAACAGATGTGCTGTTAACCTAATGAATAGTGCTATTCAATAACTGCATGTTGTACTTAGCAATGTTATATGGTCCACTCATGCGTCCGGTCTCTAATTACACAGGCCTGCATAAAATTTGTGATGACGTGATTTTTGTTCGTTAAGCTCAGTTTTTATATAGCAATAACTATAATTAAAATACAGTTGGTCTCTACCACCCACAGATTTCTTTTTGCACAAACGAAAAAGAAAAAAATATAAAAAAATCTTATAATAGGCGTTTTAATACATTTTAAAATGAATGTACTACCTCAAATTCTAGGTATTAACCCAAAAATGATTTTCTGTTGTGGTTTTAAAGAAATTTGTTAAATAGGCTCTCATTACCTGATGTAAATCTTTTATTACATGTATTAATTTTGGACAGGATTTCCGGGAATTTTTACTTGCTGAATCCTATTTATTATGCTTTCACTTTATTAGTACTGCGAAGAAGGATTTCAAGTTTATCACTCCAAACAAAAAGTATATTTTAATGTAATTTACTTCATTATAGCTCTGTGTCGATCAGTAAACAAGTAAAATTAATTTGTCTTTAGTGTTGTGCGTGGTATTTGATAAATAAACATTGCTTAAAAATATGTCTAGCCGGTGTTGCAAAAACAAACCAGATGATTTCTGTTATATTTGTAGATATTTCGTCTTGAAAAAGTTTAAGAGACCAATTGGTGAATTTGTGAAAAATGCATATTATGCTTATTTCAAAATCAAATTAGGAGATCAAGATAAAGATTGGGCACCGCACGTTGTTTGTAAGGTATGTGAAGAATGTTTAACACATTGGACCAAAGGGAATAGAAAAAGCCTTCCTTTTGGAATACCGATGGTTTGGAGAGAACCGCAAAATCATCATGAAGATTGCTACTTTTGTCTTTGTGATATTAAGGGGCATAATAGAAAAACTTTGAAACATATTTTGTACCCAAACAATATTAAATCAGCTATCAGACCAGTTCCTCACAGTGATCATGTACCTATACCTATACCCCCCAAAGTACTACAAGAAGATATTGAAACCTCTTCAACTTCCGGCTCCGTACAGATGGATAGTGATTTTGAACCATCAACCTCAGGGCAAAACCAAACTCAGCTACTTTCACAAGCCGAACTGAATGATTTAGTAAGAGATTTGGGACTTTCAAAAGATCTTTCGGAAGTACTGGGGTCTAGGTTGAAACAAAAAAATTTGCTTACCCTAGAAACTACCTTCTCTTGGTATAGAAATCGTGAGGCTGGATTTGTAAAATATTTTGCACAAAACGGACCACTCGTACTGCCAAGCAATTGCTGATCTACTTACTTTCCTCGGAGCTCCTGAGTACACACCTTCTGACTGGAGACTTTTCATCGACTCTGCAAAAAGGAGACTTAAAGCTGTTCTTTTACATAATGGCAATGTTTTTGCTTTTGTTCCGGTCGGCCATTCTGATCATTTAAAGGAAAACTATGAAAATTTACAGGAATTACTTTTAAGAACACAATATGAAAATCACAACTGGGAAGCGTGTGGAGATTTAAAAATTTTAGGCCTTCTCTTGCGTCAGCAGTCTGGATATACTAAATTTCCATGTTTCCTGTGCGAGTGGGATAGCAGAAATCGAGAACAGCATTGGATAAAAAGAGACTGGCCACAAAGGTGACTTTAACACCTGGAACCAAAAATGTAATTCGCGAAAGTCTTATTGACCCTCAAAAAGTGTTACTTCCACCGCTTCACATAAAACTTGGACTTATGAAACAATTTGTTAAGGCATTAAACAAAGAAGGAAATTGTTTTAAATATTTGTGTAAAACATTTCCGACTCTGTCAGAGGCAAAATTAAAGGAGGTAATCTTTGTAGGCCCGCAGATTAGGAGCTTGGTGAAAGATCAAGAATTTGAAAATGTGATGGAAGATAAGGAATAACATGCATGGCATGCTTTTAACGAAGTTGTACATAAATTTCTAGGGAATTATAAAGACACAAACTATGTTGAGATCGTTGAAAATATGCTGGAAAAATTCAGGATTCTTGGTTGCAATATGAGCATAAAAATTCACTTTTTACATTCCCATTTATACTATTTCCCAGAAAACCTTGGGGACGTGAGTGAAGAGCAAGGAGAAAGATTTCACCAGGATATTAAAGAGATGGAAAAAAGATACCAAGGGCGCTGGGACACAAAAATGATGGCCGATTACTGTTGGACATTGAGAAGAGATCTGCCTTTAGCTGAATATGACAGAAAAACAACCAAACGAAGCTCTTCCGAAAAACGAAAACGTTTTTTTAAGAAGCATAAAGAATAAATAACTATTTCTAATAGTTTCTATGTGTATATTTTTGTATTTTTTTAATATAATATAAAACTAGCTTATAAATGAAATAAATCGTGTTTTTTCTATGTTTTTTGATTTTACTGGTTTGAAAAATAACCTTACGTGATACAAAAAAAATAAAAGCAAAAAACTACTAGAAAACTGTTAAAATTTTTAAATCAACTTTCAAAGTGTTGAAAAATGCAGGCCTGTGTTATTAGACATCGCATAAGGTGAGAATGGATATACGTTTTATCCTACATGGCCACCCAAGACTGCAGTAATTTTTGAAGACACGTTGTATACGTTCGTGAAAATCAATTTTACGAACGTATAATTTTAGTTTTTATTTCGTAATTTGTGTTGTATCTGGATGTGATAAGAAAAAATCTAAATCATTTAAATTTCAAACCCCAGCGAACAAACTTAAATTGCAAAACTAATGTAATTAGTCACATATCCAATCAAATTATTTGAGAGAAAATAATTAGTGAATCATTTAGAATATACACAATTTCTTGAAACTAATTTACGCTTAAAATTAAGGCAACATTTACAGCAACATATAATATGTAGAACATTCAATATTTGAATAATACACGGCATCGATCCCAGCCGACAAAAAATAATAAACTTACACCTCAAGATCTAGTATTACATCACCGTTTGACGGTGTTATGGTAAGTACCTCATAGAATTTTACGGGAATTGCTCTCTCTCCCGTCGAGAAAGTTAATCTCTTTCGATACAAGACGAAATCCGATACATCATCTCAAAGGCATTTATTTCTCAGTTATAATACGAATAGGAAGTGCACCCAATATGATGGGAAACATTTTCCGCAGTCGAGACCCGACCGGTATGAATTGATTTTGCGTTTTCGTTTTTTGGGTGGTGAATTGGGCGCGTCTTTTGTCTTCGAACGCGGTAAAAGACGCTTTGACGAGGGGTGGTATCAGAGTGCGCTATTGGTTGCTAGGGTTTCGAACGATGCAAAGGGTAAAATTGACTCCACCTATTCCCATTAGGAACGTCGATATATATACATATATACAGTACATATATAAATTACTGCTAACTTTGAAAACGAATCATTAGGATATATACAGGTGGAACATACTTCACAACCTATAATATAAACCATAAATAAAGGAATTAAATATTATTGAAGAATCAAACACAACAGAATAGTATAGAACGAGTTACATAAGTTACAAAATTTGGGAATTTAAGTGTTAGTTAGCAATACACTATGACATTTTAAGTCGATCTAAAATTTGAATTTGTCAATTTTGTACTGAATATTTTATACTTATACTAAATTAAATGTAAATTTAATGAAAATTCTTCAGAAGCTGATAATAACTTTCTTTCGTCTAAATCTAGTATTATTAGTTATGAGACTTATGAGTAGACTGCGGAACCGGTGCTATTCCGTATCGGGTGTGATTCATCGGTGCAGACAATGTACAATCGATCAACTTAATGTATATATGAATGTTATAGCGCAAGAGTATTGATAAAAGTTGTTTGCTTGTGCGTCTTTCAATGCAAACAGACGGAATTGTGAAATATATTTCGCCAGAGTGGCAATAAAGCCAATGAAATAAATAAACTGAAGTTAAATGAATTTAAATTAACTTGAATTAAAATTAATTCAAGATATATATATATATATATATATATATATATATATATAACAATTGATAAATTATTGGAGTTTTTCGGCTTTTATATGAAATATTTATAAATATCAAGTGAGTATGTATGTAATTGCAAAGTAAGGGGGGATGTAAACACTGCTGTCTACAAATTACAAAGCAAATCATACGAAATATATATATATATATATATATATATATATATATATATATGAAAAATTTTGTGAAAAACTTATCTGCGCGGAATGTGCATATATCGATATTTCACTGTTTTTTACAGATCATCAGTGCACCTTACCGAAGACAGACATGATATTCACTTCTATACTACGTGTATATATACGAACTGTAATGAACTCCATGTGTATGAGAATCAATAATTATTAAATCTCATTTTACATGCGATTGTCGCTATAATTTGTTGCATTTAATTCTACAATTCGGCAAATCACTTTTGCCCTAGATTGTAGACGCAACAAGCCGCGACATCAACTGTACAAGTTGTCAGTACAAATGAAAAATTTTGTGAAAAACTTATCTGCGCGGAATGTGCATATATCGATATTTCACTGTTTTTTACAGATCATCAGTGCACCTTACCGAAGACAGACATGTTATTCACTTGTTGCGTCTACAATCTAGGGCAAAAGTGATTTGCCGAATTGTAGAATTAAATGCAACAAATTATAGCGACAATCGCATGTAAAATGAGATTTAATAATTATTAATTCTCATACACATGAAGTTCATTACAGTTCGTATATATACACGTAGTATAGAAGTGAATAACATGTCTGTCTTCGGTAAGGTGCACTGATGATCTGTAAAAAACAGTGAAATATCGATATATGCACATTCCGCGCAGATAAGTTTTTCACAAAATTTTTCATTTGTACTGACAACTTGTACAGTTGATGTCGCGGCTTGTTGCGTCTACAATCTAGGGCAAAAGTGATTTGCCGAATTGTAGAATTAAATGCAACAAATTATAGCGACAATCGCATGTAAAATGAGATTTAATAATTATTAATTCTCATACACATGAAGTTCATTACAGTTCGTATATATACACGTAGTATAGAAGTGAATAACATCTCTGTCTTCGGTAAGGTGCACTGATGATCTGTAAAAAACAGTGAAATATCGATATATGCACATTCCGCGCAGATAAGTTTTTCACAAAATTTTTCATTTGTACTGACAACTTGTACAGTTGATGTCGCGGCTTGTTGCGTCTACAATCTAGGGCAAAAGTGATTTGCCGAATTGTAGAATTAAATGCAACAAATTATAGCGACAATCGCATGTAAAATGAGATTTAATAATTATTAATTCTCATACACATGAAGTTCATATATATATATATATATATATATATATATATAATATCTTCGTGACCTTGGTATGATAAGGTAAACTTAATAAGTCGGCGATTAAAGGTCTGGTTCATTACTTCAAAGTATATATATTTAAAACAACCCTACATGTTTCGGCAATATGCCTTTGTCAAGGGAATACAAAATATAAATCCGTATTTATATTTTGTATTCAGATTAGAAAGCAGATGCCTATTTTGAAAGTAGATGTGAGTTATTGAAAGCAGATGTCAGTATTTTGAGAGCAGATGTCAGATTTGAATGTTTGAAAATGCTGACATCTGCTATCAAAACTGACATGAGCTTTCAAAAACTGACTTCTGCTTTCAACTTGACATCTACATTCAATAACTGACATCTGATTCATTAACACTGTTACTTATTTAATGCATTTCTAAATAGCTTGAACCTGGGTCTATTGTGGCTTAGTGGTAAAAGCGACAGCCCGGATATCTGTAGACTTGGGTTCGAGTCCCAACGTTGACCATATTTTTCAATTAAAAATTTCGTATGATTTGCTTTGTAATTTGTAGACAGCAATGTTTACATCCCCACTTACTCTGCAATTACATACATTCCAATTTGATATTTGTAAATATTTCATATAAAAGCCGAAAAACTACAATAATTTATCAAATGTTATATTTAATAAACGGCTAAGAAATGATCTAAAACACTCATATAGCTATGGAGTAATAATTAGCATTTTCAAACATTCAAATCTGACATCTGCTCTCAAAATACTGGCATCTGCTTTCAATAACTCACATCTACTTTCAAAATAGGCATCTGCATTCTAATCTGACGTTTGCTTTCATAACTGACACCTGCTTTCAAAATAGACATCTGCTTTCAATAACTGACATTTGCTTTCACTAACTGACATCTGCTATCAAAACTGACATGAGTTTTCAAAAACTGACTTCTGCTTTCAACTTGACATCTACATTCAATAACTGACATCTGATTCATTAACACTGTTACTTTATAATGCATTTCTAAATAGCTTGAACCTGGGTCTATTGTGGCTTAGTGGTAAAAGCGACAGCCCGGATAGCTGTAGACTTGGGTTCGAGTCCCAACGTTGACCATATTTTTCAATTAAAAATTTCGTATGATTTGCTTTGTAATTTGTAGACAGCAATGTTTACATCCCCACTTACTCTGCAATTACATACATTCCAATATGATTTTTGTAAATATTTCATATAAAAGCCGAAAAACTCCAATAATTTATCAAATGTTATATATATATATATATATATATATATAAATATAATATTTTCGTGACCTTGGTATGATAAGGTAAACTTAATAAGTCGGCGATTAAAGGTCTGCTTCATTACTTCAAAGTATATATATTTAAAACAACCCTACATGACTTGAAAACATGTAGGGTTGTTTTAAATATATATACTTTGAAGTAATGAACCAGACCTTTAATCGCCGACTTATTAAGTTTACCTTATATATACAGGGCAATCCAAATTAAGTGTTCACCATTGGTAACTTTGTTATTATTAAAGATACAAGATTGTTTAAATTAGCAAACTAATAGTACTGTTAACGCTCTTTAAGATGGAAGAATTAAAAAAACAAATGAGCAGCGCGTTTTCGAGTTTTCCCGAAAAATATGTTTTTTTCAAATGGAAACCCCTGTATATTATATCATTTTCTGTTAGAAATTCAATTTTTAACCAAAAAATCTTATTAGAACTTTTTTACTGGGATTAAAAACACTTGAGTTATAATGTATAAACAAAAACAGCTAAATAATTTTTATAAACTTTATTTTATACATAAACATATCATTAAAAGAAAATAAAAATCACTGATTTTTTCATAGAAGATGTTCAAAAATACCACCTTGTTGTTCAATACATTTTTGAACACGTTTCTGAACTTGTCGAACTGCTTTTAGTATGGTCCTACCATCTATTTGGTTTATCTTTTCACTAACTGCAATTTTTAGGGCGTTTACGTTTTCGTACCTTTGCTTATAAATCTCTGTCTTTAAATAACCCCATAAAAAAAATCAATCGGTGTTAAATCTGGCGATCGGGGAGGCCACTGAATAGGACCATTTGTTCCTATCCATGAATTGTTAAAAATAGTATTTAAAATTTGATGAGTACCTCTGTAGTTGTGCGCAGGTGCGCCATCCTGCTGAAAATGCAGATTCTGTCTACTTATGAGATCAATATCGTCTAAGAAATTATTCAAAATTTCAGTCAAAAATTCTATGTACCTTTCACCAGTTAGAGTGCCCTCATAAAAGAAAGGACCAACAATCCTTGAACCAATTAAACCGCACCAAACATTAAAACTGTAACGGACTTGCGGGCGTCTTGGATGTACTAAAAGAAGATTTTCCTTTGACCAGTAATGATGATTTTTTGTATTGTACATTCCAGAATTTGAGAAGTTTGATTCATCGGTCCATAACGAAAGTTGTTTACATTTTGGCGACAAAAGTTAAGATACCAGTGGCAAAAAAACATTCTCTCTCTGGATCCCCTGGCAAGAAAACTTGAACTGGTTTGTACTTATAAGGAATGAATTTGTGTTTCTTCAGAATCCTATGCACAGTACCGTGACTCAAATCAGATTCCTTGATAATATCTAGTATGGAATTCTCACGGTTGGCCTCAAAATATGCAAGAACTAGAATTTCCGTGGCCTCGCTTATTATAAAAGTCCTTCTTGTTCTTGTTTTGGCAAAAACACTCTCATTGCCTCTAAATTTTCGGTACAGTCTCAGAAAAAATTGCTCATTTGGTTGTGTTCGGAGTGGATATAATTCAGCGTAGTGTTCTTTTGCCCTCCTAGAGGATTTTCTGCACACTAAATAAGATTCTAACATATCACACTTTTCTGCATGGGTAAAAATCATTTTTTTGTCAAATTAATAACTAGCAAAATGAAATTTATGAGTGAAGGACTAATAAAACTGTACTAATATTTGACGTTTACTAGAAAAAATTAACGTCGTTATCATAGAAACATAGAAATGCACTTGACTTAGCTGTTTGTTTATTCACTATAACTCAAGTATTTTTATTCCCAGTAAAAAATTTCTTATAAGATTTTTTGTTTAAAAATTGAATTTCTAACAGAAAATGATATAATATACAGGGGTTTCCATTTGAAAAAAACATATTTTCGAGAAAACTCGAAAACGCGCTGCTCTTTTTTTTTAATTCTTCCATCTTAAAGAGCGTTAAAAGTACTACTAGTTTGCTAATTTAAACAATCTTGTATCTTTAATAATAACAAAGTTACCAATGGTGAACACTTAATTTGGATTGCCCTGTATATATGTATATGTATATGTGATTAATTTATATTTACATTTACATACATATCTCATTTAACATTTAAAATGCTTCTCCTAAGCTACTGTACGGAACAGATAACTGCACACTCGCCTTTAAATCGCTCAAGTTTTTTGCAGTAGATCTTATTAACGCAATGACGCAAACATCTAAAACCAGTCTGTATATTTAATGTAACTGACTGATATCCATGTCCCCGTATCGGTGTCGAATTTCTCTTAACTTCCCGTGGTCTACAGTAACTGATATGCAGATATGGCAATACAACTAGCACCCTACCTACCTTATATGTATATATATTGAAAAAAAGACGAGCAATTCATCCGCTATCCATCTGACTTGAAACTCCGACGTACACCTGACTGACCCTAACTCATTCAATGAACTGTAAGTCCCAAGTTTGAATCTATCGATGATGTTATTAAGTTGCGGGAGACAATAAATATTTTCATATTTATTAAAAAGAAACATTTAGTAAAACAACAACCTAATGTAAATTACGAGTTTATTTATTAGATTACATTTTAGATTGCACAGATTTAGTTATAGGAAACAAGAATGCAAAAGGTAATATTATGTTTAAGGAATAAACTTTCTTCAGGAGATGATAATATAAGTTCAGATCTCCTTACACATTATGTTGATGTGGTTGCTTTGTCATTACAAACAATAAATCTTTTAGCGAAGGTGTCTTTCCAGTACAATTAAAAACTGCAAAAATTTATCCATTGCTTGAAAAGGAATCAAGGAAATTAATTGGAAATTATCAAAAAAATTTCCTATTTTCCTACTGGTACAGCTATATCTACTAAGTACGTCATGTGTAGGGATCACACACAGAGATCCATGACTCAACGCCCACGAGCACACTATTTTAAAAATTTGTATTTTTCAAGTTTTTAATTTTATTTATATAATTGGAAAACAATTTGTTTATTTGTTCATTTTGTAGTTCAAGTTAAGTAAAGGAGTATTAATATTAACTAACAATACTTTCTCAAGGTTCTCTTCTGTAAAATTTGTTCTTTCTGAATGAAATACATTCTCGTAGATAGAAAACGTCCTTTCTACATCGCAACTGGTTGCAGGTGCATACTGGAAATATTCTTTTATTTCACTGTATTTAGCAGTTAGATTTTGAAGCATTTTCCCCATACACAATTTCCGCAATGTTATTAAAACTGGATTTCTATTAAAAACTGCGATTAACTTTTGCTGAAGGCCACATCCGAAATCACTTGGAATATTTTTCAAATTATTAATAGCCACATCTAATGTGGTTAATCCATCATTTAATTTGAGATTTTAATTTTCAAAATAAGTGATTAGTTTTGGCAAATTTCCAAAGTGTTCCTGAAGAAAGTACAATTGATTTTTTAAATATGGAATTTGTATTAGTTCATTGCACACATAAATACCTCGAGCATCGTCATTTAAACAAGCAACGAAATTTTGTAAACCATCGAAATTCTCTGGGTAAAAACTAGTAGCTTCCAACCATGTTCCCCATCTAGTTATTACTGGAGAGGGAGGCAGTGACAAAGATGGAAGTTTTTCCCTGTAAAGAGCTACTCTCAGTGGTGCTTTTCTGAAAACTTTTTTAAAAGCGGATATAAGTCTATAAACTTCCGGAAAGGTGTCACTGATATATTCACAGATCCTGTGGAGAGCATGTGCTACACAAGTAATATGCAACATATTAGAATATGTTTCCTTTAATAGTCTGCCTGTTGTTAACATATATGCAGCACTGTCACTGACAAATAAAAGTATTTTTTCTTTGTACCTGCGTCCGAATGAAGCATTTGGTGCATATGCTCGTAAATGGTTTTAGCTATTGTTTCCGCATCAACTGCATTTATAACTTTTGTTCCTATTACATATGCTTTATATAGAATAGTTGGATGTAATACACCAGCTACAACAATTACCACACGCACACACAATTGCAACAGCGTCTTAATATATCGACAGTTTCGTCGGCACTCCATAGGTACTGATTTGAAAGATGGCTTCTAATGCATTCTACTGTTTTCGTGTAGCACTTAGAAACATAATATTTGCGTAAAGTTGATTCATCAGGAACATTTTGACCAGCATATTTTTGGAGAAATGTTTTGAAAGTAGGATTGTTAAGTTTATTTAATGGAATATTTGCCGCCATAAAAGTTTCACAGAGTTCTTCGTTAAACTTGTCCAGATTCCAACGGGTCTAATATTTGTGTATGTGTTTGTGATGCTAAGTGACGTTTTACGTGCGATTTATTGGAATTTTTTAACGATATTTTACGACTTTGCAATAAATTTCTGAATCACTGGCAATGGACATACAATCAGTATGACCCTTAATCTAACTCGCCATTGTTTCACGATGCCATTCTCGGCGTTGTTCCATATCGTATCTGAAAAAGTAACTTAAACAATGGTCTAGATCTAAATAAATGAAAATTAGAAATTTATGCACAAATTATTATTTTATGTAACAAAAATAACATCTTTTTTTTTAACAAAAGAAGATGTAAGACGTGTGCTTTACAGGCATTTAACGTCCTATTTGGTAACAATATATCTTTAATGGAAGACGTCTGTAACGATCGACAGCTGATTGAATCGGAGAAGATACTTAAAGCGAAATGGACAATAACAAAACTATTCTTTTTGTTATTGTCTGCAATAAATTCCTGAATCACTGGCAATGGATATACAATCAGTATGACCCTTAATCTAACTCGCCATTGTTTCACGATGCCATTCTCGGCGTTGTTCCATATCATATCTGAAAAAGTAACTTAAGCAATGTTCTAGATCTAAATATCTAAAAATCTCTATCTTTAATCGAAGACGTCAGTGACGATCGACAGCTGACTGAATCGGAGAAGATACTTAAAGCGAAATGGACAATAACAAAACTATTCTCTTTGTTATTGTCTGCAATAAATTCCTGAATCACGGGCAATGGACATACAATCAGTATGACCCTTAATCTAACTCGCCATTGTTTCACGATGCCATTCTCGGCGTTGTTCCATATTGTATCTGAAAAAGTAACTTAAACAATGGTCTAGATCTAAATAAATGAAAATTAGAAATTTATGCACAAATTATTATTTTATGTAACAAAAATAACATCTTTTTTCAAACAAAAGAATATGTAAGATGTGTGCTTTACAGGCATTTAACGTCCTATTTGGTAACAATCTATCTTTAATGGAAGACGTCAGTAACGAGCGACAGCTGACTGAATCGGAGAAGATACTCAAAGCGAAATGGACAATAACAAAACTATTCTCTTTGTTATTGTCTGCAATAAATTCCTGAATCACTGGCAATGGACATACAATCAGTATGACCCTTAATCTAACTCGCCATTGTTTCACGATGCCATTCTCGGCATTATTCCATATCATATCTGAAAAAGTAACTTAAAAAATGTTCTAAAGATCTAAATAAATTTAGAAATTTATGAGCAAGTTATTTTATGTAACAAAAATAACATCTTGTTTTTAAACAAAACAAGATGTGAGATGTGTGCTTTACAGGCATTTAACGTCCTATTTGGTAACAATATATCTTTAATGGAAGACGTCTGTAACGATCGACAGCTGATTGAATCGGAGAAGATACTTAAAGCGAAATGGACAATAACAAAACTATTCTTTTTGTTATTGTCTGCAATAAATTCCTGAATCACTGGCAATGGACATACAATCAGTATGACCCTTAATCTAACTCGCTATTGTTTCACGATGCCATTCTCGGCGTTGTTCCATATCATATCTGAAAAAGTAACTTAAGCAATGTTCTAGATCTAAATATCTAAAAATCTCTATCTTTAATCGAAAACGTCAGTGACGATCGACAGCTGACTGAATCGGAGAAGATACTTAAAGCGAAATGGACAATAACAAAACTATTCTTTTTGTTATTGTCTGTTACTTTAAGATATCGTCTCTGATACTCTTTATAATACCTATAGTCGATCGCACAGTGGCGTAACAAAATTTTTTTTAATATTTTTGTCGTTTTTTTTCTCGTTTATGAGAGTGAATTTTGGGAAAATATTTTGGATATATATTCTAAATAATTACGTCGTTCCTTTTTTCATACGTCGTCTTTTTATTTCAAGAACACCCGGTATAGGTTGGTGGTTTGAAATTCAGATTTGTTATTATTAAAAAAACAAATAGGTAATTACAAGATGCTCTCAATAACAAGAAACTTAAATTAATATCTAAATTAATTTATTTAAATTCTTAAACACATTTTTCAAAACGTAATTTATTAGGAAATAAATATTCATGTAATTTAGAAAACTGTAGGTATTAATACAAAATAATTTATTTAAAATAAAATCTGATTGAACTACATTGTATATCCGATTATCTAATATTGCTTATTTTATCTAAAATACGGCCACGTGTTCATTCTTAGTGGCGTATGCCATTTTTACGAATAGATACTTTCAAAGCGCTGAATAAACAACTACTGTTTAGGCAAGTGGTTTCAATACCGTTAACATGACAACACCAAGTACTAATCACGGTCATAATTGCTTAACATGTGCTATACCACCAGATGAAATTAATACTACACCTGTATTTGTTTTAGGGATGATGGTCACGTTTGTTAAATCTAACAGAAGAAATGGTAATGCTTTTATTAGGGAGTTGCATACGTTTGTTTTATAAGAATTTCAACATTGAAAATGTTAATCCTTTCGTGCATATTATTTACTGTACTTGTGCATCTTGAGTACTGCAAATTTTCTTTATTTTTGTACATGCAATTAAAATGAATTCACATCAATATTGTGCCGACTTTTAATTTAATAAAAGCGTCGTTTGGAAGACCTTCAAGTGTGGCATACACGATTCGCCGAACTTCTTGGGAATCCTTATAGTTCGTGATCGATAATTAACCGCCTTTTGTACTTGTTGACATTTATATAAACATGATTCTGTGATCTTTTACTAGTCTGTTATAATAAAAAGAATATATTCTTTTCAAATTGTTATTGATTCTTTTTGGAATTTCCGTTTGTAACAGAAATTTGTGCGTGCTTATTCAAATAAAAAGTATATTTATTAAAGTACATAGAAAATGTGTTTATTATTATTCATTACGAGTAATTTCGTCCTCTCGTGTATACAAGCTGTCCCGTATCGTTATGTTCAAATTATAGGAGTGTAAAGTAGACATCATTTCAAGTAACAAAACCGTAAAACTTGTATATCGATTTTTATTTGTTTCAAAGTTACAGATTTATGAATGTGATTGTCAGATCATGAAAAAAATGTAATCCCAAAGTCAATAAAAACTGATTTTATTTAAAAAAGTTCAATTAATAATATTTTCGAAATTTCCACCTCATTGTTGAATGCAGACTTGTGCCCGTAAGCCAACAGAAGAAGAACTTATCCGAATTTCATACTTGTTTTGTCGGATTTGCTCGGCAACCAGGTGAATACGATCCAACAACTCTTCTCTTGTGTTCGAAACTTGCGCGTAAACTAAATTTTTCGTGTTCCCCCATAAATAAAAGTCAAGGGGATTAAGATCGGGTTATCTAGGTGGATATGCAACAGGACCACCTCGACCAATCCATCTTGGATAATTGATGTTAACCCAATTTCGGACAGCAACTCCGAAATGTGGTGGTGCCCCTTCCATGTGAAACCACATGTCTCGTCGAACATTCAGTGGGACTTCCTCTAAAACACCTGGCAGTTCGTCAATAAGAAATTAAACGTAATTGTCCGCATTAACTTCCCAGGAAGAACGACAGGGCCAATCAACAAGTCATCGATTAGGGCGGCCCAAACGTTAATAGAAAATTAATTTTGAAATTTAGATAGATAGCTTTGGGATTTTCTGATGACCACCTGTGCAGGTTTCTCAAATTTGTAACACCACTGGTCTGCGATAACTGTCTGCTTCTGCTTCTGCTTCTGGTTACTCGTATAACAAGTTTTGTAACACCACTTCTCGTGAACGTAGATTCATTTGTCCAGAGGACTGTTCTGCAGAAATTAAAATCAAGCCGTGACTGTCGTAATATCCAGGTAGAATAAGCTAGACGAGCATAGTGATCTACCTCAAGCAAACCGTGTCCCCTGCGATAGTGATATGGATATAAGCCCTCACGTTTTAAAATTCGCCAAACTTTCGTTCGTGGCACTCCTAGTTGTCTAGCGATTCGACGTACACTGAGAGTTGGATCCCTTGTAACAATAGCTACTGCTTCTTCCTCTAAATCTGCTGGCAAATTTACTCCTCGGTCGAGAAGATAATCACGCAATCCGCATTCCCGAAATTGTCTGTGTACTTCCAGAAACGTTCTGTAATGAGGAATGCGGCTATCGGGAAACCGATGTCGGTAATCAATAACTGCTTGACGCGCACTGCCGTTACAGTAGCCATACACAAAATGCATGTCCGCATACTCTTGAGAAGAAAATCGGTAAGGCATTTTAAATAAAGAAAACGTGTCCACTCACTAATAAGCTGTTGTATGAACTGAAACGTAATGTAATCCTTTATTAAAAAATGCAACGTTAACAGTCATCTAAACATTTGTTTATTGTATGATATTCATGGTTCAGCACAAAATAAGTAAGAACCTTCTTTATCATAAATCAATTTCCAGTACTCTTTTTTGAAGATCTCCAAGAAATTACTGTATGCACTACGACACGTGTTTATTTATTTTAGGATAACATTTTATTATGCGACGTTAACAATCACAGGCCTGTTATTGAATCGTATAACTTTTTTTTAAATAAAATCAGTTTGTATTGACTTTAGGATTACATTTTTTTTCATGATCTGTCAATCACATTCATAGATCTGTAATTTTGAAACAAATAAAAATTGTTATTAAAGTTTTGCGTTTTTGTTACTTGAAATGAAGTCTACTTTACACTCCTATAATTTGAACATAACGATACGGGACAGCTTGTATATATTTTGTCAGTGACCACCGAATAACATTAAGCGCACTTCGTTCGTTTAGAGCAGTGATTCTCTACCTTCTTAGCTCCGCGACCCCCAAATAGTAAGTCTAAATAAAATTCATATTAGAACTCTTTAAAAATACAAATTTTTCAGTAGTACGCCCGTGGGCGATGAGTCATTGGCCTCTCGTGTCCGGTTCCCAAGTCATAACCCAAATCTGCTAATGCTATTTACTAATATCTAAAATTGTTGTATATATTTTATTAGAAATTCGTTGAAAATAAATGACGTTTATACCACAATATATTCAGTCTTAACGGGTTAATTACGAAACTCTGTTAATTATATTTGATGTTTTTTAGGAAATGTAATGTTGTTTACTCTGAGAAAAATTGAAATATTATTTCTATTATTTATAAACCAGTCATAGAATTGATTGGTACGGTATATAGTAACTAAAAATTACTTTAACTACTGTTGCTATAATTGTAAAGTATGTTATATTTATTTTCTTCAATATTTTAACCCCCGATTTAATATATTTAGAGTCTTTAATACAATTGGGCATTTCCCTTGGTCAAAAAGCATATAATTTGTCTACTAAAAGACACGTGCCAGTGGTAGACACAAGAATATCGGTTACCACCCCTTGTTGAAGATTACTATGTATAATCGAAAGACCGAATAGGTATCAAAGATAGTGATCACTACTCATCACTCACATGTTCAAGCGATTAGGTTTTGCAGCTTACTTAATGGGCATCGATATTAATTGTTTTCTTGTGGGAAAATTGTTATAGTTTTGTGTTAAAAATACCGATTTATATGAATTAAAAATGTATGTCAATGAATGGAAGTGGGAAGCAATTTATTTTTGCCAATATCTAAATTAATTACTAAAAATATATAAAAATAAATCCTTTTAAAGTAAAGTATCATATTTACTTCAACACCTATTCAAATACACTGCTGCAAAAATGAAATGGATAATTTGCAAACTTAAATTTTGGATTTAAATCAAACTGCCGATTCATTATGGATTCTAATATATTATGTGTTTCTTTTACACACGTTTAACATACAGAAACTGGCCAAAATAAATCAAGGCTCCTAAAGAAATAGCAAAGTATACCATTCTACCAAAATAAGAATTTGATTGTGGATTTGGCTTAATGGTACTTCTCCTAATATCGAGTTGATACCTCAGTCTAATATCGCGGGGACCACCCAGAGCTCTCCGTATAGAGCCCTCACTGTATTCAGCATAGAATCAATTACACAAGTTTACAAATTCCGGTCAACTTTTGGATCAGAGCAGATGAGAACAAATCTTGACGTTATTTGAGGTGCTGAATTCAAATCCGGCTTTCGTTTTTCAAAGTTGGTTCTACTTTGTGAGTTCGCGCATGTTGGCAGCACTGCGCTATCATAATGACAGTCAGCTGTTGGCGTCGCTAGAAACATTATTTAATTTGTATTTTTAAAGTTTTTTTTTTGAATCCAGAACGTGTGAAAATGCAGACAGAATTGTAAAGTTGATTCAAAGTGTTTTTGTTATGTTTGCGGATGTTATATGATCAGAAAAAGTGGCAAAGTTATTACTAATGTGATCAGAAATGCATATTTTTATTATTTTGGTTTCTCTGTATCAAACACTCACAAGCCGTGGGTACCGAAATTGTTTTGTAACGCGTGTAGCACAATATTATACAAGTGGTCACGCGGTAAAAAAGTATGTTTTTCATTTCATTGCCAATGTTATGGAGAGAGCCGAAAAATCATGTAGATGATTGTTACTTTTGCTTGATGAATGTCGTCGGTGTAAATGCAAAAAAACTATCAAAATATAAATATCCTGAAGTATCATCAGTGTCTAAGCCAGTTCCCCGTGCGAGCAATGATCGTTTGCCAATTTGTCCAGGTACGAGTGCAAATTACATGGAAACTTGTAGTTCATCACCGACGAACAGTGGAAGCGATTTTAACATGGAGGAAAAACATTTAGTTTCGCAAAGTGAACTCAATGATTTGGTTCGTGATTTGAATTTATCGAAACAAAAATCAGAATTGCTCGCATCACGGATGCAGGAGTGGAAATATCTTGACACTCAAACAAAAGTCACTGTATATAGAACCAGAAATGAGGCGCTTTTACCGTTTTTCAAAAAAGAGGAGAATATATGCTTCTGCTATGACATCAACGGTTTGTTTGATGCGATGAATACACCATACGATGTAAATGAATGGCATTTGTTCATAGATGGTTCAAAATACAGCCTGAAAGCTGCTCTGATACACAATGGAAATATAAAACCATCAATTCCGATTGCTCATGCAGTACAAACGAAGGAATGCTACGATACAATATGTAAAATTTTTACCAAGATAAAATATAAAGAGCATCAATGGAAAATTTGTGGCGATTTGAAGGTTTGAAAATAAATTTCAATTCAATTTTAAAGAATAAATGATTTATATACTATTCCTACAGGTTATTGGTCTCTTGATGGGGATGCAATCTGGTTTTACCAAATTTTGCTGTTTTTTGTGTCTGTGGGATAGCCGTGCAACTGACCAACATTATGTGAAAAAAGATTGGCCAAGCCGTACTAATTATGAACCAGGAAAACAAAACGTCTCTTCTATACCACTTGTGAACCCACAGAACATTTTCTTGCCACCTCTCCACATAAAGCTTGGCCTTATCAAAAACTTTGTCAAAGCGCTCGACCGTGAAGGACCGGCTTTTGAGTACTTGACCAAGTTATTTCCCAAGTTGTCGTACGCCAAAATCAAAGAGGGAATATTTGTCGGACCTGATATTCGAAAATTAATGGCCGACAGAAACTTTACAAAATATTTAACGCCCAATGAAGCGGCAGCATGGGTATCATTTCAAGATGTTGTTCACAACTTTCTCGGTAACCGCAAATCCCCGGATTTCAAGCAGATAATCGACAGTTTGTTGCAAAATTATTGCAAGATTGGAGCTCGAATGTCTCTCAAAATACATTTTCTGCATTCCCATCTCGAATTTTTTCCTGAAAACTTGGGTGATACAAGCGACGAGCAAGGAGAGCGACTACACCAATATTTGGCGAAAATCGAAAAACGATACCAAGGATTTTGGGACGAGGGCATGATGAGCGACTACTGTTGGACTTTAATGCGTGAAACAGATCCCATACAGTACAAGCGACTCAGTTCGACTGCTCTTCATTTCTAATTTAACACTTTTTAATGAATAAAATTAATTGTCAAAAATTGTAAAAATTGTGTTTATTTAATATCTCGAAAACTAGAACCAAAATCAAAAAACGGAGTGCAGATTCGGATTCAGCGCCCCAAATAACCATAGAAACAGCTTTTGGTTGCTTAGATCCAAAACCGTGTATACTTGTGTTATTAATGAAAGGCATAAAAAAGGATGTTTTGCCAAATCTCTCGCAAAAGATTGGGTGTCTGGACTGGCTGTCGTAGGCGGTTTAATTGTCTTGACATTTCGGCCCAGACATTCTGATCAGGACAACAAACCCAATTCATTTGATCAATTCCATGACATTCGAAGCAGTCGTTGATAACTCTAGAACCGTACGATCAAGCATGAATCATCGATTAAAGAAGAATTCTCGCTGATACCTACAATAATTGGTTCTATAACCAAGTCACAATACCTTACCGCTATCATGGTCTCGTTAATTAGAACAACCACATCTGTACGTCCATCAAGACAAATGCCTTACCAAACGCACACTGATCCGCCACCGAAAAGATTTGTTGTGGTCATAAAATGTTTATTATATCGTTGAAATCGCTCTCTCTACAACAAAATTCGACCATCGGAATAATAAAGGCGAAATCTGAGCAAATCAGTGAAAGGCAGATTCCAATTGACATGTTCAATAGCCCGAGGATTTCTTTACCTTTGCTACTCCCTGCTCAATTATGGGTAATTAGCGGCTGTTTATGCCCTCAGGTTGCGACTATGCAACTTATTCTTTTACTGTTTGACCACAAATTATTTTGCTTGTAGCTTGCCTAAAACAGCTATTAATTCGAGATGTTGTTAAGGTAGAGGGTGTCTTCGTGCAGTAAGGCTTATCAGACGATCTTGAACGGTGGTCGCAGCTCCTTCTCTACCACCAAGATGAGTATATGCAGACTGCCTATGCTTCTTTATCGATTCCGCGCTCTATTAACCTGACTTTGAAAGCTGTAACCGGTTAGCAACTTTATGTTGCGTTAAACCTAGGTTTAACCAACGCCCTAAATCTTAAAATCGAACAACTTCTAAACGCATGTTCAAGCTGTATGATATTTAGGTCACAAATTATAATGGACAATAAGACGTGTGTTAACATATCCCACTCGCGAAAATAGTATATTAAAAAACAAGTTTCATAAGGCACCATTTTGCCGCACGAGATCAGTTTAGAAAACGAGCCGCGATAGCGGCGAGTTTTCTAAAGAGCGAGTGCGGCAAAAGGCCTTATGAAACGAGTTTTTTATACTATTTTTTCTATTTTGCGTTTTTTACATTAATAAATTGCTTAAATTGGAATTATTTAATTTGAAAGTTCAGAGTTTAATTTTTATATAAAGCATGCTGTTGGTCACATTGATACTTGACATTTTCAAATTTAAATCTTGCTATCCGCAAAGTATATTATATTACATATTATTTATTAATTTTCGTTAACATTACTTGATATTTCATTTAAAAATATAAACATAAGTGACATAGAAACATATATATGTTGTTGTCAATTGTATACAACATACGTTGTTTGTGTAAAATACGGACATATATCATATCTGTCAAATTTACATAAATTCTTAAAATCAAATGACAGCAATGATATTTATTTCTGTATTCGAACAACGCCAACATTGAAAAATGAAAAAAAGTGTATCGAAATGAAGCTCATTTCGATACTGTTTTGGGTTTCATAATGAGTTCATTTCGAACGCAAAATAGAAAAAGAATATTAAAAACGAAAGAATTGCATTTTATTACTGTCCAGCTGCACAATTTTTCAGAAGGTAGTTTTCCTCTTGTTTACATTAGTTTAATATGACTGAAGCGATTGAATAAACAATTACCACAATAAAACGTTGTGGCGGTCTTATGTATAGTATGCATATTAACTAGAGAACGGATGCAATTTCCATAAAACGCAATCGGCAATTGGAATTGTGTATAACGTCGCTGAGTACATCCCGGCGTAATTCAATGAAGTATTTGTTTGACTTACTCGGACACCTGGTCTGGCAGCGATAACAATGGACAAGCCAGCTATTGTATTCGGAGAATAGAGTGGTTTTTAATGTTTTTAAAGTATCATGAGCGTTGATAGAAGCGGGGTTTTTTATAATGTATTTTATTTATTAGTTTATATTTCGTAAGATAAATAAAGTACTGTGAGTAAGTTTCTTGTTTTCATAGTTTTAACTGTTAATTACATCGTAATTTTTGTGATAGATCCTGTTTAATATCGTTTGATTGAATCTATTTCTACCAATTATTTCGACGGAAGTGTGCATTGAATTTCGTTCAGTTTCAATAACTTACGCACACATTTTTAGTTTTCATTTATTTAGATCTAGAGCATTGTTTAAGTTACTTTTTCAGACATGATATGGAAGAATGTCGAGAACGGCATTGTAAAACAATGGCGAGTTGGGTTGACGGTCATACTGATTGTATGTCCATTGTCAGTGATTCCGAAATTTATTACAAAATCCGTAAAATATCGTCAAAAATTCGTCACTTAGGATCGCAAACACATCTGAACTCTGTAAAACTTTTATGACGGCTAATATTCCATTAAAAAATATACTGGTCGAAATGTTCCTGATGAATCAACTTTACGCAAATATTATGTTTCTAGGTGCTATACGAGAACAGTAGAACGCATTAGAAGCCATCTTTTAAATCAATACATATGGATAAGCGCCGACGAAACGGTGGATAAGTTAGGACGCTGTGTGGTAAATGTTGTAGCTGGTGTACTACATCCAACTATTCCCTATAACTCATATGTAATAGCAACAAGTGTTATAAATAGAGTTGATGCGGAAACAGTTGCTGAAATCATTAAGAATATGCAAAAAATGCTTCATTCGGACGCCACGTACAAAGAAAAAATACTTTTATTTGTCAATGATAGTGCTGCGTATATGTTAAAAACAGGCAGACTATTGAAGAAAACATATCCTAATATGCTGCATATTACTTGTGTAGCACATGCTCTCCACAGAATCTGTGAATATATCAGAGACACTTTTCCGGAAGTTGATAGACTTGTATCGCTTTTTAAAAAGTTTTCAGAAAAGCACCATTGAGAGTAGCTCTTTTCAGGGAAAAATTTCCATCTCTGTCACTGCCTCCCACTCCAGTAATAACTAGATGGGGAACATGGCTGGAAGCTACTAGTTATTATGCTGAGAATTTCGATAGTCTAAAACATTTCGTAATACTGCTAAAGGAGGATGCTAGAAGTATTGGTGAGTGCAAGGAGCTCACACAAATCCCAAATTTAAAAAATCAGTTGTACTTTCTTCACGAACACTTTGGAAAATTGTCAAAACTAATCACTTATTTTGAAAATCGAAATCTCAAATTAAATGACGGATTAACCACATTAGATGTGGCTGTTAATAATTTGAAAAGTATTCCAAGTGACTTCGGATGTGGCCTTCGGCAAAAGTTTGAAGCAATTCTTAATAGAAATCCAGATTTAATTACATTGCAGCAACTATGTATGGAGACAATTCCATAAAATCTAACGGCTAAATATGAAGAAATAAAAGTATATTTCCAGTATGCAATTATAACCAGTTGCGATGTAGAAAGGACGTTTTCTATTTATAAGGATGTACTTAATTCAAAGAGAACAAAATTGACAGAAGAAAACCTTGAGAAACTATTGCTAGTCAATATTAATACTCCTTTACTCAACTTGAACGACAAAATGAACAAATAAAAATGTTCCAATTATAGAAATAAAATTAAAAACTTTATAAATACAACTTTTCAACAAATAAATATGTATTTCGTAATTTTATAGATCACCACCCGTTCGTTTTCCAATTATATAAATAAAATTAAATATTTTAGAAATACAGCCTTTCGCCAGTACTGCACTGAGTGGTAAGCGTGTCCGTTCTCTAGTTATAACAGTCCCACTATTTGCTTGCGCGACTGTATTCGTCGAGCAGATGTTGTTATTTCCGTCGTTATTGTGTCTATTCATCATAAAATTCTATTTTACAGTGGCGTGTTTCTCTTTTCCGTTCTCGTAACTGCATTGTACATACCTACCTACATTTGCATGGTATGATTTAACTTTTTTCTCGTTCTCGCTCAATTGTGCAACCGCCTTATGTAGGAAATCCTTTATTAAGGCGTTCGGTCGTCTATGAAGGTATTCAAATAAAACAAAACACATGGTTCAAAACTTTATGTCAACGTCCTTGTCTCTGACTGCACATGCTTGCAATAAGAATTACGTAAGGCAGCCTTAAGAACTATTTGAAAGAATCTATAATATTCTTTTTTTAAAGTCTATTAATGGAATAGTTTGCATCTCAAAAAAGAAAGGAACCACACTAAAAAGTAAGTTAAGAGTGTGGTTATACAAGATACAACATAAATATAATACTGCAATCAGTTACTTTACGGATCAACGTCTTATTTTCTCGGCTATATCCGATTTTCTTTTTTTTGCATTTGTAGAGAATGTATGTAACCTATTGAAAGCTCGAGCAAAGAAATTGTATGATTTGGTAAAAAAAAAAATTCGTGGACTTTGAGGTTAGATTACTCAAAACGGACAAAAATCTACACGTTGAGGCGAGTAATTTCATATACGAGATGATAAACCATATATCAGGATATTATAACAGTTGTTGAAAAGTTGCGCAAGGCGTTATGTCATTGAGCTTTCAATTTATGGCAAGATTCGAATTTTAAGAAAATGAAGCTTACCATATATCAAATTAAAGTCCATTTCGCGTATAATTTATTAGGTCTAAAACGTACTGTAAACAAGAAAATGAGCTCAAAAAGGGAAATTTATGAAAAAATATATAGTATTTTGAGAATTTTTCTGGCATTGACTATAGTGTAACGGTTACACTGTAACCAAGTAAATCTGATCTCCGAAAAATATGCGATTTACTAACGTCTTGCCTCTCACACCCGCCGATCCACATTAAATTTTTAACTGTGTCCAGTGCCGTTCTATGCTTTGGTTATTTTAGCGTGCAAATTCTATATTGATTATTTGAATCTAACGCGCTAAAGTTCTTTTTGAGAATGTACACATTTCAACAGTGCTAGTTCATGTGTCATATTTGCTTGATTGGACTATAGTATATCGAAGATCGCCATAAGAGGTCTGGCGATTTCATCTTTTCAGTTTCAAGTCATTCAACAAAGCCAAATATACAGTGTGAGTTCTGTCATAGTTTGTTTGAAATTTCTATATTTTATAGGAGGGTAAACTATCTTTACTGGCATAGAGTTTCACAAGTCTAAAACATAATACAGGGTACATATTCATGAGGAATAAATATTAACATGCATTAACGACATTTAAATTTAATTACCTACCTTTGATCAATGCTAACGATAATTCCAATCAGAATTCAAACAATGCGGCGTTTTAAAATAGTTCGATTTTTTTACTAAAGCGGCAAACATAATCATTTTGGAACTGGATAATATACATTATAGTCTGTCAAATCAAAAGCTTTTGTCAATTATATAAAACATTTTTGTACTCCAAACCGTTTTCAAAAATATCTGTAGCGCAGATGGCACCATCTACTCTTTTCAAAACGAGTTTATAATTGGATATTTCTATAGACGTACAAAATAACACACGAAATATTAAAATTTATAATTAAAAGTCGGTCTGTGTAATAGGGCTGGGCGAAGTATCGATACATCGTCCCATACCCGATACCATAACTGGTATCGATTCCCCGATACCTCATATAACGAAGGTATCGATTCCAAAGCATCGATACTTTACCGATTCCAGTACTCGCTAAGTATCAATGCATCGGGTAGCCATGTATTGGGTAGCTTACCTTTGTGCATTTTTTTAAATGTACATAAAAGATGCAATAACTTTTTAAGTAAAGAATTTTTAAGTATATATAGCATTATATACAGGGTGAATTTTTGAATGTTTAGCATTGGGATCTCAGAAACTACTGGAGATAGAAAAACGCTTAAATGGGGAAAGATGCGCAGTTTTACGAGTTTGATTTAAAACTGCTTTTGTTTCTCCGATAACTTTCATGGCTTATTAGATATTCAAAGAAAACTAAATTTTACGATTTTCTTTAAACATGCTTAGCATCGTTAATAGTAATTTTAGAGAAAAAGTGTTCAGACAAAAGTTTTAGATAATTTTACGCCAAATAAAACTATGTAGCTAATATTTTTTTTCGTTCACCATTATCGAGTTATGACACAAACTTGTGTTTTCTTAAATGGAAACCATAGTTGGTTTTAACATCATTAAAAAGCTTATTTTTTGCTGATTACAATGATATAAGGTTTGATATGGTTATTTTAAAAATAAAGAGGATACAGACATTTCTATGATTGTTCACTTTATAAGATAAAAACTTAAAAAAAAAAAATGTTTGGTGTTTTGTAATTCAAAAAACGAAAAATCTGAGTTACAATAGTGTTCGTTGGAGCAGTCGAGATAAATATACTAACATTGCTTTCACGTTGAGTCACAGAAGTGAGAACTGTTAATTTTTACTTTTAAGTCAAGTTAATTGTCAAACATTGACAATTAACTATTAATTAATTTAATTGTAACTTAACTATAAGCGGTGCAAACGGCCGTTAATCATAAGTTTGCATTGGCTATGGAATTTTCTAACGTAGAAAAGCGTGATATGGTTGAATGTTACATTCAGTGCCAGAAAAATTCTACTAGAGCTGCTGAAGTTTATTTTGAAAATTATTTTAATCGACGCCAGCCGTCGCTACCTACTTTTAAGAGATTATGGGATAATTTAGCAGATTATGGTTCGTTCGTTAAACCGAAATAAAAAAAAAAGGGATGGATGAAGATAGAGAAATAAACATATTAGCAAGTGTCGCTCAGAATCCATCTACATCGACCCGACAAATTTCAACAGAAATGGGCTCCTCTCAACGCACTATTGTCAGAGTGTTGAAGAAGCATAAATTTCGTCCCTACAAATTATCAGTATCACAAACTTTACATGAAGGTCATAACATCAGACGAATAGCTTTTTGTAGATGGTTTAAAGATCAGTGTCAAAACGATCCACACTTTTCAATGAAAATATTATGGACTGATGAATCTCGTTTCACAAATTGTGGAATGTTTAATAGGCACAATGAACACATATGGTCTCAAACAAATCCACTTCACGTTGAACATAGGAGACCACAAATTAAATTTGGGTTTAATATGTTTGGTGTGGTGTTATAGGATCAACTGTTCTTCCTCCTTTTATTTTTGATGGATCACTAACTGGCAATCGTTATCTTAATTTTTTACAACAAGATTTCGAGGAAATCTTAGATAATTTAAATTTAAGAACCCGAGCAATGCTGCAATGGTTTCAACATGACGGAGCGCCTCCGCACAATCAACTGAATGTTAGAAATTATTTAAATTTGAACTTCCCTAATCAATGGATAGGACGAAATGCACCCATTGAATGGCCGGCTAGATCCCCTAATTTATCAGTTTTGGATTTTTTCTTGTGGGGTGTACTAAAGGACACAGTATACAAAAGAACATATGAAACAATCGACGATTTAAGAGAAGCTGTCTTAGTTGCTTTTAATAACATCGATAGGCGTAAAGTCCGCAATGCTACAAATTCTGTTGTGAAGAGATGCAATTTGTGTATTAATAATAATGGAGGTATCTTTGAACATTAATAATGTTGTGTGCCCTTAATAAAAGTTCTTATAGTTTTAATTTTATTACTACATAAGATTTCAAAATAAGTTTTCGTTTGGTTTGTATTTTATCAGTTCGAAATTCAATTGTTTTCCATAAAAACCATAAAAATATCTATATCCTCTTTATTTTTTAAAATAACCATATCAAACCTTATATCATTGTAATCAGCAAAAAATAAGCTTTTTAATGATGTCAAAACCAACTATGGTTTCCATTTAAAAAAACAAAAGTTTGTGTCATAACTCAATAATGGTGAACGAAAAAAAAAATATTAGCTACATAGTTTTATTTGGCGTAAAATTATCTAAAACTTTTGTCTGAACACTTTTTCTCTAAAATTACTATTAACGATGCTAAGCATGTTTAAAGAAAATCGTAAAATTTAGTTTTCTTTGAATATCTAATAAGCCATGAAAGTTATCGGAGAAACAAAAGCAGTTTTAAATCAAACTCGTAAAACTGCGCATCTTTACCCATTTAAGCGTTTTTCTATCTCCAGTAGTTTCTGAGATCCCAATGCTAAACATTCAAAAAAACTCACCCTGTATATTATATAGTATATATTTCAATGGATGTTGTTGAATTTTATATTATGCGTAGCAAATATCCATATTATAACATAAACATAATAACTGTAATTATTACAAAAAAAAAATATCACAATATTGCAAATTTCATACCCGTAGTTATGGTAGAATCGGTAAATTAATTTTATATCACTTGAAACTGATATCAAACAATTGACACCTAGAAAACGGGTTATGAATATTGATTTCTAGAGTATCGATTCCAAGGTATCGATCCCAAAACATCGATACCTATCGATATTTTACCGATTCCAGTACTCAGAATCGATACCGTGCACAGATCCGATACATCGCTAAGTATCGATACCTCGATTGGTATCGGTACCCGATACCGAAAACGTCGGTATCGCCCAGCCCTACTGTGTAATCTTTACCGTTGCATCTCATTGACCAAGATCATAATTGGGAGTAAGATATTGTTCCTGTTCATAATCTAAGCCGTCAACTTTATTTCTATTTTACGATATTCATGGTTGGAAACAACGAAACGCAAATTACCATGGAAACAGAGTGTTGTTTATTTCGTATTCAGACAGCTGCAAGCATACACAAACTAGTTCACAAGGCGCCATATTGCCAGCGGACATTAAAGGCGATTGTACAATCGGGAACGGATACATACACAATTAACGATAGGATTATTTTAAGGCACAAGGATATAAAGTTTATTTTAATATTTGCGAATTTTACATTTTTTTGTTGTTTACATTTCTTTTCAAAATCATAAAATTTAACCTCAAATGAAATTTAAGGGAAGAATGGATTTTTTGGATGAATCTATTTTTCGTATGTACTGTGCCTTCATAATAGGTTGTAACCCACGTGACGTGTTGCAATATTGGTTGCATACATTAGGATTGGCAATCCTGCATAATAAGTTTCTAAACTCAAAATGTTTTGTTATAACAGTTTTTGGTTTTGTGCGTTTTGTGTATTGTGTCAGTTAGATTTTCTTTGCATTAATTTTATATTTATTTCGTGTTAAATAAGTCAGTTCTTTGAAGAGCTATTGAAGATATTCTAACTTTTGTGAAGGTTAGTTATCTATTAATAACATAAATAACATTGAATGTATGTATAAATAAAATAATTTCATTTTAGGTTATAACCTCCAAAATGGCATTTACCGTCGAACAAGATGCATTCATTTTAGTGGCCCATTATAGAAGTGCTACACAAGATGCCGAAGGCAATTGGAGTTATTCACTTCCAAGTTGTATAGATCAATTCATACAACGCTTCCCAGATTTTGATTATGATTCATTTCGACATCGTAGACATATTATAACACATCGTTTTGAGGATAAACATTGTATTTGTAAAGGGAAATCGACTGGGAGGCCCACCAAATTAACTGAAGCTGTTATAGATGACATTCGGCAGCGAGTAGAACATAGCCCTCACAAATCAGTTAATCAGATTTTGTGAATGGTTTAATAATCGAATGAACGATGATCTAGATTTAACTTTTTTTAGTGACGAAGCATGGTTACATCTGAATAATTGAAACATACATGAGTAGGTAAACCCCACCAGTTTTGTATAATACAAAGGTATTTTTAATAATATAAAATATTATTAAAAATTTGGTGTGAAGAACACAAATGCAGGTTCACTATTAATATATTCGGACACGTTCACAGAAAATATTAATAGTGAACCTGCATTTGTGTTCTTCACACCAGATTTTTAATAATATTTTATATTATTAAAAATACCTTTGTATCATGGTTACATCTTACAGGATACGTAAATTCACAAAATTATAGATCTTGGGCTACAGAAAATCCACACCAACTAGTAGAAACATCATTACATCCTTTAAAAGTAGGAATATGGGTGGGAATGTCGAGAAGAAGAATTATTGGGCCAATTTTCTTTTACGATACCATTACTGCAGCAAGATATCGAGGAATATTAAATGAATTTATTAATCAGCTGCATGACGATGAATTAGAAAATGGCTGGTTTCAACAAGATAATGCACCTGCTCACACGGCCAGAGACACACACCACTATTTGACAGAATTTTACGACGATAGACTGTTTAATTTATGGCCACCTCGTTCTCCCGATCTTACTCCGCTTGATTTTTACTTATTTGGATATTTGAAAAATAGGATATATAGAAATAGACTACGTAAACTAGAAGCAGCAATTGTGCATGAAATAAATAACATTACGCAGAATGATTTACATAATGTTTCTGAAAATTTAAAACGTAGGGTGAATATTTGTTTGCAGCAAAATGGTCATCATTTCCAACATTTATTATAAATATGTTATTGTGAAAAAGCTTTCAGTACGTTAGCTCCTCATAAAATGTGTTTGTACAGAGGCAAAATTGACAATTTTTTCATTATTAACTGTAAATAAAATTTATGCTATTAAAATGATAATAAACACTAGTGTTTTAATTGAATAAACATACAACTAAAATTTATTTTTATTATTCCAAGAAATTACTTACGTTTCAATTAAAATAAAATTAAAAAACATCTAACTATTTTGAACTAGGAATATTTGTATAGGAGTAGTACCAATCTGTAATGTTGGTTGCATATGTATCATGTTACAACAAATAATGAAGGCTCTGTATACACTGATCACTAATAACACCTGTGATTTGTGTTGTTCAATATCCACGTGCACATATCATACCCTGGGCACGTTAAGCTTTTCAGACACGCTATTGATCACGGGAATATCCCGAGAACGAAAAAGTTAAAACATGGCTAACTTTTCCGTTCTCAAAATCGAATTGTGCATACCTACATTTGCATTGTGATTAACTTTATTCTCGTTCATTTGTACAGCCGCCTCAAGTATGAAATCCCTTTATTAAAGTGTTCGGAAATGTGTGAAGGTCTTCAAATAATAGACGGTGGCACTCTTTCCCATTTTTGAGCTGGGTAGTTTCGAAAGGAAACCCGCGACCGTCTAACTGACTAGTCTGTCTGGCTAGTTGGTTCTGTATTTGGCTACATCTCACTCACCAAGATAAGTCCCAGGAGGGCTACCAAGATTTGTAAAATTTAAGAGTCAGTTTCGTGCTGATCATTTATTGTTACCATTATTGGTAAGTGTTAGGAAATAAAGGCCTTCAAATAAAACAAAACACATGGTTCAAAACTTTATGTCAAACAAACTCTTTCAACTGCACGTACAGGAAACATTGAGTGCCTGCTTTACCATCAATTAAACAATATACATTCAAAGATTGAAATGGTTGCCCACGTATATGAAGTTTTTGAACAGTTGAACGGTTATGTTTTTTCTTTATACTGTAATATATTAAAAGTGAATAGGGATCATAGTGATTTCAGATGAAAACATCAGGACAATATTTGACACAGCGCGATACGCGATCATGATATATATATATACGAAATTATATCAGTTCATTATTAACAGAGTAATTTTAAATAACTTACACAAAAAAAAATGTTTAAAGAACACGATTAGATACGGCAAAAATAAAGAAGAGTGTAAATTAAACGAAATTGCAATATATTGTCCCAAGTGCTCTAAAATCACCAAACTATCCTAAAATTTACATACTTTATTTACTTGCAATGAAATACTTTGATGCCCTGTTTTTAACCCACAAGAGCCGATAATAATACACATACATATATGAAGTTACTATGTTAATAACAGATATATTTTGATTAAAAAGTAAAATTCATAAGCTACATATTTATTTTCTTTTCGAAAAATATCTAAATGTTAAGCGATAGATACAATACGTTGAACTCCATTTAAGAAAAAATTAAAAGGAAAAAATTAATAATTGCATGTTTGTTTGTGGTAAACACAATAATTAATACACCAATAATATATATTTTTATAACATTGACGCTGATTTTCTTTATTTTAAATTTGAGGGTGTTTTTTTCTCCACTTTACTTAATATTTAATAATCTTTATAATACGCATTCATATAATAAATTTTTACGTTATATTTAACCATACATTTATGTAATTTTTAATATTTGAATACCGTGAAAATATTCAAAATAATTTTACTTAAAAAAAAAAAAAAAACATCCCCCAAGAAAAATTAACATTCTTTCCAAATGTTATTTCTAAATAAGAAACAATTATTTAATATATGTATATATAAAAAGAACCTAAAAATAAATTGATACAATTACGACATACTGAATAAAGAATGTTTCATTATGAAGGGAAAAAATAAAACAGAAAAAAATACTAAATTAAACCCACTAACAAGAGAAATTTAAAAAATACCAAAGCTACAATTATTTATTTATTTAAAAAAAAATAGTAGGATTAAACAGAAATGAAAATAAAGTTGAATTGCGGACATATAATATTTGAATACTGTCCAAAATACATGCTAATATATCACTTTGTTTAAATGTGAGCTAATATGCTGAAGAAAATATTCTCTACATATGTGTTGCATATAAAGTTTTATATTATTATAAGAACTATTTGAAAGAAACAATAATAGTTTTCTTTTGTTTTTCATTACGATTAATGCCATTAAGATTCATACATTATGAACTCTTTTTAATTTCCACATTGTAGAAAATGATCAAGATCGTTTTACAAGGAAAAAAAGCCTGTAGCTTCTTTCGTTTTTTTTTAACTTTATTTAATGGAATAGTTTGTGTCTCAAAAAAAAAGGCACCACACTAAAAAATAAATTCAAGAGTATGGTTTATACAAGATAGACACAAGATGAATATTGCAATTACTTTATGCATCAATATCCACGTTATTTTCTCGGCTAAATCCGATTTTTTATTTTTTTTTGCAATAGCATGTCTGAATAATTTCTTTTATTTTATACGTTTTTCATTTCACGTGAGTGTGACAATTAACAAAGCAGGGCATTATACTAGGACCACTTTGTCTGCTTTTTTCCATTTATATTTAATTATTTTCGCAATAATTATCCACAAATATTTATTATAGTATGGGACATACTTTTGATACGTTTTGTCATTTATTAAATGTTATTATTTTAAAGGTGTATTTTTTCTGACGTAAATAGTGTTCTAAATAGTTATATATTTCATGGTTTTTTTTGTATTCATTTTTTGTTTCAGTCATACTGAATTACGTAAGTTTCTTAAGCACTCTGAAAAATCAATTATTTTCATATATTTTTAATTATACCGCACGCAGTGAACCATCATCGTTATAGAAATTCCTGTTTTGGCAGAACAGATCACGAAATATCATCGAACAATCAATTGAAAAAACAACATTTATTCTTGTACATATTAGAAATGTTGCTTTAAGAATTCCCTTATAATAAAAAAATATACATTACGCCCCAAACATGGGTAATAAATAGACAATTTACTTTTTTCTTCACACGATTCACTTGTAATTAAGATTTTCATTTTGATAAACCGAATTGAATGTAATACAGGAGTAGAAATATATTATTGTAAGTAACTCAAAAACATAATAATTTGGAATAATTAAATTATTTAATTACAACTAAAATTTGCAAATTATACTTATTATATATTATTCTGTCAAAGAATCTTTTGAACTTAATGCTCTATTGTATAAAATCTTTCAAATGTGACAATAGTAATCGTGGCAGTCAATTCAAAATCGCAGACAGTTAACCACAGGCCAAAGTTATTGTGTAATATCTTTCGAATTTTAACACTCTCATGACCATATCAGTCAGAAGTAACACAAGACAGTAGTAATCATTACAACCTACCCAAAACTGTACAGGCCAAAGTGATTGTAACATGTTCTGAACCTTTGTAACATGTTTTGAACTTCACTTTCATGACCATATCTATCAGAAGTAACACACGACAATAGTAATCATTACAACCTACCCAAAACTGTACAGGGCAAAGCTATTGTAACATGTTTTGAACTTCACTTTCATGACCATATCTATCAGAAGTAATACACGATAATAGTAATCATTACAACCTACCCAAAACTGTACAGGGCAAAGCTATTGTAACATGTTTTGAACTTCACTTTCATGACCATATCTATCAGAAGCAATACACGATAATAGTAATCATTACAACCTACCCAAAACTGTACAGGGCAAAGCTATTGTAACATGTTTTGAACTTCACTTTCATGAGCATATCTATCAGAAGTAACACACTACAATAGTAATCATTATAACCTACCCAAAACTGTTCAGGCCAAAGCTATTGTAACATGTTTTGAACTTCACTTTCATGACCATATCTATCAGAAGTAACTCACGACAATAGTAATCATTACAACCTACCCAAAACTGCACAGGCCAAAGCTATTGTAACATGTTTTGAACTTTTGTAAAATCTTTCGAATTTTAACACTCTCATGACTAAACACGGCAGACTGTGTGCCCGGTGCATGGTGACATGAATCATGTCACCATGTGTACTAAATATTATTTTTAATACCACTTTTTCTTTAGAATAAATATTTCGTTCATTGTTAGAAATACAAAATAATGTTTTTTTTATTTTGATTTAGAACTGTAAAATATATGTTCAAATTCTGTTATCTCTTTGATAAATGCATGTATGGAAATATTTAGGAAACTACTAAATATATGTTTTTCTGCTCCGATATGTAAACAAAGCGAGAGGAATGAATGAGCCATAAATTTTTTCCTGAAAGAGGAATACTTTCTTTGTATTATTGGCAATAACAGATGCACCTGCAAAACATATTTATATTATAGTATCCAAAATAATATTTAGTACACATGCTGACATGATTCATGTCACCATGCACCGGGCACACAGTCTTTACAGTCATGACCATATCTGTCAGAAGTAATACAAGCCAGTAGTAATTACTGCAACCTACCCAAAACTGTAGAAGGTTAACTATAGGCCAAAGCTATTACAATATTCTTTTAACTTTCAACACATAATCATATCGATCTGAAATAACACGTGACGGTAAGTAATCATTACAGCCAACCGAAAACTGTAGGAAGTTAACAACAGATCAAAGCTATTGTAGTTAGTGCTAATATCTCGATGGTTCAGGTTTACGTGATCTTTTTTGTACCAATGACTCCATGTAATGATCTGTATAGAAAGACGTATCAAACTTGACTGACCTGACTCTGCGACTGCGCAATACTGATAAAGCCGCCTCAGTCGTCGTATTGAAGGCTAAGTGAAACTTTATTTTAAATAAAATAACACCTGTTTATTAAATGCTGAATTAATCGTTATTTGAGAAGGAAAAACGAGCGGTTACCGACGATAAATTGAAATATATTTCAATTCTTAGACCCGTGAAATAGACCCGGATTCAAAAGTTTATTGAAGCAAGATTATGATGTATATGAATAATAATAATAATACCAACATTCACTGGCAAAAGTAGGCTCAATATAGATATCTCAAAAAACGTAGAATCCAATGATGTTTATAGATTCCTCATAGAAGATAACTTTTGAAACCAATAACCAAATAGGTAGTTATTAGTGAAAAATATGACAGATAACATAGATTGAACATTTTTTGGGCTCAATAATTTCGACGGGATTTAATATATGATGAGTAATGGTGGACTACATTTCTGACTTCACAATTTCCAAAATTATACACCAAAATAAGTTCGAATTCATTTAGAAAATATTACATTTCACCGACAATTTCTCATTACTTGATAAAGTTTATAAACATCTATTCTAGACATTTGACATAGAAATGTACAGTCTTCATACAATATGGAAAAGAAAACAGACGAAACATAGTCTCGTCCTGATGTCTTGTCTTCAAAAAATATAGGAAAGAAACACATATATGGAGTTAAATGATATTCCATTCATGTATATATACCTAAAAAATATAAGTATACATTGGAGACGTTAGAGAACTGGTTTACTGTAATAATTTTTACATGAACTTAACTTCAGTAGAAAACCTGTCGTATCTTTTGAAGCAATTCGAAAAACAAGGTAATAAGAGTGTAATTAACCACAGATAATAAACACGTATTGAAAAAGCGATGTAGAAATGGAATCTAGTACAGAAGAAATTAATTTTGAAATACTAAGAAACTATATTCAAAATCAAAGGGCACAAACTAGTTAACTATACCATGTATGTAATATTGACAAACAAAAATTATTGTCTTTCATGTAATTTATAAGAATAATTCGGTGTTATTTCAATAACCAAACCCATGATTCATCATATCTAGTTCAACTTCCGTATAGATAACACAAACTGCATATCACTTCTAGCCAGTAAAGCCCTTACTTTCAGCGAATTCAGGCATAGCACTTGATGCGAAAGGGCGTAATATTTAGCTTGTTACAGATCTGCAATTCGTGTTGCCCATACGTAAAAAAAAATGACATTACTGAACTTGAATGCCATGACAGACACTGAATGTCATACATTTATGTACAGTAGCCCCCTAAAGTAATGTCACTTTTTTACGTATAGACAACACGAATTATAGATGACGTAGTTTACGCAGAGTTCCAAATTTTACTTTCGCAATAGAAGAAATTAATTTTGAAATATTAAGAAAGTATATTCAAAACTAAAGGGCACAAACAAGTTAACTACATAATGTATGCAATATTGATTAAAAAATTATTGTATGTGATATAGTTTATAAGAATAATCCGGTTTTATTTCAATAAACCCCTCAAGCCATTATTCGTCATTGCTAGTTCAACTTCCGTATAGACGACACAAATTGCATATCTCTAGCCAGTAAAGTTCTTACTTTCAGCAAATTCAGGCATAGCACTTGATAATATTTAGCTTGCTACAGATCTGTAATACGTGTTGTCTATACATAAAAAAAGTAACATTACTTTAGGGGGCTACTGTACATAGATCTATTATAACTAGAGACCGGACACATCGGGCTGAAATGGACGTCATTTCGACGGATTATATAAATAGTCTACATCATCTTAAGTACATCACGCAGTTGTTGAATAGCACTATTCATTCGGTTAACTGCACATCAATTTTTTGTGTGCTGTTAACCGAATGAATAGTGCTATTAAATAACTGCGTGATGTACTTACAGATATTGTAGACTATTTATATCGTCCGTTGCAATGACGTCATTGCAGCCCGATGTGTCCGGTCTCTAATTATAACATTCAGACTGATAAAGCGTGAAATTAGAGCGACAGCTGTTTTATTTCACTCATCAGACTTTAATTTGTTAATATACGGAATTTTAAATCCATTGCAGAGACTAAATGTTAAATACATTTATGTACAGAAAGACGTATTTGGCGTTCATCGATTTAGAAAGTGCTTTTGATAAGATAAGTAGGAATGCTATATGAAAAGCGGCGAGCAGAAATATAGCAAGTAATATCATAGGCGTAGTTAAAAGCTTGTACAGACAGGCTCTAAATATCATTAGACAAAATAACAACTCATCTTTGAAAGCAGAAGAGAATTGCGACAGGGTAGCATCTTGAGCCCTTCATTTTGCTTTGGCAATGGATGATATTATGAAGGAATGCCTCTTATGAGGCCATGGGAAGTGGGGTACTATAATTTACAGAAAATAATAATTAAAACCCTTGCATATACCGATGACCTAGTAATTTTCGCACCATCAGAAACCGCCCTAAATTATAATATCAACTTATGGGACGCTGCTTTGCACAAGCGAGGTTTAAATATAAACTTAAACAAATCCAAAGCGATGGTAATCTCCCAACATCAAGAGCAGTTAAATATAGTAACACAAAATAAAAGAGTGGAACAAGTAGATAGGCTTCAGCTATCTGGGTGCGGTAATCCAGGCAAATGGATAAGGAAATCGACAAAAGAATAAGAAATGCGGAGAATATTTATTTAGCGTTTGGGAAAGTAATGACTCATAAAAAAGAAATATGCAAAAATACCAAGGTACAGGACAGGTTTATAAAACTATACATTTCAGTTATCTGGGTGCGGTAATCCAGGCAAATGGATATGGAAATCGCCAAAAAAAATAAGAAATGCGGAGAAGATTTATTTTGCGTTGGAGAAAGTAATGACTTATAAAAAAGAAATAATGCAAAAATACCAAGGTACAGGTTTATAAAACTATACATGTCCCAACTTTAATATATTTCTGCAAATCTTGGACGATAAATGACAGAACGAAGGCCCGATTACAAGCAAGTGAAATGAAGCATCTACGTAGAATAGAGGGCGTGCCAATGTTGGATAGAATACGAAACGTCGAGATAAGACGAAGAAGCCGTGTAACTTCCTTGAACGTAACGATTGAGCAGTCGGGATGATTCGGGTGTCTAATAAGAATGGAACGGAGCAGAATGGCGAAAAAAAAATATGGAGCAGTAAACCTATAGGAAGGAGGAGAGCTAGAGGCAGACTCAAAAAGACATGGATTAATCATATTAACGAAAATTTAAGGAAGAGAAACCTAGAATAGACACAGGCGATACGGATAGCCGGTGACAGAAAGAGATGGAAAAGGACATATATGCAAGACGTAAATTAGAGCCCCCAATTTAGAGAAAAATATTGGAGTCGATATATAAGTACATGTGTATTATCTATAATGTATATTAGTAATGTATAGAGTATGCCCTATAGTGCATAATGTAACAAATTAGTCATCCAACGCTAGTAGAGTAAAATTACTTTCGGATGAGACTGGCGCAGAAACACATTTTAGTAATTAGAAAGAGAGCCACCTCATAAATGACAGAAACAGCTAGTAGTATAAATCCGTGTACTATACGAGCCACAAACGTTTATCGATTATTTGTCAGTCGATACCAGGCATTTGATCTGTGTGTTTCGTAGTGGTCTTGTACGTACATTGCTCCCGCTGCCGACTGCTCAATGTTTTTAAGGTGTCCAGTATTTATGTAATGTCATCGCTCGCGCATCTTCAGTCTCATCCGAAAGTAATTTTACTCTATAACCGTATGAATGTATTTATGTACAGTAGCCTCCTAAAGTAATGTCACTTTTTTTACGTATAGGCAACACAAATTGCAAATGACATGGCTTACACAATAGAGCTACAAATTTTGCTTTGACAATGGTGTTAAGTTGTGCCTGAGTAGTAACGTCCAAAAAAATCTAACAGAAAAAGTATGTGATCTCAATTTTAATTCAGTGAAAACTACATTAAAATATTTTTAGCTAAAATACAAGAATTGTACCCTACTCTTACAAAATAATGATATAATGTATAGAATTCACGGTTGGCTCTTGGTGAAACATGATTAATAATTTACTAAATAAAACACTTGGTATATTTGTTTCACAAAATGTATTTAAAATATCTCTGACATATGTTTCGACTTATACAGTCATTCTCGAAGAGTCATGTAAACTAAGTGAAAAGAATACTCCTACCATTATTTATGGGTTATTTTTTTTTTTTAAAGGTTTATTAGAGCATCGATTGTGGGGGTATTTGAAAAATCCAATTGCGTGTTTGTGACCTGTCTGTTGAGATTTATGGCTTTTTTTATTTCTAAAATTTCTAAGAAGTCAAGCCTTTTACCCTTATTACAAGAGTGTAAAAGTTTGAAGTTATTAGCATTAAACAGATGAGAATTTTGAATACAGTGTTCCGCGAATCCCGTGACCATATTGCCATAGAATACAACTTCTATGCTCTTTGATACGTTCTTTTATAGAGCGTCCTGCTTGGCCAATGTATACCGCGTCACAATCACTACAAGTTAATTCATACACCCCTGACTTATCACGCAATTCTGTTTTTCCTTTATTGTTAACTAGAATACTTCCGGACATACATACATAAAAACTAACAAAGTGTTTCATACTAAATAAATTAGGTTTAAATGTCATCCTAGTAAATACATGCAATTTAGGAAGTATTCTAGTTAACAATAAAGGAAAAACAGAATTGCGTGATAAGTCAGGGGTGTATGAATTAACTTGTAGTGATTGTGACGCGGTATACATTGGCCAATCAGGACGCTCTATAAAAGAACGTATCAAAGAGTATAGAAGTTCTATTCTACATGGCAATATGGTCACGGGATTCGCGGAACACTGTATTCAAAATTCTCATCTGTTTAATGCTAATAATTTCAAACTTTTACACTCTTGCAATAAGGGTAAAAGGCTTGACTTCTTAGAAATTTTAGAAATAAAAAAAACCATAAATCTCAACAGACAGGTCACAAACACTCAGTTGGATTTTTCAAATACCCCCACAATCGATGCTGTAATAACCCTTTTAAAAAATAAACCATAAATATTGGTAGGAGTATTCTTTTCACTTAGTTTACATGACTCTTTGAGGAGAATGACTGTATAAGTCGAAACATATGTCAGAGATAATTTAAATACATTTTGTGAAACAAATATACCAAGTGTTTTATTTAGTAAATTAAAAATAATGATACTCAACGTCTCAATACGTTCGTAATTTATGATACTAATGCATCTTATACACATCTTATAAACGATTTAAAAATAATATTTCAATGAATTATAAGTGCAATTCTTAGAGCAGCATTTCCGTAACTTACTATGGAAATAAATAAATCTGTAGGATATATAAATTATTTTAAATCTAAAAATAAGAATGTATATGATAAAAATACTTTAAAAATCATAATATATTACACTATTAATGTCTAACATATCTTCACATATTCTTAGAAAATGTAAAAAGTTAAAAAGATCTAAAAAAATTACTAAGTATGTACATAAATCTTGATTTTTTTTAAAAATAATAATCTGTTATGCCAAAACTATGTCAATCAAAAACAGATCTAACTCTTTTTATAAATTACCATAAATACAATACAATCACAGCAGCAATCTTCCCCCAGTCATATATAATTATTAATTAACAGATGTAACAAATATAGAAAAATATACATTTGCTCTTCAAACAATCAGTCGGCGTTATCAATCCATGAACACAGCTCCATAGGAAAGTGTCTCGATGATCTTATATCCTGTTCTTAATACATCGTTTTACAATTTCTTTCATTGACCAACGTAATAACTAGATAATCTTCGTGTCTTGAAGCCGAAAGAAAAAACCCGACAGTTAGTGAAAACTAACACCAAACACTGCTCGTTTCTTGTATTTTTAATATATTTCAATCTTAAATAAATCGTTGTCGAGCTACCACAATATTTTATTTAGTCACTTTTTTAATTACTTTCAGCACTTGTTCAGATCGGTAGGAAAAAAACTACCGTCCACAATGTATATGTTGTGTAAGCACTGAAAAGTATATATATATAAACTAATTTATATATTTCTTGACTCTATAAATTATAAAGATATATATCCTATCTTTACACAATTAAGGCTCACGGCACAGGGGACACTGAACTTAAAAGTCTAATAATGGAAAAATATGTTCTTGTAAATAAGGCCAATAAATACTTAGGGCTCCTATTAAAAAAAAAAATTGGAAACGAAATGTTTCATCAAGTTAAAAAAAAAAAGTATAGTCGTACAAATAGTTAACACAAAAAAAATGCACGATTGCACAAAACTACACTGGCAGGGTAATTGGGTATCGCTAGGTTTTTGTAATTTAATGTGTTGTAGTTTCAACAGGCGGACCGTCGCCTTGTCCGTGGTGTTCAGAATTTTTGACGTCTTCGTAAGCAGAATCGTTGATGGATAATGCTGCTAAGGCTCCTTCTTTCTTTAATACTTCGCTTGCCAGCATATCTCTGAAACAAACAGTGCTTCTTTAAATAAAGTTGGATTATGACTTCCTACATCTATTGCGGTAAAAAATTCTTATTGATATTTCTACTAGTTACTGATAACACAGGTCTACAAAATTAAACTTTCTGACAGATGTTTTTATTTTGAAAACTGATTTTATATAATTTTGGTAGGCTGATTTCAAAAATTCTATGCATTTATTTGTATCACGTAAGTTTATTTTGCAAATATTAAATGAAAAAAAACGAAATTTCTAAAAAAATTTATTTGTTTATTGAGTAAAAAGGTGGAATACAAGTTAAAAAAGTGGAAAAAAATACTTTACTCAGTCTTTCTTAAGTGAAATCTTTACGAAAATTTACGAATCGCCCTCGTATATTGCAAGTGCGCTTAAACTTATGAGTAGAGCAGACAAATTTCCGTGAGCGCCATGTGCGCCGATGTGAGGATGATTGTATTGCATCAGAACTAATAAAAAGCATTCAGTATGTGTTTGGTACTTGCTTAGACTGCATGTAAGTGTAAGCATACGTAATAAAATGTCGTCGACACATAAATCGAGAAAACGACCGTTGTCAGACGAAGTGAATAAGTTTATTAATTATGGATTTCCCGGACTTAATATACGATGGATCAAAAATTAAATGTTTAGTGTGCAATACATATCTAATGTGTTGGTCAAAAACACATTGTAAAGAACACGTAAGCAGTTCGAAGCACAATAATAACAAAATTAATCGACAACAGTTTATACATGAACTATGTGTAACTATGATTGTGTGTACACTGCCGTTTACCATGTTAAGTAATGATTCATTTATTTCATTTTGGAATAAATACGAGAATCAAACCTTACCGAGCACGACAACGTTACCAAGAAATTTACCATCGGTGCGTAAACAGGTTGAAAATAAAATCAAAGCCGAACTGAAAAATAAAAAACTGTGGTTATGTGTGGACGAAACAACTGACAGCAAAAAACAATCTGTAGTTAATGTGATGGCTCGTAATATGGTACCACATTAACCAACGTCTTCAATTTTATTAGCATCCAGACGACTAGAACAATGTAATGCCGAAAAAATTTCAGAGGTGCTATTAGATACTTTGGAAAAATTAAAACTTTCGAAAGACCAAGTATTAATGTTTATGACCCATGGTGCCGCAACCATGTCTTCTGTAGGCCGGTCTCTTAGAAAATATTGTCCTAACTTGTTACATATTACTTGTAAACACCATGCTGTACACCTTGTGGCAGAACAGGTTCGTAGATGTTATCCAGAGGTAGATGCTCTAATATCGAGTACAAAGGCAGTATTCCTGAAATCTCCAAAACGTATTCGGAAATTTCACGAATTGTCCCCATACCCCTGAGCCACCACAGCCGATTCTGACACGTTGGACATGGTACCGTATATGGTTACGGGCGGGGTTTTACTATCATGAACATTGTGAAAAAATTAAGGACGTGGTTTTATCATTCGATCCGAAAGAAAGTGCAGTTATCAATACGAGCCAGAAAAAATTTCAAGATGCCCAGATTAAAATGGATTTACAAAGTATTCGTGAGAATTACTTGGGACTAGAAGAAGCAATAACAAAATTAGAAAATTCGTCGCTGTCGTTAGAGGAATCACTGCAAATCGTTAAAGACGTTCACGCACAACTGTGTGCTGTAGAAGACGCAAAAAGTGAAAGTGTTCTAATTAAATTTGAAAGTGTTTTAGACAGAAATGCAGATTTTGACACCTTAACACGTATTTGTGAGAACACGTCTACAGATGCGTTAAGTTGCTTAAAAAAGTATTTTGATTATGCGAATATAACATCACTAGATGTAGAACGCTCGTTTTCTGAATATAAACATATTTTTCCTCACGGCGGACATGTTTTTCAGAAATAACCTTAGAAACGCACCTGATGTTGAAAATATACAATCGAGTTTCTCCAGTTTGTCAATCCTTGGGAGACGCTTAAAACGGTAAGTGTTTTTTTAAATCCTCTGTCGTGCACACAACCACTGATTTCATACATTTTCCGTTTTATTTATAGGTACATACAACGCTGCTATAATATGTACTATTCTTATTTTACGTGTGTTTATGCATAATACTTTAATAGCAGAAAACCAAATGTATATTTACTTATTTCTGATAGAATAAATGTCTCTACTTCTATACTTATATCGGTAACAAGTTCACGTTGCGTCTCTATTCTATCGCATATTCTAATATATTACGAATTACACTCCTATACCGGCGCTCATGGCGCGCACGGAAATTGGTCTGCTCCACTTGAGCGATAGTGCATATAGGATTGCCACGATAAAAGTGCGCTCATGTCGTTGACATCGTCTATGCTGTGTGTGTTGTCAATTGTATTTGTCATTTACAGGTTATGTTTAACAAATGTCATTTATTCTATCAAATTTCGCAATCTATCAACAACACGTGGGTTGTTTGCAGGCAGACAACATGAAGACCGTATAACCCTGGAATAACCCGATTAGTATCTTTATCGTCAAGTGAAAATTTTGATAATTCTATACATATTTGTTAGAGTTCTATCAATGATGTGAACGCGTTTTTATCATGAAAATCTTATATGCTGAGTATCCTTGAAAGAAAAAGACAACTATGAAAAATGGAATTGTTCCGCAGGCGCGACAAAAAAATTAAAAATATGTTTATAAAATATTTGTCCCGCCACTGCATTTCAAGAAGTGTTAAGATTATGACATAATAGTTAGGGATGGCGAGGTGAATTCGTGACAATTATTCACGTTTCATGGAGGCGTGTCTCCACGCTGAAGGCAGACACATCGAGCATTTCATCTGAGCTTTCCACCTGTTTCGTCTATTTATAAACCGGTCTTTACATATTTTCGTACATAATCATCAAAGCTGTTTAGACAATGTTATCTTTTATATTTTATAACACCGACAGCTCGCATCATAATTGACTCACAATTTTTTGGGATTCATATTTTATATAATTGCATCTTTTCTTTCCAGGACATCCGGTATAGGGTCAATAGCAAAAAACCTATTTAAAAAAAATAAACTGTAGGCTGTATTTCTTTGAAAATAATAACAATAATGTATGTTACTTTCATTGCATTACAGTCAATTACTTTACTTCCAATCACACCCCAACAGCAATATGTAACTGTGCGGTACTTGTTGGAAGAATATCTTTAGTGTTCATACCAAAGCAATGATTACTATTAGAATAGTCCAATCGAAACATATTTACACAGCTTATATTTTAGTGACGCGTCTGTCAAAAATACATGCAAAAAGATTCCAGTAAACATTACTCCTGTCAAAAAATGTGAAACAGTTGAAAATTACATTATATGCAAATAAACGCATCAACGTGAAAAGGTTGAACATCAGTGTCGAAACAGTTTATTCCAGTATTCATGGCCTTGGCTCTTAGAAAATTATTGCTCATGATATTCTACGACTGCTTACTGATAATTTGTAGAAATAGTATTCAACAACCTCGGAAACCATGTATCAAGGAGACGATTCAAGAATCGCCTCCTTAACAGCTTTGAGGCAAGCCTTAAGGCTGTTAACTTCTATTTAATGAATAAAGGTTGGAGAATATAGAAGCCCCAATGCGTAAATCGGGCCAGGGTCATTTATGTAAGTGAATATCATAAAGGCTGAGGTTTAACACGGTACAGTCAGTGGATATATATCTGATGGGGAAATCAGAACAGCTGATCTATCTGGAACTTCCAAGGCTAGAGTACAGAGGCTAGTAGGAATACATATAGGCTATAAAAGTGGCCTGGTCGAGGCCAACTTCATCAGTCATATACAAAGGAGCCAGGCAAGACCAGAAAAAGAATCCAGAAGTCAACAAGTCTTTTTTTCTTCTAGTTACTAAGTTCAACTAAAATAATAAGGCTAGAGAATGTACTTAAGGAGATATGAGGACCACAATAGATCTGAAAAGGTTGCAGCGGAATAGGCCCCCCTAACTACCTCATATAATCTAAACCGATCTAGTTATAAAGAACAATTACTTACCCACTATCGGTTTTGACAGTCATGCCTCGTCCCTTTGGTGTATTGGTAACCTGCTTCTGTTTGTTGGCGGAAACTTTCTTCTTGGCGGGCTGCAACAGAAATAGTAACAATCACACAATAACTCCAAACCAATTTAACAAACTTACTTCACGTTACTACCAAGATATCTAGGTAAACTTACATTATTCTTCCGATTAACATTGAACGTTGGTAAGCCCGGCTTTCGTTGTGCAGCTCTTCCCCTGGGAAATTGTTGAGGTAAAAATTGATTGGCCATGCCACGTCCGCGGCCTTGATATCCGACCAGTTGAGCAGAATGTTGCCTAACGTTGTTTTGATAACCGTAATTTGGTCCCCAGGATCCTACTACAACACCTGCAACTTGTAATTGGCCGCCGCGGGCCGGGATGGGTCTTTGTCTTAACGCTGCGGCACCTCTAGCGGATGGTAAAGGCATCGGCGGCAAACAGTTTGCTGGTGGCATGCCTTGACGCATTAAACCTAGAGGAGAATCTTTAAAAACTTCATGTAATTTTTTTTATTTAAAGAGCTACTGTCTGTAAAAGAATAACACTTTGTACAGTACATATTTTTGAATTCTGTAATCGATTATTTCTAATAATTATTTAAAAATATTGAACTTAAGTTTCATAGAAAACTAGTAAATTGATTATTGTGACTGTGATTACTGTGAGAACTAAAATATTTATAAGTTCAAAATAGCAAGAGCAAATACTGAGTGACTATAAATGATTGAAGCAAATATTTAAATTTCAAATGTGCTTTCCTGGTCATTCGATTTACATTTATCTTTCCGAGTTAGAATATTTTATATAAATAGAGATGACAAATGAGTAGACTTGCTAGCAAATCAATATTAACTGATATCAGAATTGAGATTTATACAAAATGATAGTTGAAATTAATTTTACGAACTTATATTACAAATAACATAACTATGTACAAAGAAAATGCTCAAAATGATGGCCTCCTCCTTGTAAACAATATTGAGTTCATCGTGATAAATTGTACATTTGCAACTGCACATCCTAGTTCCTGCAAAGTATTTATGTTTTCTAAATAAGGACATAAATCTACACTTATAAATATACAATTATACCGCGATATCATAAAGTGTTTGGGTCAACGGTGGCGATGGGGTGAAAAACGTCTGTCTTAATTTATATCATCCTTTTGAGAAAAATCTGATAAAATTTTCAGGTTAAGTGTCATGCTGACGTTAAAATTTGTCAATATATTAATCTTAATGTCAGTATGACACATAACCTGAAAATTTTATGAGATTTTTCTCAAAAGGATGATATAAATGAAGACAGACGTTTTTCACCCCATGGCCACCGTTGACCCAGAAACTTTATGATATCGCGGTAGAAGGATACATAGAGGAAAGCATTTCTTTTAAGAATAGAGTATCCAGCATGATATTAAATTCTGTTACAGCATCAGATAAATCCTCGTTGGCATGTCAAAGTACTAGTAAAGATGCTTTCTCTCCAAGAATTTAACAAACTTGGAAAGCTTCGGATCACATAATTTTCCAGGACATTTCGAAAACTGTAATTTTTTGATAAATACTGTTAAAAATTTGAATTCTTTCTTTAGAAATTGTTGAAAATGAACAACTATTAAGTTTTACGTATTTTAAATGACAGTTGTTGACACTTTAATGTTTTCAAGTAGTCAATGTTTAGATAATCTTAATTTTATTAAATAATGCTAAATATTTCCTTCTTTCGTTAGACTTAGTTTTGCAAAATGTAACATATGATCAAAAAGTCTTTGGATCGCGATAGCCATGAAGTGTAAAAACCATCTATACAATTATTTACTTCTGTAGTTTGAAGTAAACATATACTTAAACATATATATATAGACTTTTCCCGCGAATATTTTGAAAAGTTTTATATTTTATCATCGTACAATTATTTTGGATGCCAGTGTATAATTTGTGAAATTTATTATTTATGAATGCATATTTTATTTTGATTTATATTTTTGACTTGTGTAGTTGTACCACGCCGGATTTGCTGTATCCGCTTCAGACACGAACTGTTATCTGAGTTGAGAAGACATGGTTTATAAGATATATTTTTTTATCTTAGTTTTGTAGCTTCGTGATTTTTATTAATTAGTTGTTGTGCTTGATTTCAATACCGTTACATTTATACGAGTTTGTTGATCTCGTAGTGAATTTTATGTTTTTCTAGCTCAAGTGTCTCGTGAAAAAAATATTTTCTTCATTAATGTGAGTAAAATTATATTACTAATTATTATTATTATTTGAATGATTTGAACTGTGCATTTTCATTGTATTAATTTTGTTATATTGATATTTAATCTTAGTATTTGAATTAAATGACAAAGAACGTTTTTTAAAATTTCTAAGTAAAAAAATTTTCTGTAACTTTAAATTTTGTTCGCTTGGTTTATCGAGGGCATTTTTTTTTATGTGGCTTGCACATGGGTAGAGATTTGTGCGGTCTGTCATCTAGTTTGTTTACATTTAATATTGTGGGAGAAATTGAAATACTTCTTTGTAATTTATTAGTATTAATTTTTGCTAGGGAGTCAATAAGGATGTTTAATTATACGTAACGGTCATTTTCGTATAATAATTTTACCTTAATAATATTGTTTAATGACGCAATATTTATCTTTAGTTTCCATAAAGATAGTTTTTTTTAATTTTTTTTTCTTGTATTAAAGTTTCATTTATTTTATACTGTGTGTGTCTTTGAAATTAACTTACAAGTAACTACAAAACATTATCATAACTTTTATCAAATAAATTTTGAGTGGCGCTCAACTATTTACTAATATATTTGTGTTTTCCACTTTTCCGATTGGAACCCTGAGCGAAAAGCAGTCTCATCCTGGAAATTATACCGACTGAATATCGAAGCTGGACAAATTGGTTGTGAATTGTGAATAAGCAGTATATAAAATCATAATTCATAGCAATATGTCACAAATAAAATAGATTTTAGGTTATGGTAATTAATTGCATTTTATGTATATTTTAAAGCCAGCTGACTTAAAAGTTGTCAAGTAAATGTCAAAACTGAAATAAATAATTTCATAGATATCTCGTAAATTCCACGGCATAAGCGATCCAAACATTTTTTGATCATACGATATATCGTTTCTTCTCGGGACTTATTTATACTCACACAGCATTAAAAACTGTAAATAAAATACCGGGCGATATAGTTCATAATGCCCGGTTATTACGCCCACGTATGGTAACCGTATCCAAGGTGAACTGAACAAATAATACTTAACCCTAGGACTACCGAGCGGATCCAATGAACACGAAACGATTTCTAACCATTGTTTTATTGTACTTATGGTTGGGCTAATTTACTGGTTTTAAATTTGTAAGTACGAGTTACAGCTTTAAAATTTTAACAAAAAAATTAATTAGAAAGAATGGTTTTGGCAGTATTAAAATACTTTCGCGATTTACCAACCGGGTCCGTTGAACCCGTATATCGTTTACTGTATAAATGTAGGTAAAGCGAGTGTGTTTTACAATGATAGTGGTTCGGTTATAAATTCCGGACTTCCCCGCTGCTGATAAACCTTTCTTGGCATTCCCCTATGTATACAGAAAGGGGAAATCCCTTTATCATGTGAATTTTGGGGACGTGTTTCATCATATTTATAACCGCACGTCGTGAAATTAGCGCTTGCCGAATCTGTGTACTGCTACTTTGTTACTGTGAATAAGACAAAATTTATATTTTGTTCAGTTGTGATGTGCGATTTGATATTTTAGCGTAATTTTTTATCAATTGTCAGGTAGTTATTTCTGAATCTATTATTGCGGCTATTTTCTACTTTGCGTTTTACTCAATACGGAAAATGGATCGTAGAAATAAGGAATACCTTACACAACAACAGCAGACGACGATGGAGAGATAGATGTCGAAGGCCTCATTGACGGAGGTGATACAAGCACAGCAGAAGAATCAAATAGCGAAGAATCTGCGGAGAGCAGCGATGATGACCACAACAGAAATCCGGCTGGAGCTAATTATTTTATATCAAAGAACAAACAAGTTGTTTGGTACCAAGATCCTATTTTATCTCATCACGGAAGGCAACCACGACACAATGTTTTACGAGAACGTTCAGGCCCAACACGTTTTGGAAATCGCGAGATCGACACACCTGCTTCTTCTTTTTTGATTTATTTTCGTAAACCTCTTCTTGAAATTATCCTAAAGTGGACGAATGAAGGAGAGATTGCTTTCCGCAAAAATTGGATAACAATGGATGTCCAAGAATTCCAGAAATTTATTGGAGTTTTACTAAAAGGTGTATACAAATCTTATAACGAGGACGTAACACAACTTTGGAGCAAAAAAAATCTTCGGTACTATTATCGCTCGAAATAGATTTGAATAAAATAAAAGTCAAATATAATAATGCTTACGCTATATTTTGAAATCGCCGAATATTAGCTCAAACCCAGCATATAGTAATACGGGTCCAATGGACCCGTGCGATAAGTAGCGGATAGGCCGCTTTGCTGGTGGTCCTAGTGACAAATAAAATACTTAAAGTTAAACATTGACACATATAAATAACACGATTATCCGAAATTTTGCGTGTTTTGGATTGATTATATACAAAATTCAAGCATAAATTAATTTTTCTTTTTTGTTTGTTAAAGAGTACATTTGCCTCCTTTAGTTTATAAGGCAAATTAACTCCTTTGAGGTCCTTTGGTGATTTTAAAAGTTGTTTGCAAGATTCAAGAGTTTGTAATGCTCTTAACAATAGCCACGAATTGTTTATTTGCTTGTTCCACTTTTGCATTGTCAAATTTTTCATAAATTGATATTAAAAAATCAGGCATCTCAACACGAAAAGTTGAAGAATTGTTGCCAAGATGAAAAATTTCAATCATTTATAGTCACCCGTTATTATTTTCAAATGAACTGATATCATTAATCCACTTGAATCAAACTAACGGCATACCTGGAAAATGTGGTATTGGTGGTTTGGCGAATTTTACATCAAGACCTTCTAAAATTGCCTTTCTCAAACGTTCTACTTTAACTACTCTCTCGATGTGATTTTCACATAAATCGAGCAGACTTTTAACCTGAGCTGACCTGGCTAAAGTATGATGGAATAATTTTCCATCGAAATACAACCACGGACAGCACATCAACCATGGCAAAGGAGCACCGCAAGCGTCATTCGCCAATAGTGCCATTTCAACACCTTGCATGAAAATTGCCGCCAACTGTACTCCTCTACTTGTAACGACGTTCAACTGTAAGAAAAGCATAAAAATAATAAGTTATCTTTCAAGATATAACAATCAGTTGAACATAATGCAGGAAAAAAAAATTTTATGGTCAGTTCTGCAATTTCATTTGTCATATGTTGATTGCAGACTCATTTTCATATTGCCTTTTTTTTAAACGAACAACCTGATCGTCGAATTGAAGCTGATGACAACCAAATCAAAGCAATAATCGATGCGGACCGCAAACCTTTTAAAAGAACGGTGTTGTAACAACTGTCAAAATTGGTTTGCTAAATGTCGTTCTGGCTATTTTTCGGATTAAAGATGAAAAGCAGTCGTATACGTACTGTTGATGACGACCAAAAACAAATTTGGTTATGAAAATTTCATTCATCTGTCAAATTTGACAACCCATCAATACGATGACATTATTTTTATTGTTGGAACAGCCAATAAAATTAAATTAAGCGATCAGGAATTTAAAAAATTAATACAAACGTAGTTTTTAATGTTTAATGCATAGCAAAAATTAAAAGTACAATAAAATATCTAATTATTAAAATTCTCACTATTAAAAACGTAATTACTATAATTAATGATTGAATCAGTCAACGTTTTTGTTCTGATGAATTAACATTAGTTGTAAAACTTGAAGGAACACTACATAGTTTTGGAGTTAAGAAAAAATACGCATATTACTGTAAGTACATTAACTCGTCATCAGGTGGCGTCATATACCAAAAACAAATTAGCATATCGATGCGAGAGCTCGCATCAAGCGTTGTTATAAATAATACAAATCTGCATAAAACAAATCTGTATCTGTACACATGGATATGTGTATTTTTCTCTTCTTCTGTAATAACTTAGCTATTCGAGAAGAAATCGTTTTCATCGGCGTAGTGTTTTGTCCGGCATATGTCACGAGGTTATCTAGTGTCATTTAAGAGGACAATATTCATTACTAGACCAGAAAGCGAACTTTAGTCGTTACTTCCTTCGTAAACCCGCATTGACAGAGTTGTTAGACAGAAACGCATGAGTCTGTGGTTGAAGTTAACGGCACTAGTAAATACTTGCTCTTATGTCCATATGTACAGATACAGATTTGTTTTATGCAGATTTGTATTATTTGTAATATATGTATAACCTATGAAGTCCATAAGTGACAGTTTGAATATATCTGTCCCGTTTACGCAAATAAAAAACTCTGATTTTATGCTCATAAGAGTTATATATTTCGCGCAGTGTACACAAGTAAAACTACTATAACGCGCGCCGATGAACACACCCACGTAAAAGCAGCAAACGCCTAGTGTATGGCTTGTAGGGATAGCAGAGTGAGGGGGCGCCAGCATACACATCGGGTTGAAATGATGTCGTCATTACGACGGACGATATAAATAGTCTACAACATCTGTAAGTACATCAAGCAGTTATTGAATGTACTATTGATCTGCCTAGCGCGCACATCTGTTTTCATCGAGAATTACGATGTTTTTTGTTGGATATTAAAGTTAAATTTCTGTTTTCATGGGAGTAGATATAAGCGTGTGGAGTTTTAATAATTTAGTCTATTCGTAAGATAAATAAGGTGCTGTGAGTTAGTTTCTTGTTTTCATAGTTTTAACTGTTAATTATATCGTAATTTTTGTGATAGATCCTGTTTAATATCGTTTGATTGAATCTACTTCTTCCAATTATTTCGACGTAATTGTGCATTGAATTTCGTTCAGTTTCAATAACTTAGGCATACATTTTTAGTTTTCATTTATTTAGTTCTAGAGTATTGTTTATGTTACTTTTTCAGATATGATATGGAAGGACGTCGAGAACGGCATCGTAAAACAATGTGGAGTCATACTGATTGTATGTCCATTGTCAGTGATTCCGAAATTTATAACAAAATCTGTAAAATATAGTTGAAAAATTGTATGAAATCGCACGTACAACGTCACTTAGCACCGCAAACACATGCACAGAAATTGGAACCGTTGGAATCTCACAATTTACAACGAAGAACTCCTGTGAAACTTTTATGGCGGCTAATATTCCATTAAATAAACTTAACAATCCCACTTTTAAAATATTTCTCCAAAAATATACTGGTCGAAATGTTCCTGATGAATTCACTTACCCAAATATTACGTTTCTAAGTGCTACACTAAAGCAGTAGAACGCATTAGAAGCCATCTTTCAAATCAGTACCTCTAGATAAGTGCCGACGAAACCGTCGATATATTAGGACGCTGTATGGTTAATGTTGTAGCTGGTGTACTACATCCAACTACTCCATATAACGCATATGTAATAGCAACAAAAGTTATAAATACAGTTGATGCGGAAACAGTTGCTAAAACATTAACGAGAAAAAATACTTTATTCGGACGACAGGTACAAAGAAAAAGTACTTTTAAGTGACAGTGCTGCATATATGTTAAAAACAGGCAGACTATTAAAGGAAACATATCCCAATATGTTGCATATTACTTGTGTAGCACATGCTCCCCACAGAATCTGTGAATATATCAGAGACCTTTACAGAAGTTGATAGACTTCCATCTTCGTCACTGCCTCCTTCTCCAGTAGTAACTAGATGGGGACATGGTTGAAAGCTACTAGTTTTTAAGCAGAGAATTTCGATAGTTTACAAAATTTCGTTGCATGTTTAAATGACGATGCTCGGAGTATTTCTGAGTCCAAGGAACTAACACAAATTCCACATTTAAAAAATCAGTTGTACTTTCTTCAGGAACACTTTGTGGAAATTTGCCAAAACTAATCACCTATTTTGAAAATCGAAATCTCAAATTAAATGATGGTTTAGCGACATTAGATGTGGCTATTAATAATTTGAAAAGTATTCCAAGTGACTTCGGATGTGGCCTTCGGCAAAAGTTAGACGCAGTGTTTAATATAAATCCAGATTTAATAACATTCGGCAATTGTGTATGGGGACAATGCCACATCTAACTGCAAAATACGCGGAAATAAAAGTATGCACCTATAACCAGCTGCGACGTAGAAAGGACGTTTTCTATTTACAAGGATATATTTCATTCAAAGAGAACAAATTTTACAGAAGAGAACCTTGAGAAAGTATTGCTAGTAAATATTAATACTACTCAATTTGAACTACAAAATGAACAAATAAAAATGTATTTCGTATTTTGTAGCCGTATACACACCCGTTTTATTATTATAAGTAAAATTATATAAATAAAATTAAAGACATTAAAAATACGAATTTAAAAAAGGTATATAACCCCTTACCACAATTATTAATCGTATCGTAAATACGTATTTCGACAACTAAGTTGTCATCATCAGTAGGTAAAAACTACTAATTAAAAGTCGCACATGGGGCACAGTAAAGCAAGAGAAACGCTTACGCACAACTACTATACACCGCGTCCCCGTATACACTCTACGGGTATACGGGTGTATACGGGGACGCGGTGTATAGTAGTTGTGCGTAAGCGTTTCTCTTGCTTTACTGTGCCCCATGTGCGACTTTTAATTAGTAGTTTTTACCTACTGATGATGACAACTTAGTTGTCGAAATACGTATTTAGGATACGATTAATAATTGTGGTAAGGGGTTATATACCTTTTTTTTTAATTTTTATTTAACCAGTCTCCATTGAAAGAATTTTCAAAAATACAAATGTTCAATAGTACGCTCGTGGGCGATGAGTCATCAACCTCTCTTGTCCGGTCTCTACTTATAGCGTCCACCGATATACACGCACACACAGTGAACGCGCTACAGAGACAGGGGAGCGCCAGCGGTATGGCGAAGAGAGGGGCGCGCTGACTTGAGTCATCGTTGCGTGATGGCATTTAAGAGCCGAGTTTACCCCCACGGCACGCCTTTAGATGTTTCACATCAAAATCGGCTTTTGTTTTCCTTAAAAAGATCCGCAATTACTTGCTAGCCAAACCGAAAGTTTTGTCCCCGCGATTAAAACAAGACTAAGATTCCACATAAGAAATGTTATTTTATAAGATCTCTAAAGAAGTTCTTACAAATTTGTTATTAAGGCAGCCAATAAAGGATAAACACATTACCTATCTTTCCACCATATACATATATTACAACATTCACTTAAATTGCTTTAATAATTAAACAAATGTAGTGAAATATATCATAAAAGTAGTCAATAGAAAACATTTATTCTGTATGTATTGCTTATGTTATATTTAGCTTGACCATAATATATTTAAAAAAGGTATATAACCCCTTACCACAATTATTAATCGTATTCTAAATACGTATTTCGATAACCAAGTTGTCATCATCAGTAGGTAAAACCACTAATCTAGGTGTCGCACATGGGACACAGCTAAGCTAGCACAACTGATCACGCAACAACTTTACACAGCGTCCACGTATACACTGACTTAAAAATAAAAATATATCGACTGAAAAGATCGACAAAAATTACCTCTCTTAAGGAAACGGCACCCACATGTGTTTATACTCTTTTTGAACCGTCTACGACCTTTTTACCTCCTTGTCTAAGAATGAAAAGAGACAGCTGTAGGCGATCGGTCCCTTATCTCCGTTCATAGAATTCTGTTTGTTTTTAGCGATATGAATACTTTCGTATGCGTAAAGATCGCGGGGATTATTAATGACCTTGACAAGTGTTAACCCATTAATCGACATATTGTGTAGTGTATTTAATATGTGATATATGTTCTTTAAACCGGGTTATTATTGGTCGTTTTGTTTGGCCTATATATTTCAAATTACAATCATCGCAATTAATTTCGTATATACCTGATTTCGAATTAAAATTAACTTTATCTTTGGTATTCCCTAGGAGACTTATGATAGTATTTTCGGACCGAAAGGCAACTTGGAGACCTCGTTCTTTCACAACTTTATTAATGTTTTTCGTGATAGGGTGGTATGGTAAACACATGTACTTTTTCTCCTGGTCACTTTGAGATACCAAACTTGTGGATTCACGAATTGTATTTTTTAGTTTTGTTTTTCTAATTAATTTATTGATTATTTCTATGTCAAAGCCATTACATTCGCGATATTTTTAATGAAATCTAGTTCTATTTCATATCTCTCCCTTGTTAACGGAAAATTTAGTAACCGATTGACTAAGAAATGAAAAGAAGCTGTCTTATGTTGAAAACTATGATTTGAATCCGCGATGATGAATCTATTAACATTGCTTTCTTTCCGGAAAATATCGATTTCTATTTTATGTTTATTTCTAATCAGTAAAGTATCTAAAAATGGTATCCGGTCATTGTTTTCCTTTTCCAGCGTAAATTTAATCATCGGAAATTTCAAATTTAACTGATTAACGAACATGTCTAATTCGCATTTCCGTGTTTTAAAAATCGCCTACAGCTCTCTTTTCATTCTCAGAAAATGAGGTAAAAAGGTCGTAGACGGTTCAAAAAGAGTATAAACACATGTGGGTGCCGTTTCCTTAAGAGAGGTAATTTTTGTAGATCTTTTCAGTCGATATATTTGTATTTTTAAGTCAGTGTATACGTGGACGCTGTGTAAAGTTGTTGCGTGATCAGTTGTGCTAGCTTTACTGTGCCCCATGTGCGATACTTTGATTAGTGGTTTTACCTACTGATGACAACTTAGTTGTCGAAATACGTATTTAGGATACGATTAATAATTGTGGTAAGGGGTTATATATACCTTTTTTAATTTTTTACTGAACCACAGTCTCCAATGAAAGACTTTTCATAATATATTTATTTGATTTATTTCACTAGTATAAAACTCGACGAATGGGTCCAATGACTTATTAAACGGAGCGCAAGTTACATAATTAAATATTTAACATATTAGATGTATACTAACTTTTCTCGGTAAGCATTAAATGTAAAACTAATACTTTCAGTTTAAAAATGTATATTAAAGGTGTTATCTCGAAATAAACTGAGAACTTACCGTTAACTCTTGGAGATATTGAACATTCATCAAATCAGGATTATACGCCTGGCATAGGAAAACATCTAGTTCATTCCTACGCATTATTGGCCTATCTAAAGACATGATATACCTCAATACGCACGCCATAACGAACATCTGTTGAGGTACATAAGCTGTATTTAATATAAGCGGCGAGTCGGAATTTAAACACGATAGTAAAGCTCTCATTCTGCACCTCTTGTCGTCGAGTGAAGGACCGAACCACAGTCTTTGTAGTGTTGGCACGGCCCAAGGTAAGGCTTCGGCTCTCACTTCTTCAGCGTGTTGATATGGATTTGAGCGGCTGTAGATCCATTCCTTAATGATAATGTCTGGTTGTGGTGTATTTTCTTGCACTTCTCCTGCTTCTGTTTTAACAAAAATACATATTTTGTTGAAGTAATTTTACACAAATAGGAAAGTTCTTTCAAAATTTATTGTGAAAGTCTTTAGTACCAATTTCGCTTTGATATCAAAGATGAACTTCATTGTTTTAGGTGGGGGGGGGGGGGGAGAGGTTTGTAAGGATAATCAAAGAAAGATTTTTAGAGGCTCAATTTTGATTAAATCCCTTTTGCAATAACCAATCCATAAGGTACTTATCCACCAGATAAAGAACTGTAACTTTTGATAAATTTCAAATGTAGTTTATCTACATGTTTATCATGAAGAGAGCTATCAGAGACTGTATCTAGAGGTGAAGAAATTGGCATAACAAAAACAATATAAAAAACAGTTATCTTTTAGTTATTTAAATTCATACAAACCTTTCTTTTTGCTGTACACGTATCTATAATGATGTAAATTGAAAAGAACTGCATAAACTCTTTGTCTCAACAATTGATATATTTCATGTATCGGAGGAAATTCACGATTGTTTTCGTCTTCCATCACGCAGGGTAAACGAACTTCCTTAGTACTTAATACGTGTAAAATCCAAGGAGACATTAATCCTTTCTGATGTCTTAAAGAGGCTGTACGTAAAACGTCCGTGGAAACTGGGGGTGTTATTATATTTGTAGAAGCTGAAACAAAGAAAATCATTTTATTATTTTATCTCTGGAGATTACTTATACAAAATTTAACATAGGAATTCATATCACAAACTATTACAGTTTTTTTTTTTTTTTTTTTGTTAAATTTAGACAGAATTTATAACTATGTACTTTATTGCAAAATGCCCCGTTGGGCGAAAAAAAAGGTTAATATACTAGATGTGTTTGAGTCTCTAAGCAAATAAGAGTGGTGGGCAAAAAGGTGTCAAGCTGATTAAAGTTGTGGATTGCAGACCCCCCCTCCCCCAAACAAAGTCCCAAAAAAATAATATAAATCATGCTAAAAAAAAGGATAAAATATATTTTTTGGGGGGAATACATTGCACTTTGACAAAGAAATGTTATTAATTTAAAAGCCATCTTAAATTCGTAACACTTGATTAACACTTGAGTAAACCCAAAAGTTATTCTTGGGTTTAATTTATGGGCTTAGCAGGTGTCATTACAACTGATTAATTAATTTTTATCTAACGAAAACTTAGTTTGAGAGCAAAATAAAGTTAAAATTCGAAATATCGACTCGCTGTACATTATTAAAAAAAACTTGTGGCTCAATAAACTTGAACTCAGATGTAATCCACAGCCTAATGTGATAACCACTAGACCGCGCACAATTTGAAATTTGAGGTAGCTCCCGAAAATTGTTAATAGCTCAGCTTCGAATAAAGATTTTAAACAGGAAAAAGTGTCATCTGCAGCACATGATGTAGATTGCTTTCATAAATTTTCAGCTGTTTATTTAAAATAGCCAGATTATTCATTCGGGTGAACTTCACCTTCCAAATTTGCATACACACATACAATATGATCATTTATATTTACCCTCTAGTAAGCCATGAAATTATTTCTTGAAAATATCGTGTTGGTAGTGACAAATAAAAATTATTTCTTGAAAATATCGTGTTGGTAGTGACAAATAAAATACATCTGTCATTATGTGTATGTTCTGATAAATAAAACTCATCTGTCATTAATGTATTTATTAATTGACACTTAAAAATGTTTACAATAAATCATAAAGTTTTTCTGATCGAATCATACTTTAGGAATGGTGTAAAATTAGAAAATGGAGAATGGTCGTACTCCTTGCAGCCTTGTATAGAAGAATTTCGGGCAGAATTTCCAAATTTTCCAACAACATATGACAGTTTGCGGCAATTAATTCAAAAGTCAGTGGTTAAATTCCGTGAAACAGGGTCTGTGTCTCGATAACCAAGTGCTGGTAGACCACTAAAGAGGGCAGTTGAAAATATAGCAGATGTTGAGGGACGAATAAATCAATCACCTAAGAAATCGATTCGTAAGTTTTCACAACAAACACAACTGTCATATGGGACCTGCCAGAGAATTCTTAAAAAAGACTTACAAAAATTTCCATACAAATTTCATTGCGTGCAAGAGCTTTTACCAATCGATCATGTAACCAGAGTTAATTACTGTCAGTGGTTCTTAGGTACGATTAATAACGATGACGTTCTTGACAAATCCTTCTGGTCCGATGAAGCATGGTTTCATTTATCAGGATATATAAATAAACAAACAATGCGCATCTGGTCTAGTGAAAATCCACATGAAATTCTTGAAACACCCTTGCATTCACAAAAAATAGGCGTTTGGTTGCTGTTTCTCGTAGACGGATTATTGGTCCAATATGCTTTAATAATACGATAAATGCAGAACGATATCGTAATAATTTATTGCTACCATTTGTAAATCAATTACATGATGATGAGCTCCGCGAGGGATATTTCCAGCAAGATAGTGCAACAGCCCATAAGACAAGAGAAACGATGGAATTATTGCATGAATTCTTTGATAATCGAATAGTAGACTTTCCACGATCTCCGGATTTAACAATTATGGACTATTTCATTTATCCACATCTAAAAAATAGAGTATTTACGAATCGCCACATACAATTGAAGAACTTACTAATGCTATCCGAAATTATATCTGAGGAAATTATACCACATAATTTAAGGAATGCCTTCAATAATATGAGACGAAGAGTTTTGCTATTCATAGAAAATGAAGGAGCTCACTTTGAACATTTATTGTAGCTGTTTTTATTATTAAACTTTTTATTTTTTCAACTGAAACGTTTGTATGTAATTATTTGTCAAAATGACAAAACCTAATCTGTCATCAGTATAAAATAACCTATATCACACACACGCTGCAAAATAAGTTAACTTAAATTATGGTACCAACTTAAGTTTAAAAAAGAAAAATGTCATTGCCTTCTAGAGGGTAGAAATATATGATCATATGGTACTTTTCCAATGCGAAAAAAATATGTCCAACACTTATCGACCATGGAGATTCTGAAAATCATACTGCCGTCGAGCAATATCCATTTCCCTGAAAAAAGACAAGGAGGGGGCAAAGGCACACCACTTTTTTTTTTTCCCGTGAAGACCGTCAGTCTTCACGGGGATGCAGTGTATAGTAGTTGTGCGGAAGCGTTTTTCATACTTTACTGTGCCCCATGTGCGACTTTTGTAGTTTTTACCTACTGATGATGACAACTTAGTTGTCGAAATACGTATTTAGGATACGACTAATAATTGTGGTAAGGGGTTATATACCTTTTTTAAATTTTTATTTAACCACAGTCTCCATTGAAAGAATTTTCACGATGTTGTAAAAGTTCAATTGAAATTGAAAATCAAGAATGGCAACATAACGTTGTAAAATTGTTACCCGAGTCAAGCAAAAAAAAAAAATCGATTATTTATAGTCACGCGTTACAAAAAGCATAATTACAGTGCAAGTAACTAAAATGTTGCATTTACCAGAATTTATGAATATAGGACAAAAAAAACTCAGTGTACTTATTATCAGAAAAAAAAACAAAAGAAATATAAAAAACACGCGTGAAATATTCGGAAAAGGCTGTTTCAAAAAAATAAGATTTTCAGATGAGAATTCATAATATAAAAAACTGTAAACAAATAGGCATTGTCAACACGCAGAACTTGGTAAAAACATATATGACATCGTTAAAAATCCAGAGACAATCATCTTGAATCCAAATAGATTGCTGAAGAATGCAGTGCGCAGTCATATATGCCAGACATCATCCATTTTATTAAACAATGTTGAGTAATGTAAATCTTTCATGAATTTTCACGAAAGATCTGCGATCACTCACAACGCTACATAAAAATTAGTTCCAAGATTCATAAGAAATAATTTATACCCTTGAAGTGTTCAAACTTCATTGTTGGATTAAAAATCGCAGCATCTTCTCTAGTATTATCCGCGCAACACCCAAAATTCGTATAGCAGTATGCAAATCAATTATTGTCCATAGCATTTACATATCAGCATACAAAAGCAAAACTAGTATTGCATAATATTAACACATCTAGTAAGATGTGTTTTAACATAGCTTTAGTTTCTCCCAGAATATATATATTTCTATACAATTTTAATGAAAATGTTAATAAAAAGGCGTTTTACCTTGTTGGTTAGTATTTTGACTATGCTTTGGTGATTGAGGAACACTGCTCGTATTGGAACTGCTCGAACTAACTTGCAGATTAACTCTTGTGCCACTTGCGATGCCACTGCTGCTACTGCTTGCGGCATTAGTAGAATTTGTAATGCTGTTACTTGAAATACAGGAACTATTTGAATGACCATTGAATCGAGACGTATCTGATGAAGGGGGAGATTCATCTATTAAAACAAAAATAAAAATTTAATAAAACATAAGTTTGGAACAGGCTTGTAGGCTTCCACGGTAGTTACTAATGATTGCTTTTGGTATTCCGGACTATTACTGCTGCACTGAAACTGAAGATGTCACTTGCAGCAGTGGACAAAACGTCAGCCAGAAAGAAAGCAGTACCGAGGACGCTGTCCATGCCGTAATCCCAGAAGTAATCATAAGCATTTATTCGGTAAATGTAACGGTGTTTCCCGTTAAGTATGTATAGGCAAATTAGATTTTTAAATTTCATTACATTGTATAAATAGGTGTTCATTTCACTTCTTTTGTATTGCGGGCATGCTTAAGATTGCACTAATCTGCTTAAATTTAGAAGAAATTTACTATATCCAATTCTACATCATATTTGTGGTGTTATTATGCTGTTCAAATTTACGATCAAAATTATGAATGACTTGCATAAATCCATGCGATTTCTGATCTTATTTTTAATCCACCTTACTTGCGACCCTATTACATACAGATGTCCTTGAAAGAACGAAACAAGGTATGAAATATGGAAAGATGCAATTGTATAGAATATGAATAAAAAAAATTGGAAGTCAATTACGACGCGAACCCCAAACTTAAGAATCCGCTGAAAATTGTGCGCCTATGAATTCAGAATGTCTATAAAAATATAGCTATTAAATTTACACGCACACACGCTGTAATGTTTATGTTGATAAAAATTCTAAAAGATAACATTGTTTAGATAGCTTTGTGTAGTCGAAATGGCTCGTGGCAAGTCCCTGTCAGACCAAGCTGCGCCGCCGCTGTCTATGCTGCAACGAGAGCAACAAAATAGAATGACTTGTAAGGTTGCAAATAAGATAAGTTATTTTCTTTTCTGCCGAAATAAAATAAAGAAAAAGGAGTTCGATAACCCGGCACGAAAAACTGTTAAAAATTTATACTTGCATGAATGTTTAAAAGATGTATTAAAATATGTAAGATGTGTGTTCTTCTAGGCATTTCACGTCCAATTTGGTAACGTATACATGTAACGATCGACAACTGAATTGGAGACAGATACTTAAAGTTGACCAACAATAACAAGAGTAGGGGTACCTACGAGGAATGGATTTTATATTTCGGAAATAGGCGATCCTGGTGCTGCCATCTGCCATTTTTTGACGACATTAGTGACATAATACTTACTCAGAACGTTTTGACGTATAATCATAAATAGAGCAGACCAATTTCCGTGCGCGCCATGAGCGCCGGTATGGGAGTGTAATTCGTAATATATTAGAATATGCGATAGAATAGGGACGCTTTTTATTAGTTCTGATGCAATACAATCACCCTCACATCGGCGCACATGGCGCGCACGGAAATTGGTCTGCTCTAATCATAAATATACATTTGACACTCCAGTAATACCCCAAACATGACCATCTGACCAGTTATCTTTTGCAACTGGTCCTAATAAACTTCCTAAAATGTTCCATATCTTTCGAAGTTTCGCAACTCTGTTGTCATTTGGGTTCTGTTTAGGAATTTCACCCAGTGCACTTATGCATTAATGGCATCGAATTCATCACTAGTCGATGAATTCGACGCCATAAATACAAGTGCACTAGATCAGTGTTTTTCAACCCTTTTCATGACACGACCCCCCTAGTATCAAAAAATATTTCCCGACCCCCGACCCTTTTTTTTCATGTATGTTAAAAATATTTAATCCATACAAAAATTTTAGGCGTTTGCGTTATTAGGATTCGGATATACATATACAGTTAAGTACGTAAAATATATAATTTTAAATCGAATACGTGGCCAATTGATAACTAACAAACAAATACAAACATATTGTTAGGGCCGAGACTCCCAGCGCCATCTGTTGGTAACACTCGGAACTAGTACAGGTTCCTAGTGTTACCAACGGTTGGCGCTGGTAGTTCCCGCGCGCTCCACGGCCCGCGCTAAAGGTCCACAAGTTTCGAGACGTTTCGCAATTATTTGAAATTTGGGTTTACTGTGATTGAGAATAAACCGCAGTGCGTAATTTGCTTTGAAACTTTGTCAAGAGAAAAGCATGAAGCCATCGAAGTTGGTACGCCACCTAAACAGAAAACATCCTAATGAAAAAAATAAACCCGTGGAATTTTTTGAGCGAAAATTAAAAGCTCTTGAACATCAAAAAACTGCTATAGAACAAATGTCCAACCTAAATGAGAAAGCGTTGCTCGCTAGTTATCGAGTAGCTTTTCGTGTGGCTAAAGCAGGAAAACCTCACAGTATTGCCGAAAATTTGATTTTACCAGCGGCTTTAGATAGAGCAGAGATTATGTTTGGCAAGCAAGAGGTCGAAAAGCTCAAAAGTATACCTCTCTCTGACAATACCATTCAACGCAGGAAAGCAATATGGCGACTGCCGTTCGTGATCAAGTCATAGAAAAAATTAAGAAAAGTTCTTTTGTTTCCTTGCAATTTGATGAATCAACGGGTATTGCGAGTTGTGCGCAGTTTGTAGCTTTTGTGCGTTTTGAATCCAATTAAATATTAATGGAAGAAATACTATTTTGCAAGGCACTACCCAAAAATACTACAGGTCAGTGCTTGCATGACACGTTCCTTGAAGCTACGCAAGATATGAATATCGATTGGGCACAAAAATGCATTGCTATTTGTAGTGACGGAGCAAAAGCCATGACTGGTGCCAAGAGTGGATTTATTGCTAGACTGAAAGAACAGATGCCAAACGCTTGTTGGATGCATTGCTTTCTCCATCGCCAAGCTCTTGCAGCCAAAACTTTGCCACAAGAATACAGTCGAGTTCTAAATATTATTATTAACATTGTAAATTCTATTAAAGGAAAAGCGTTGCAGACTCGATTGTTTCTAATAATTTGTTAAGATATGGGGGCACTACACCGCAATTTGCTTTACCATACAGAAGTTAGGTGGTTATCAAAAGGCAAAGTACTGACCAGAGTTATGGAACTTCGCGCTGAACTATTAGTATATTTACAACAAGCCAAGTAACATTACTCTGAATTCATTTCTGACCCGGAATTCCTTTTGAAATTGGCTTTTCTTTCTGACTTATTTGAGCATTTAAATAACTTGAATAAAAGTCCTTCAAGGGCGGGATGAAAATGTCATTACAGCAAAAGACAAACTCCATGGCTTTATAAGAAAAATTGAATTGTGGTCATCATCTATAAATCAAAACAACTTTGATTCATTTTCGTCGACACAGTCTTTCAGTGAAGAAGTCGGAAGCGAGATAAACATCAACTCATATATATCTGGTATGAAAATGGTGTTAGATAATTTGAAGAAAGGATTGTGTCATACTTCTCAGTGCAAGAGATATCGGATAACACTGGACAAAGATGGATCTTAAATCCGTTTTTAAATGCAGCTATAAATGAGGCAAATTTATCAACTAAGCTCAAAGAGAATCTGCTGGAATTATCTGCCAATAGGATGTTACACTTGGAATTCAAGTCTGAAAATTTGGATACCTTTTGGTTAAAAAGAAAAACAGAATACCCGGAATTAACAACCGAGGCTTTGAAGTGTTTGATTCCATTTTCTACCTCGTACTTGTGCGAGTTGGCATTTTCATCAATGGCCCAAATAAAAAGTAAACTAAGAAATCGCTTAAATTTGGAAAACGATTTAATACTTAAAGTTGCAAAAACGGATCCACGATGGGAGAAATTGATTGAACAAACTCAAGCGCAACCTTCACATTAAAATGAACGAGTACTCGAAGATTTTATTTTTTGTTAATGTGTTTGTATAAATAACATAAGGAGTATCATTTTGTTAACTTTTTTTTAATATATCTACATTTTTAAAATTTATTGATTTTTTTTACTGAGTTCTCTCGACCTCTCGCGACCCCCCGGGGGTCGCGACCCACAGGTTGAAAAACACTGCACTAGATTATAAGCCTTGGTTCCATTAAAATGGTTGTATAAATATCTGCGCAAATTTACCAAACAATCTGGCAGCTCTTGGTATTGAAACTTTTCCGCATCACTCACATCATTAATTTTAATAATTGAAAAAGTATGACAACACTTAGAATATGCTTTCTACATTTTACAATGTTAATTATTCGAATTTCTTAATAGAAAAAAATTTGCCCTTAAGCAGTATTCGAACCCACGTCCATGGCTTGCCGTGCCATTGCTGTAACTACTAAGCTATTAGGGAGAATGATTTAGAATCATTGTGAGAACCACACGTGGATTCTGGACTCGTTACTGCAGCATAGAAAAAGTAACAACAATATTCGGCCAATACCAAATATAACTATGAGCATTTGACAAATCTAAATTTTGACAATTCAGTCTACTCTATTGCCTCTGTCCTTGTCCTATAGTTTATTTAATAATTTGCATATAAATAATGAAACCATAAACGAAAAATAACTTTGATTTTCCGACATTTATGTGTCTTGTTTATATGTAATATCGCATGATCAAAAAGTCTTTGGATCGCTATTGCCGTGGAATTTACGAGATATCTATGAAATTATTTATTTCAATTAGTTTTGACATTTACTTGACAACTTTCAAGTCAGCTGGTTATAATTCAAAATGTTTCAATTAGAACATAAAATTTTTATTATCAAATCATACTACAGTAATGGAAATATAGGTGAAAATGGTAATTGGGTTTATTCACCTCGTTTATGTTTGAATGAGTTTCGTGAGAGATTTCCCAACTTCGCAATAATCGAACGAGATTTTTTTCGGCAACTTCAACGAACTGTGGACAAATTTGAAGGAACTGGTAATATCAGCGATAGTGTTCGATCTGGAAGAAGACGGGCTAGAAATGATGATGTTATTGATCTGGTTAGGCAACGCATGCAGGAAGAACCTACCTTATCCTTGCGTAGATTCAAACAAAAAATCAATTTAAGTTATGGGACGTGTCAAACCATTGTTAAACATGACTTGAACATGTTTCCTTATAAACTGCAGATGTGTCAGAAGTTACTGCCACCAGATTATCAGAAGAGAGTATCGTACTGTACCTGGTTTAGTGACCATATGAATAACGATATCCTTGATTTAACATAATAATTAATAAGCAAGTTATGCGTATGTGGAGCGAGAATAATCCTAATTTTCGTAGTGAGGCTCCTTTACATAGTCCTAAGATTGGCGTTTGGGTTGCAATGTCCCGTAGACGGGTAATAGGGCCAATATTTTTTCAAGATACCATAAACGCTTCAAGATATATAAATCAAATACTTGATCCTTTTATCAATCAATTGCACGATGATGAACTTCATAATGGATCCTTTCAGCAAGATAACGCGAGACCGCATGTTGCTCGAGTAACTATGGAATATTTACGTAAATTTTATGATGAAAGGTTAATATCAGACGGACGTTACCCACCTAGGTCTTGTGATTTGAGTCCTTTAGACTACTTCTTATTCCCATTGCTTAAGAATAACATTTTTAAAACTCCAGTTCACACTTTAGATGAATTACAAGAACGTATTGTTGAAAACTGTCTCACAGTAACACCTGATCTTTTAATTAAAGTTTTTAATAACATGGGCCGACGTGTTAACTGGTGTATTCAAGAACAGGGAAGACATTTTCAACATCTTTTATAATTTTTTATCCTACCTGAATGTTATTGTTTCATTGTGGGAGTTCTTTTCTTAACTGTAATGAGCCTTATTTTTTTTTATTAGTTATTAAAACTTCGTTTATTTATAAATGCATTCTGTAATCTCTATAAATGTTATTAAATATAACATACATAAAATGTACATAAATACCATAACCTAAAATCTATTTTATTTGTGACTTATGCGTACTTCAAGGTAATGAATCACAGAAGTAAATAATTTTATAGATAGCTTTACGTTTCATGGCCATCACGATCCAAAGACTTTTTGATCATACGTTACTTTGTGTAACAGTTCGGTAGATATAACTATATTGAATATAGTTGTAATCTGAAATAAATTTTGAAAATAGAATGCATTTTTTTCGTTATTATAGCTGGTCGTAAAAAAAAAGTGGAAATTGCTTAAGAAAATATCTCTCGGTTACAATAATTAATATGCCTCTGCATCCAAGAATGAAAATTAAGTTAAATGGAAGTACAAAACGAATTGAATTAATTTGCCTTTCAAAGGTCTAAACTGCACTCACCATTATGTGGAGATGTCTTCGCAGAATTGTCGTTTAAGCTTACGAAATCCGCCGCTATGACTACATTCGCCGTCGCCAGTTTATAACTTTGAAGGCTTTCTCGCTGTAAAGGGTAAATGGCAACAATCACTAATAAAAAAAGTTAAAACGAAACAAAATACAAAATATAGCGTTCCAGTGCAATTACATTTTACATTATAAATAAAACACTATAATAAACTGTTATTACCAATGACCGTGTAACATTTCAAAAATAAAATCATATCAAATCCAGAAACAAATAAATTTTTGACAAAAATAATATCAGAATATGTCTAAGTAATAGAATTGTTTAACAGAAAGACTTTTAAAGAGTTCGCAGCCACTATTTAATCGTCACAACGAAATTCAACTGTTTATGTTGACTGTTTACATAATGGTGACACATTAATCACAAATATTTGCTCGTTGTCTCTTTCTGATCAGTTTGAAATAGCACACCAACATAGATTTGCCTGTAATTGTCAAAATATATGTCAAGTAATTATTCGTAGATAATCCCAAAAGAGCTGTTGATAAAAACGTGACTACATGAACTTTATCACGAACCCATATGCGATGAATGCTTAAAATAACTTTTATCCCCACAAGCTTGCCAAAATTTAAAAAAACTAACAGATAAAGGCAAACAAAATCGAATTTATCCTGCCACGAATCTTTACTTAAAAGTGTTAATCCTCAGCTGTCAAATCTTGTTCACAAGCGACAAAGCTCATTTTGATTTTAAGACAAAACTGTAATGCCCATCGATCGAAAATACGAGGTGCATTCAAGTTCTAAGGCCTCCGATTTTTTTCTCCAGACTGGAAAGAGATAGAAGCATGTGCATTGTTTTAAAATGGGCGTGCGTTCGTTGTCAATACGTCACAGAGATGGCAGCACTATACGGCAGATAGAATTGTAGCGGCAGCGTCGAGAATGAGAACTGTTTTAGATACTTAAAATGGCTACGTTTTCCTTACTTGAACAGCGTGCAATCATTCGTTTTCTGAATTTGCGTGGTGTGACACCAATTAAAATTCATCGACAGATGAAGGAGACGTGGTGATGGAGTTATGGATGTGTCGAAAGTGCGTTCGTGGGTGCAACAGTTTAATGAAGACAGAACATCGTGTGACAACTAACCGAATCAACCTCGGGCTCGCACAAGCCGGTCTGACGACATGATCGAGAAAGTGGAGAGACTTGTTTTGGGGGATCGCCGAATGACAGTTGAACAGATCGCCTCCAGTGTTAGCATTTCCGTGGGTTCTGTGCACACAATCCTGCATGACGACCTGAAAATGCGAAAGTGTCCTCCAGGTGGGTGCCACGAATGCTGACGGACGACCACAAGGCTGCTCGTGTGGCATGTTGCCAAGCAATGTTGACGCGCAACCAAGGCTTGAATGAGACTTTCTTTTCGTCGATTGTGACAATGGATGAGACGTGGATGCCGTTTTTCAATCCAGAAACAAAGCGCCAGTCAGCTCAATGGAAGCACACAGATTCACGGCCACCAAAAAAATTTCGGGTAACCGCCACTGCTTAAAAAATGATGGTGTCCATGTTCTGAGACAGTGAGGGCTTAATCCTTACCCATTGTGTTCCAAAGGGCACTACGGTGACAGGTGCATTCTACTGAAATGTTTTGAAGAACAAGTTCCTTCCTGCACTGCAACAAAAACGTCCGGGAAAGGCTGCGCGTGTGCTATTTCACCAAGACAACGCACCCGCACATCGGGCTAACGTTACGCAACAGTTTCTTCGTGAAAACAACTTTGAAGTGATTTCTCATGCTCCCTACTCACCTGACCTGGCTCCTAGTGACTTTTGGCTGTTTCCAACAATGAAAGACACTGTCCGTGGCCGCACATTCACCAGCCGTGCTGCTATTGCTTCAGCGATTTTCCAGTGGTCGAAACAGACCCTAAAGAAGCCTTCGCCGCGGCCATGGAATCATGGCGTCGACGTTGTGAAAAATGTGTACGTCTGCAGGGAGATTACGTCGAGAAGTAACACCAGTTTCGTAGTTTTCGGGTGAGTAGACAGAAAAATTTTTTTTAGAAAAATCATATAATATTCGCTAAAAGTCATGATTTGTAGTGCCAATATCCGCCGTCAAAGATAACTCGATCATTTTTTTTTTAAGAAAATAGACAGTAAAAGTGCAGTTAAAAAGATGTTCGCAAAGACTTCAAACGTTTTTCTTGACACAAATCAAAGAGAAGAATCAATATTGGTTTTAGCAAGATGTGTCAACTGCTAAAATTTCAATGCTTAAATTCTCGAAATGGCGATAAGAATTGAATCATTATTTCGAGAATTTAAACATTGAAATTCTAACATTATTTCTTCCTATTGACGATGACAACTTAGTTGGCTAAATGCGTATAGAGGATAGTAATATTGATGTCGCAAGGACTTCTACGCCCTGTTTTTAAGTTTTAACTTAGCTAGTCTCCGATGGAAGACTTTAAGTTGAATACACCAGAAAGTATTTAGAACGATTACTCCACATGTAGAAAGAATAATACATATAATTAATAGGTTGGTGCATAATTATCAGGCGTTTTTACTGGCGTCTTATTTACAATATAATATTTTTAATTTTTTTTTTATTTATTGGAAAAAAAAATCTATTTTTTTCATTATATTTGTCATATTATGCTTTACCACTTCGAGAAATGGTGGAAAGCAGCGCAGTCATATCGCGATCTCAACAAACTTTTTGGTGAAGGAACAATCAGCGAAAGCCGATGCAGCGAATGATTTGTCCGTTTCAAACCTGGCGACAGTAACTTGGAAGATAAACCAGGAAGAGGTCCACTATCGGATTTCGACGACCAGGCACTTTTGGTAGTCGTGGAAAAGGACGAAAGTTTTGACAACTTGAAGCTGGAAGAAAACTTCAATCTGGACCGTTTAACCATCGTTCGTCGTCTCGAAAAGCTCGGAAAAGCTCTTTTGGTAGCCGTGGAAAAGGACGAAAGCTTTGACAACTTGAAAGCTGGCAGAAAACTTCAATCTGGACCATTTAACCATCGTTCGTCGTCTCGAAAAGCTCGGAAAGGTGTTGAAATTGGCTGAATGGGTCCCCCACGAACTCACCAACAACAATAAAGCCAAACGTGTCCGAATTTTCACCGATTTGCTGCAACGAAACGAGCAAGCTCCGGCTCTGGAGAATCTCGTCACTGGGGAAAAATCATGGCTTCTCTTCAAAAACCTCAAAATAAAAATCTGCGTTTCGCTATGGGTTTCACCAAAAGCAATCACGAAAAACGTGCACTGTAAGAAGGCAATGTGGTGTGTGGCGTTATGTTTTGTGGAACAGAACCGAAATCATCGATTAGGAAATCATTTTAAACTGGATTTATTATTGGTGGAATGACGACGATGAGCGTCAACATTGGCGGATTCCAGACCAAAACGGTAAACGGCAATTCAACATCAAGAGCGAGGTCTATCTGGCTCAACTCGATCGCCTTCGTCCTGCAATCGAAACCAAAAGACCACGTAAATGGAACAGCATCGTGTTCCACCCCTATCTTGCGCGTCCACTAGATAAACGTCGTGTTGTCGAATGAATCGCCAATAAGAACTGGAAACTGCTTCCACATCCGCCATATTCTCCAACAGAAGCGCCTACAGATTACCACGTCAAGCGATCGTTGAAAAACTGACAGGCAAGAGTGAAAAGACATGACGGAATTAAAGGCAATGAGACGAACTAGCCAAAGAACGTACCAATAGGAACTTCATAGGATCAGAACCTATATGTGGAATCGTTAAGAATTTCGCTAAAATGGAGATCTGGTTATGGCTAGAAAGAGAACATAAAAAGAAATGGAGGTTAACGGAAGATTAACTCCATACTAAAACACTACTAAGGGAGCTGGGAAGGTTTTCAACCAACCTAATTCGTAGTAACAAAAAATAAATTAAAATAATTACCGACTTAATAACCGGACATTGTCCCTTAAGGAAGCATCTGTACAGCATGGGCTTGCTTAGCGAGCCTGGTGGTGTAGGGATGTGAAAAATAGGAGAAAACTAGCCTTCATGTTATATGCAAGTGTAAGGAACTGAAGGGGCTCAGACAAAAACATTTCGGAAGAGATCTATTTATTGGGGACAGTACAAAGAGCAGTGTGCTCAATCAACTGCCTGTACGTGCTGGTGTCCAACCCAGAAGAAGTAGACCGCAGTGGCATTCGTAAGGGGAAGAGTGAATGGTTATATTCATTGCGATCCTGATTGGAGAAATTTAATGACATTATCCAGGCAATATCTATTATACAGAGAATTTCACTTAAGATGCAATATACAAACATGTATAGGTTTTTTATTTCCATAGAAACTAGGTAATACATTCTTACATTGTCCCACGTAAAATGCAACATATCAATATAATTTGACATTAGTTAAGTCAAAAGTAGCAGTATTTCTATTTCGATATTAGCTTAGTATCAATCTTAAATGATATACACAAAGGAAGAGAGAACTCAGTTAGTGACATGGTATCTTTCGGGATTCATTTCAATAAACGATATTTATCGGAAATGTAGTTTTAATCCTAAAACACTACATTGAATTAAATAGGCTTTACTGTCAATAATTTGACAAAACAACCATGAAAGATAGATATCATATCGATCATAACTATTACATATTGCATTTTATGTGGGACAGTGCAAGTGCATAGTATTTTCGTATCTATGGTTACTACATTCATATATGTATTGCAAGTTACATGAAATTCTCTGTACAAAGTGTTCGGGCAATATCGTGACCAAATTGTACTTCGGTTCGAAGGTAAAATTGTATTTGCAACGACAAAACCAGTAGGCGGCTGTCAGTTTTAACGGAAGATGATGATGTTAGACAACGTATTAAAACAAGTTCAAATAAATCAATTCGAAAATTGAATACCCAAACAGGTGTGTACATTTAATTAACATTTGTTCATAACTGTTATTCAGCAATTATTAGATATCGATTATCAAAGAAGAGTTCAATACTGTCAGTGGTTCAAGAAAAATTTAAATAATGATGATATTGCAAATGTAGCATTTATGTCAGATGGGGCTTGGATTCATTTACCGTGGTACATTCACAAGCAAAATTACAGAGCTAGGGCAATTGTAAATTCAGATAATTTGGTCGAATCCAGTTTGCATTCATTGAAAGTTGACGTTTGGGTGGTAATGTTAAGAGGTCGAATTAGAGGTCCAACCCAAAACAGAAGAACTGGCAGGCGAACAGAGTTTATGACGACTTCGATTGACCGACGTCAAGACCTGGATTGCTTCCAAGAACCGCGACTCTATGGCCGTAGAATTGACCGACCGTCTTCCAAGCCAATGGGAAGCAGTTATTGAAGTAGACGGTGATTGTGCTCCGCAATAATCATTTAAAAATGTTATTGTTGAATTTTTATGTTTCGTTTTGCATAGTAAAAATATTATTTAAAAATACCTGATAATTATGCACCAATTAGAGAATATAATTACAGGATCCCGGCCGGGTTTTAATCCCGTAAATCCCGGGACTCTACTTGGCTAATCTCGGGATTTTCAGTATTGCCAGTCTACATTCCGTAATCCGTTACGCCTTGACAATGACCATACCTAGATTATATTAAGGGCACTTATTACGTAAAGATAAAAAAACAAACTTAGGTACGCCGTACGATAAAAGAACTACACAGGTACAGCCCAAATAATATGTAACTTAGAAGGGACTTCCCCGCCCGGCATACTTCAATACAATACTATTCAAGTGATTACCTGTATGAAAGTATAAATATGCTTATTAGGATTTACTTTTTTCATTTATTATTCTACCAGCGACAAGGTTACGCAGGTTACGTCATTTAAATTTAAAAGTCAATTATCTGAAAAAGTTATTTTAAATGGCGGGAAACTTCGTTCAACATAAAAAAAAAAACAGTGGTACGTCGTCAGCGTGGAGTTATTTTTTAGTTGCGAAAGACGGGAACAGTGCTAAATGTAAGCGATGCCCTGCCATTCTCAAGACTTTGGGTGTATCGACTAAGGTATTACATACACATTTGTCATCAAAACATAACATTAAGATTTTAGCTGACGTTAATCGTTTAACAGCTTCAACAAGTCAAGATTCTGAAAATCTGAACACAGCACCGCCGCCAGCTAAACGAAAGTTAAGAAGATTATTTTACTAAAAGTGCCGACGATAGCCTGGTTGATGTTTTGGCAAGAATGATTGCATTAGATGGATTTCCATTCAGTGTATTCATAACTTCAGACGATTTGAGAAAATTACTCTTAGCGAAATACACGGATTTACCAAAATCAGCCGTCACAATTCGAAAGCGTGTTATGAATTAGTGAAAAAATCAGAAAGCAAGTAACTCCAGAATAAAAACATTTGAAAAGTGCAGGTGAAAGATTCAGTCTATCTTTCGACGAGTGGACATCAATGTCCAATAAACGATAAATGGTTAAAAACGTTTATTCATATAAAAAAAAATTGGAGCTTAGGACTCGTTCTGCTGAAAATTGTTTTCGTATATTGAAAGAGCGTCTAAATAAATTTGATATTTCCCTGGAACCTGATATCGTGGCTACTGTAACCGATGGACCGAACGTTATGATAAAGGTGCGACAGCTTGTTTGCACTGAACAACAACTGTGTCTCGCACATGGTATCAATTTGGCCGTCTGTGATGTGCTTTATAAAATAACGAATTATTTTCAAGACAGGCAAGGCAGCCCTACCTCAGACTCAGATGATACTATAAATGAACCGGCTGTGACTGCTGATTATATGAACGACAGTCATGATTAAAGACGGCAGACTATGTGCCCACACTGTTAAATTTAATAAATAATACCCATAAGGTGTATTAGATAAAAATGTAGATTTTACAAAATTAGGGCAACTTTTTACCAATACTGAAGATCCATTGTACAGATACAAAGAGTGCTTTAACTATGCAAATATAACATCTCTCAACGTCGAACAATCCTTCTCAGTATATAAACATATTATTATTAAATTTGAGTGTGGGTACATAGTCTGCCGTCTTTAGTCATGATGACAATTTAGAAGATTTAGACTGTCCAGAATCAGGTTTAATCTTAATGTCACAAAATGAACTTGCGCGAGAACACATACTGTAGTGTATTTCAAACGATCACTATTGAAAAATGAAACAGTACTTTAAAAATATGTGAAGATTGAACATGAAAAAGAGCTTTCACTTCATTTGGACTGTAAAACCAGGTGGAATAGTCTTTTAAACATGCTGGAATGATTTTCTCTTTTAAAAACCTGCATTCAAAAAGCTCTTATAGATCTCAATCATCCAATCCGTTTAGAAGATGTTGATTTTGACTTGGTAAATAAAATTGTTGATGTGCTGACCCCAATATTAACAGTAGAAGCAATCTGTCGACGAGATGCTAATTTATCCACAGCTGATGCCGCTTTGAAATTTCTTATAAAACAATTGTCTAGCAAAAACTCAGCACTCGCCAAAAAAATGAAAATATCCTTACTGCAACGTATAGAGCAACGACGAAATTGATTTAACTGATGTGTTGAATTATTTACAAAATCCACGAAAAGATTATGAAAATCAGTTATTATCGGATTTGGAATGGCTTCACTTATTTCCAGTTCCTACGCAGGCTTTAGTGAGAGCGCAAATAAAGAGTATTGTTAAAAGACTAAATAGTCGAAAGGTCAGGATCACAAACAGATGATGAGCCAAGGCAACAAACCTCGCAACCCCAGTTGACACTAAAGGAAAAGTTACAGCTGGAAATTAATAAGAGCATGGAATCCCCAGATCCTGAAGTACAAAAATGAATCGGGGTTGGTAAATAGTATTAGACGCGAAATGAGCCTGTTCGAAAATCGAGGAGTTCGTGGATATCACTTAGAATTAGCATATAAATATCTATTGTCTATTGCTCCAACCATTGTACCAACCTGAGCGAGCGTTTTCAGTTGCTGCTTATGTTGGCAATAAACTACGAAGCAGGCTTGGAAGTCAAACATTGGATGCATTGATATTTCTGCGATTGTATTTTCGAAATTCTAAATCGTTTTTTGTATTGTCTTCTTTGTTCCTTATTTTAGTATATTGTGTATTGTGTTGTGCAACAATTTTTTAAGAAATTACTTAAGTTTTTTTTTAATTTGAGCCCAATTAGAAACCACATGGTCTAATCCCGGGATTATATAAAGAGAATAATCATCAGTACACCATTAATATTTTGTATTTAAAATGTTGTTTCTGCTTATTAATTTATTTATTTTTAGATAATCTTTCACTTATATTTATATGGTTACCGTCAATTGTTTTAATTTATTATCAATTTTTCTAGACAAACATTGCTTCAATCTTTTCATAATTTAATTTTAAAAATATATAAAAACCGCAATATTAATATCAAGCAGGAAATATCTTAAATAAATTGCAAACCATATTTACATTTAATTAATTTACATACATATTTACATTCGCATTAAAATGCGTTCTATAATTCATAATTCCCAAAAATTAGATAACAAATTTATAGTTAATACATTCATTACCTTTTGTGTACAAAAACATATTTACATTAAATTTATCTATGAGCTCATTTTCAACTATTATTTCCACCGATTAGATATCAGATAACTTATCTTAAATCCTCTCAAGGAACTTGGGAACTTTTTCTTTTAAGCTTTAAGTGTTAAAAATATCGAATATTATTGGATATTTAGTTTTAAATTTAATTCAAAACAAACATTTCCCGTTTCTATATATTTATCTTTAATACACGTTTATATAAATTTTCGTATTAAACATCAACATTACATCATTTCATTAATGTAAGGAACAAACTGCTCGTCATGCTGATACTCTAAACAGAGATCTAGAAGAAACTAAAGTGACGATACAATAATACTAATTATTGATGATGCAACTTTAACTTATATTAATGATATCTTTTTTAATGGGCTTATAATTACTTGTTTGTGGAACTTGTACATAAATTTGGCAATGAATATGTAATTAATTGAAACCCGTTCGAAGTCATTCAAATATCGATAAATTTGATAATAATAATTATTATTATTATTAATTAAATGATAAATATTGCTTCTAACATTAGAATTTCGATTTTCAAAGAGATTTTTCCACATTTTATTAAAAAAAGCAGACAAATAATAACATATACAGGATGTTACAAAAAAGTAGGTCAATTCTTTAACCATATATTCTTTGGGCTTAAATAATAAGACTTTCTTATATCACTTTCTATTTGAACGCTTTTTTTCTCAATATACAGGGTGTCAAAGTTATCTTTTCGAAAGTAGCCTAATCGTCACAAAAAAACAAATTTGGTGGGGGGGGGGGGGGGGGGGCGTAGAATCTGGCCTGACTTATTCAACATACAGGGAGCGCGAAAAATCGTAGCTCCGGATCTGGTATAGTAAGATTCAAAATATTTTAAAATGATTGCAATCAACACTAAGTGGATTGTAAGGAGTACCTGCTGTGAGTTTACCCGTGGGACAAGACACATTTAGAAATAGTATTTGTCCATTTGGAGTGTATTCCGAAAAATTGTAAACGGCCAGGTGCTGTTTTAAATAATCAATATTGAAAATATTAATCATCCAAGTTTATGATATATTAGTTGACTCGGCGAACTTCGTACCGCCTAAGGCCCAGTTTCATAATGGCATTAATGGGAGGATTAACTTTACATCCTAATTAAAATTAAAATATCAGTTTCATAATCCGTAATTATCTTTTAATTCTCCGTTAGTACTAATGACACCAAAATGAATAGTTAAGATTTAATGGCCTGTTTAAGTTGACCTCTATTTTGTTCGCTTTTTCAAGTGACATTTTTCGAGTCTATACCTAACTGCCTGTTTAAAGTTTATTTTGACACATTTTTTAATATGCATCATCCAAGCTCTTCAAGTTCAAGTTCGAGTTCATCTGAGGATGAATATATTGTATTTAGAAGAAGGAAAGTTTATAAAGAATGAAAAGATTGTTTGGGTAGTTTTAATGAAAAAGAATTTTTTGATCGTTTCCGATTAACGAAGGAAACCGTTCAAGCTTTGTTACAGGAAATTGAACCACTAATTAAAAGGGATACAAATAGGTATTATCTGACTATATATACATTTAGAAGTAACTTTAAACAATTGTTTTATAGAGGTGGATCCGTACAACCAATGCAACAGCTATTATTAACATTGAGATACTACGCCTCTGGCAATATGCAAATAGCTGTAGCAGACTTTATGGGGGTATCAAAAGCATCAGCATACCGAATAATAAAACGGGTGTCCACATCCATTGCTTCCCTAAGCGCTCGTTACATAAATATGTATGAAAATGCTATTGAAATGGAAAGAGCTGCAGAGAAATTTTAAGCCATAGCTAGGTTTCCCAGAGTAATAGGTGCAATAGATTGTACATTGATAAAAATTGATTCACCTGGTGGTGATGATGCCGAAATATTTAGATCGAGAAAAGGTTTTTTCGCATTAAATGTACAAACTGTCAGTGATACTAAATTAGAAATATTATAGCACGTTGGCCTGGAGCAACTCATGAGTTGCTAAATTGCTATTGTTAAAAGGAAAATTTCAATTTCAAAATGGTACTTTTGGGAGATATATTTTGGTAGGTGATAGTGGATATTCTTTACAGTCATATTTAATGACTAAATTACAAGAAGCAAGAACACCAGCAGAAAACTTGTTTATTTATACAACTGCGTGATGTACTTACAGATGTTGTAGACTATTTATATCGTCCGTCGTAATGACGCCCATTTCAGCCCATTTCACCGATGTGCCCGGTCTCTAGCAATGATGTTCGGAAATATATTGTTGATGAGCTCGTCTTTCAATTAGACGAAATTGCAAAAATTCGGAGGATATGAAATCAATCCGCTCGATTAGTCGACAGGAACACGGCTTTAACAGATAGCCAGCAATTGCTTCGAAAAATCTTCAGCAGATGGATTGTTCAGCAATGCAACTTTCATGTTCGTTGCCACCTGAAGTTTCTTCACATAACGCCACAGATTCCATGATTTGAGGCAAGCGTTTAGTTCATCGGCAGCAGTCGATCTTGGAAAGAATTTCTTCTTGCGCGTTGGAGTTTATCTCGGTGTTGATCTGTGCAATAAGCTCGACGATCTCTCATTGCCAACCGAGCCGTTTCACGGGCTGCCTCTCTTTGCTCTTGTGTTTGACAAGCACGAAATCGGCCCATATTAACGCGACGCTCTTCTCGTGCGATTTCTTGTTCTTCTTCAGTGGATTGATTCAAAATGTTCCGAAGCCTAATTGCATTACAGCTTTGTTGGAAAAGATTAGATCTTCTGGGTCGCGACATCGTTAATAATAATACGCGCACAATAAGTTTTATTAATAACGTGACGTAAGCTGTCAATTGCGGAAGATGGCGGACTTCCTAACCTAATTTATTCAAAAATTTATTTTCCTGTATAATTTTTTTTCCATGAATTTTTCCGATATTTTAATAGTTATTCTGCTATTCGGGGCTGAGACGAATCCAACAAATCAGAGATGATTAAAATCGGTCCAGCCTTTCTCGAGTTATAAATAGTGTAACTAACCCGACTTTGTTTTATGTATTAAGAACATATGAACATTTTATTAGAATAGTTATAACAAGTATATCTTCTGTAAAAGATTCAAAATTCACTTGACTCACACTTGGTTTACAAACAAGTCATTTTAAATAATCTTGACGAGAACTACACATATTTGTATACGGACTTACAGAGGACTATCTACTCGGAAGAAAACATGCTAGCTGCAAAGGTATCGAAGCTATAGTTGCTCAAATCTGACCTATATTACTGCGAATTTTTCCCAAAGGTCGACTTTGAACAACCGCAGCTCCGAAATATGGAAAGCTAGAGTGTTCCAAATGTCTTTATGGGGTTTCTTAAAAAAGCAGGGAACTTTGTTGAATTGAAAAGAATCATTATTAGAAGAGAAATTTAATCGATACCCCAATAAAGTCATGACCAATTTCATCAAGCACTTTGCAAATGGTGGAGATCACTTGTAGCAAATAATTTTTCGTAAATAAAACTCTCTTTCGTACATTAAATAGTTACTTAGCAATTAAATAGAATAGAAAAACTCTTTTTAGCACTCACGTCCTTTTTCACCCTCTCCGTGTATCTCTTCTAGAAAAGAATACAAGCAAGGTATATAGAATTGGATCTTATCTGTGTTGTTCACTATATTTCAGATTTTATTAAGAAAAATACTTTCATAGCTGTCTAAATTTCGGAAGTTGTTTATATTTTTAGTTTTAGACAATATGCCGTTATACTATGATTAGTTTATAACGCATGACGGGCAACACTCGATGCAAAGGTATCGGCTCAAATCCGACCTATATTCCTACGAACTTTTCTCAAAGGTCGAATTGACAGCCGCAGCTCCGAAATAGGGAAAGCTCGGATGTTCCCATTTCTTTCCTATAGAGCGTTTCACGCCCACGATGAAGTATGAGCTCCTATGGAGCATTCCCCTCTTTTATTTTCTTTAAGAAATTGCATCGCGCTATCCTTTTCCACCGCTCGCTATGTCGAAAATTTATATTAATTTTTATTGAGGATTTTTAATTCGTACAGATAACCAGACTGCTACAGTACAGTAGTTTGTTCACTTTGTTATCTTGTCAAGTGTCAAATTGTTCCTTTCCGTATTTTTATTAAATATTATTTGTTGTTCTTCGTTCTTGTTATATTGTTATAGTGTTATTATATTATATACCTTATATTCTTATTATTATATATTATATTGTCTTTCTCTTTATTATATTCTCCCGTTGTTGTTTACAAAAAGTTTGTGGTAAGTTGGAATGTGAAGGAAATGTGCTCGTAAATAAAAACATTACCGTTACAGATTCTAAACTTCAGTAATGGAGCCTGGAGAGAAAAAAATTACGACGGGGTGAATGTTTTAGTCGAAGAGAAAAGCAGATGATACTAAATGTTTTTAGTCATTTTCTTAAAAAACCTATGACTGTTACTGCTGCTGCTGCTGAAGCAAGTGAAGCACTACATTGTTCAGTACACAGCATATACCACATGAGAAAGGAAGAAAAAGGGCCGTTGTTGAGTCCAAAAAAAAAAAACAAGCAGAAGAGAAAAGGGGTACAAGTAAATGCTCGTCTACACCGTTATGATGAAAATATACACGCACTTGTACGACAACAAGTTCATAGATTTTTCATGCAAAACATACCACCCACTGTGAATACAGTTCTTGCTACCATCAACAATGACAATTATCTCCCTACTTTTACACGATCAACATTAGATAGACTTTTGAAAGATATTGATTTTAAATTTCAAACTGTTAAACGGAAAAGCATACTGATTGAACGAGATTATATTATAAGATGGAGACACAAGTATATGCGAGATATCAAGACATTTCGAAATGAAGGTAAAGTTTCTTTGTTCTTTATATAAAAGCATAATACCTATAATATTTGTTCCAGGTAGGTCTATAGTTTACACAGATGAGTCGTGGGTTAATGTAGGACACACAGTAAGTAAAGTCTGGCAAGATACTACAATAAAAAGTACTCGAGAAGCATTTGTTCGAGGATTGAGTACAGGATTAAAATCTCCGAGTGGTATTGGTCCTCGCTTTGCATTAGTACATGCTGACAATGAAAATGGCTTACTTCCTGGTGCCGAATTAACATTTCTACGCAAGAAAAATACAGCTGATGCACATAATGAGATGGATGCAGATACGTTTGAAAAGTGGTTCATTGAGCATTTATTGCCAAATACTCCTGAAAATGCTGTAATTGTTCTAGACAATGCATCGTACCACAGCAGAAAGGTTGAGAAGATACCTACAAATGCATGGAGAAAAGAAAATATAATTGACTGGCTGACTGAAAGAAATATATCTGTTGAAGATAATATGTTAAAAAGAGATTTGTTGTTTAGTGTATCACAAGTAAAATATCAATATGACAAATATAAGCTTGATATGTTGGCGAAATATTCTGGCCGAGAAGTTCTACGTTTACCACCTTACCATTGTGAGCTGAATCCAATAGAGATGGTTTGGGCCCAAGTGAAAAATCACATAAAGATGCACAACACTACGTTCAAAGTAAAAGATATGGCACCATTAATTACAAGTGCCTATAGTAATGTGACAGCTGACAATTGGAAGAATTATATTCAGCATGTAAAAAAAATTGAAGAAGAAATGTGAATTGTCGATGGATTGCAAGATGATGTTGAGGAGTTTATCATCCATGTAGGAGACTCAGGTTCAACTGATGATATGGAAGACGATTATTAACTGACCCTGTCGGCTATTCGAATGCTGCTTCAACATCCAGTGGATTATAGGTCTGTTCCAAGAACGAATCTCTGACAGTTTGCATCTCTTTTAGCCAATTGGTAGGCAGTATTATAGTACACGATGGTGGCTGTAAAACAGATTTAAATTCCGATTCACTAAAAATAATAGGTATTCTTCTCGGAACAAACCTATAATTAATGTTACTACAGCAGTCAAGGTTTAATTTAATTTAAAAAATAAGGTTTTTAAGATGTTGATATTTTTATGTTATTGGTTAAATATATCTATATTGCAGTATTTTTTGTATGTTTATGGTCTATACAAAAAAACTTTTTATGATTATTGCTTGTATTCTAATAGATAAATCAAACTATTTTTTATAATAAAGGAAACCAATATATATAAAATAATTGTTTTAATTCAAAACAAACCTTGAGTATACAAATGATGTGTTGGTTAAACCAAATTATAACTTAAACATACAATTTTAAGTAGTTTGTTAATATAATGATTTACTTTTCATATATATTAACTAGAATGATATTTCACTCTTATTTACTTTTTCTTGGCATCGAATATACGTATAAACAGATGCAAACTAAGAATAAAATTTTAAAATTTTGTTCATTATAAATACAATTAAGGTTATGTCAATACAATACTATTGACAGCAGGCCTGATTAACAGCAATATAGGTATGTTGGTAGGAATGAGTTCGCGACTTGGCAACTATGTACGCTATCTCCATATGGCCTGTACTTCATCATGGGCGTGAAACGCTCTATAGTAGCTATATCCTTTCTAAGTCTGTATGCAAAATTTCAAGTTACTAGATGTATAAGATCCGGAGTTACGATTCTACGATTTCTCGCGCACCGTTCTCCATATCGAAAAATTTCACCGCTGCCCTCAATCCGCCTCTAAGGTTGTAGCTAAATTCTGATGTCAGATTCGAATTTTACAAGGTCGATTTCCCCCGACGATTAAAAAAATTAACTTTGACACTCTGTATATTGAAAAAAAAAAACATTCAAATAGAAAGTGACATGAGCAAAGTCCCATTATTTAAGATCAAAGAATATATGGTTAACGGATTGACCTACGTTTTTGTAACACTGTATATGCAATACAAACATGCACTTACCTCTTGTTCTGTAGTTTCTGATGCAAAACCAGAAGTATCAAACTCGATTTCTTCAGTTTTTCCCAAATTTCCATTGGGAGGAATGATCGCTTTCTTCGCTTCTTTCTTGGGTGCTAATAAATTATTATTCCGTGAGTTATGTTTAATGTGTTATGGAGCAAATTACAAAAATATTTTAAGAATAAAATTTGGCACACGAATTTAAATAAACTAACCTTGTGGTGGACAATATTTAAGAAAACCATTTGCTGTTCCATTTAAATAATATTGCACAGATTGTCTGAAGAGACTTGCCTTTTGGTCATTAGAATTTCCGAAAATTTGTCCTACCAGCGCGTCCATATTCGAGGGTGGCGGCAAAGTACGAACATATTCCGCTATAGCCTTAACTGCCGCATCACCGGTTAACTAAAAAAATTATCAAACAAAAACGTATAAAACCCTACATTAATTTTAGACCGTTTATAATTTGATTACCTTCGTATCCTTACTTCCGCTCGATGCAATTATCTTTTTGTACAGCTCTTGTAATTCGATCTCAGGTAATAAGAAGTTACCTAATAACGAAGCAACAACGCAAACTTGTTCTTGCGATAAAAATAAAGTCTTTGTCAGTTCACTTAACATATATTCTTTGGTTTCAAGAGATCCCTGAAATTCCGAAATATTAAATAAAGAAAACGATTGAGAATTAAGTCACCTTGTAGGTGAGTTTGATGTGTTCGGATGAAAAATAGCGCGGTGGATCGAATGCGGCATATTCTGCATCGTCCGCTAACAGTCCATGAAATCCGTATTCTCTACAATATGCTATCACTTCTTGGTGGTGATCGTCCATGGTACACATCTTTAAGGAATAAATCACAACTAGTTTAACTGTAATTCCGCAATTTTGTTTTAATTATGGTACAAACATATAATGAATTATACATGAGGATGATTTGACAGAATGTGAAACTCGCGAAACAGTATTTGTTTGTGAAAAAATTAAATGGTATTATTTTCGAGTAGGCCGTACTTCTACAAGACGCTATTTAAATTTTCACTATCGTCTGACGTTTAGTTTGACATATACAGTTGCTTAAAAAAGACGTGTTTAGTGAAATTGTAAAAAAAATCGCTATTTGTGTGTTACAATTCAATACTTGCTTTTTGAAAAGATGAATACAACCGAGATGTCGGCGGTTATGCAGCAAAAATTAGGTAACGTTGCTCCTTCGCAAGTCACGGTTTATCGCTGAGTTGCTCGCTTTAAACGTGGCGACATTAATCTCGAAGATGAAGAAATTCTCGACCGCCAAAACTTGTTATCATTCCAGAAATTATTGAAAAAGTTCATGACGTATTACGTGAGCGAGAGTGGAGATTGCCCAGACTGGCGGAACATGTCTACTGAACGTGTATACCACATTTTGTTAGGTGGGTGTTGCAGTTACCGAATCTAGATCGAAAACATGAAAGAAAAGAGTGTGACGAGTCACCTCATAAACAGTTACTTCGGGCTATGTAACATCTAAATAATCCTAGTAATTCTCTCGATTCAGTGAATACATTATGTTGCCAGAACCGTGCAGGATCGCCAACTTTGTTTCTATCAAATGTCATTTGAATGTTGTTTACAATGAGTTTATAAGTTCCGCTATCATTGTGTTTATACATCGATATTAAATATAAAATCAGTTGTTTTCACAAGTAAATCATGCAGAAACCGTTAGGTAAACAAGCCAAAGAAATCACTCTATCACTGATCGGGTATTTCGAAAAAAGAATGCGTACAAACCACAATTATATTTGAAGTTAATGATGAATTAGTAGAAAAATATGGGCATGTGGTTATTCAACTTCCACCCCACCATTGTATATTTAACTCCATAGAACTCATATAAGGGTATACTAAAAACATATTGCAACAATAATACAGGAAAATATGGTAGAAAATATGAAGAAGAACGTGTTTGATTATGGAAAGACGTAACCCCTGAAGACATATTACCATTTATAATCAACGAAAGTAACTCTGATTCAGAAGACAATGTAAATCATAAATAAAACTAGGACTTCATATTAATATTGTTTTTAACAGAATAATGTGAAACATTTGTAGATTTGTCAACCCTGTTTTGTAACTATTTATCACGTGACTCGTCTGTCATCGTGAAAGCCCTATACAGTATGGTCATAATGTTTGGAACCAAGCTTATAACCGCATTATTTTACATTTTTAGGAAAAACGCTCGGACAGGTACATTTTCTTTTTTAAAACGCCATCTTTTGACATACAATTTTTTACTATGACGTCATTGGTTTTCGAGTGATGACGTTATCAACACTTTCTTTAAATGGCAACAATATTATTTTTTTCTCGTTTTTGGTAGATCTTTATATCCACCAAATAGTGATATAAAACAATTGGTATGTTGCATCACAATTTTTTTGAAAAAATTATATAAATTTAGAAAAAAATACGAAAATTTTATTTTTGTACAAAATTAAAATTAAATTAAAAAAAAATACATCTGAACTTAAATTTATTGTAACAGTTAACGTAAATTTTCAAAATGGACCCCACCAACCAACTGACACTGTCCCAGCCGAGTGTAAACACTTCGTAAACTCGCCTCAATTATGTCTGGGGATATTTGTGTAAGTTCTACGCGAATTCGTTCTTTTAAATCTTCTAAATTGTTCGGTTTGTTAAAATACACTTTCGATTTCAAATAACCCCACAAAAAAAAAGTCTAACGGAGTCAGGTCAGGAGAACGAGGTGGCCATTCTATGGCGCCTCTCCGTCCAATCCATTTATTGGGAAATATTTCGTCAAAATAGTGGCGAACCTCTACACCATAATGGGGAGGCGCTCCATCTTGTTGAAACCAAATATTTGGATGGGGTACATCACCATCCTCGTGATTTGGGAAAATAACAGCGAGCGCTGGAACCAGTTCAAATCTTAAAAATTCTAAATATTGCACAGCAGTCAAATTTCCTTCAAAAAAATATGGTCCTAAAATGCGTCGTCCAATCATTCCAACCCATACGTTAACTTTTCCTCTGCGCTGAGTATGACACGCTTGAGTCCAATGCGGATTGTTCTGCGACCAATATCTGCAATTATGGCGGTGAACAGATACATTTAGGCAGAACGTAGCTTCATCTGAGAAGACGATGTTTTCCAAGAAATTTGGATTTTGGTCACAACGTAACATTACGTCTTCACAGAACTGCAGTCGACGATCTTCGTCATCCTCATGTAATTCCTGTACAAGTTGAACTTTGTAAGGACGATAGTGTTCTTTTTAAAATAAGTTGACGACAAATGAGTGAGCCACCTGATTGGCTAACGAAAGTTGTCTGGTGGAAACATGATGCCTTTCTTCTGCTTCTAGAAGCACATTTAATTTCATATCTTCTCCTACTTGAGGTCTACCTTGCCGTGGTCGATCTTTGACGGATCCAGTTTCGGTAAACTTTCCAACTAGTTTTGTCACCGTAGACCTGGTAATTGGAGGTCTATCAGGGTGTTCATGGTTAAACAAATCGCATGCTTCTGCATGCGTTCTTTGTCTGTCCCCATACCCAACCATAATTAAAATTTCGATTCTTTCTCGCTCAGATAAATGTGCCATTTTTTATATTAGCGAAAATGAACAATTTCTACGCAATATCTCAAAAATTTAACGTCAAAAATAGAAGTAAATAATTCAACAATGTTGTCGCCATAGAAACAATTTCAAACTAAAATTTTTGTACATAAATTGTATAAAAAGAAGCAAGAATTTCATAAAGAAATATCTTGCAAAAAAGTGCGTGTTTTTGTTTTTGTAAATTTTTTGCATGGTAACATGAGTACATGTGCTTTTGACGATCCGGTTTGTTCAAGAAGAATATTTAAGTCCTCACACAAGACAGAAGTGTGAAAAAACTTACTTACATATTTCAGTAAATTTTGTAAGCTTAATTAGTTTTTGAAATCTTCAATTTTTGGGCGATAATTTTAATTAAGAAATGGTCTGCCACATCATGTCAATTTTTTAAATAAATTAAACTTCTTTGGCCCTTTTTTGTGAAACTATTTAATGTTAAATAAGATTTTTTAATAAGTAATTGGCCGATTGGGAAGACGAATTTCTTATGACCTGGAGCGAATAACGCAGATTACTATTGATCGCAAAGCATTTACACTCGGCTAGGACAGTGTCAGTTGGTTGGTGGGGTCCATTTTGAAAATTTACGTTAACTGTTACAATAAATTTAAGTTCAGATGTTTTTTTTTAACTTTAATTTTAATTTTTAACAAAAATAAAATTTTCGTATTTTTTTCTAAATTTAGATCATTTTTTCAAAAAAATTGTGATGCAACATACCAATAATTGTTTTATATCACTATTTGGTGGATATAAAGATCTACCAAAAACGAGAAAAAAATAATATGGTTGCTATTTAAAGAAAGTGTTCATAACGTCATCACTCGAAAACCAATGATGTCATACAAAAAAATTGTATGTCAAAAGATGGCGTTTTAAAAAAGAAAATTTACCTGTCCGAGCGTTTTTCCTAAAAATGTAATGCGGTTATAAGCTTGGTTCCAAACTTTATGACCACACTGTATATTGAGCCATCTGGATATAAGTTAATGAACTACACTATTACATGTGTTTTTTCCCTCTGCAATGGCGTAGCCATTCGAGAGAAAACCCTAATACCGGTGATCCTCTTATCCATCAGATGTCGCGAGATATCTCTTATCACCCGACGAAATAAGTTTGTGATTACTTGATGAAACGTATTAAAAGACGTCACTTCGTGAACCCGCACTGATGAGATCTGTGTCTGCGGTTGAAGTAACCACTGGTTAAATACGTGGTGTACAAGATTTGTCTATAAAATGCGGTGAATTAGTGATGGAATAATCCGAATGAAAATACTCGGTAATGCCGAATATCGAACTACTCGGATGATTCCGAGTATTTAAAATTAATCCGAATTCATACTCGGCAACGATATTGTGTTCCAACTTCGGTCAATATTTCAATGCAACGGAATCAACGGATTAATCTAGACGGCATCGAACGTTGTTTTGTATTCTGCATATCTATTAATAGTTTTAAAATTTGGAATAAATTAATAAATAATAGTTATAAAACTTAACTTAATCTTTATTTCTATAAAAAGACTAAGTACATAAAACAAAATTTATAAACTTACTAAAAGAATAACAAATATATAATAAAACATACGTAATAAATAAATATAATGAGTAATAATGACAATATTAAATATTCTTTAAATAAAAGAAAACAATACTTATCACCGATAATGTGTTTCATTAGGGAATAACGTAGTCTATTTACAATCAAAAATTTAAAAAAAAAAGTAATTGCACCACTGAATTAACTATAAAAAATATATATAGAAAAAATTAAATTTAAAAACAAGTATTAAGAAATAAATTTTTTTCGAAATCGGTTGAATATGCCGAGTACATAAACCATCCGATTCCGTACATTCGAATATCAGATTAATCCGAATATTTACATCACTGTGTAATGGTATATATGTGGAAGTGGTAAGATTTCGAAATCGGATGAATATGCCGAATATATAAACCATCCGATTCCGAATACTCGAATATTAGATTAATCCGAATATTTACATCACTACGGTGAATGGTCTAATATATTGGTATTCAACGCTTGAAACAAAATCGCTCGTATACCTAGGCATGCATAGATATGTCTGGATCTGTCCTCTGCCGGGGATTGCTCGAGACTACTGAAGCAGTACTATTGCATTCATTTCAATAGTGTTTCGGGCAGTACGCATTGAAAACCTATGCAGCAACGACACAATATTAAGTTCTGCTTCAAATTGGATAAAACGGCGACGGAAACCCATGAAATGTTGGTGCAAGTTTACGGGCAGAATGCTGGGAGTAGAATATGTGCGTACGAGTGGTTTGCACGCTTTTACGCTGTCACCGAATTGGTGGAAGACGAACCGTGTTTGAACCGACCATCCACAACCACGCAAAAGATCGGCGATTGACTCTGCGATTACTAGCAGAAGTGGGTATTAGCAAAGACACAGTGGGAGCCATCATCCACGAAGATTTGAGTAAACGCAAGATATGTTCACGATTTTTGCCGCACACCCTAAAGACGAGCGGAAAGCAAGATGTTTTAAGACCAATGGCGATTTCATCGACATGTGTGAGCCGGATCCGTCCTTTCCGGGTTCCATTGTAAGAGGGGACGAGTCTTGGTGTTACCAGTACGACTCCGAAATAAATAGACAATCAATGGAATGGTGGCCACCTTTTTCCGCGCGACAAACAAAGAGCGGTGTGCAAAAATCTAAGGTAACGACCATTCTAATCGCATTTTCGACAAAGGAATCCATAAGGAATTCGTCACTACTGGCCAAACAGTGAATTCTACCTGGAGGTTCTCAAACGTTTATTGCAGCGCATCCGGCGCGTTTGACCATAGATGATCAAGACCCGGAAATTGGATGTTACTGCACAACAATGCACCATCGCATACGAACATCCTTATACGCCAAGTTTTGTTTCCGCGTGGCGTGATTGTTTTGGAACACCTACCCTACTCTCCAGATCTTGCTTCTGCTCACTTCTTTTGTTCCCTCGTATTAAGAGGACCTTGAAGAGGTCGCAGTTTGCGAACGTCAAAGAGATTTAAGACCGCGTGACAGCTATTTTGAAAACGGTTCCAAGAAAAAACTTTTCCGACAGTTTCCAGAAGCTATACGAACGTTGTCAAAAATGCGTTGCGTCTGGTGGCGATTACTTCGAAGGCCAATAGAGGTATTTCCAATGTGCATTCTGTTTTTGTGTTTTTATCATATCATTCACCGAATTTTATAGAAAAACTCGTATATGCATATGCGTACACATACAGATATGCTTTATACATATTTGCAATGAGCGATCAAGATAATTTGTAATCGAGTCATTCATGAATTCAAAATTGTATGTCGTTACTTAGTACTTAAACTGCACTTACGTTACAAACGCCAGGTAAAATGTCAGTCGAATATGTAACTATGCAACGGTTACAATTGGAAAAGACATACGGACTCAAATTCATGAATTACTCGATTACAAATTCTCTTGATCGCTCGTTATTAATTTCCATTACTGTATACCAGATTCGAAATCACAATCTTAGCAGTCATCCGTCAAAGAAAGTCAAGACGTTTTCTTCGACTGGAAAGGTAATTATAACAAGTGTTCATTTGAAAAGTCAATCTAGTTTACTTCGAAATTTTGATAGAATAAGACGCAAATATATTAGTATGTGTTTGTTGATCCGTAAACGTAAATCCAAATGACATTTGATAATGTCAATCACAAATATCAGTTAGTGCATAAAATAATCGTGCGTCGATTCTGGTTTAAATAAATTGCTTCTCAGTTTTAAAATGGCTTTCACTTTAGAACATAAATTTTTTTTAGTCCAGGCTTATTTTCGAAGTGGTAATAAAATTGATGGTTTATGGGTTTATTCAGTTCAAGTTTGCATGGTAGAATTTCAAGTTGAGTTTCCACATTTTGTAATAGATTATATACAATTTAAGAATACTTTGGACAGAACTTTAAAACTTTTTTCTGAAACTGGTAGTCTCTTAAGCAAATCAGGCAGCGGAGCAGTTAAGAAACGTACACCTCAAGTTGTCAATCGTGTTGAAGGAATAATGGAAAATGAACCACAAACATCTGGTCGACATTTGAGTCAACAAATAAACCTTTCTGTTGGTACAACTCACAAGTTATTAGAAAAAGATATGCAACTTTAACCATACCGTGTCACAGCAGTACAAGAATTGTTAGAAATTGATTACCCACGTAGACTACAGTTTTGTAATTGGTTTGTAAATATGAACAATAATGGAGAACTTTCGCAAAAAGTCATCTTTACTGATGAAGCATGGTTTTATAAAACGGGATACCTAAATTCACAAAATACAAGAATTTGGAGTAGTGAAAATCCACATGTAATTAATGAAGAATCGCTACATCCAGAGAAAATCGGTGTTTGGGCAGGGATAAGCCAAAGGCGAATCATTGGACCATTATTTTTTCAGGGAACGTTAACTGCTCAAAGGTACCGTACGGAAATTTTACAACCATTTGTCAATCAGTTGCATGATGATGAACTTCAAAATGCATATTTCCAACAAGACGGAGCACCTCGTCACTGTACTGCAGAATCTTTAGATTACTTAAGATGAATTTTTTGATGAGCGTATAATTAGTCGAAATACTGAAATTGCCTGGCCTGCACGTTCATGCGATTTAACACCTTGCGACTTCTTTTTGTGGCCTTATCTAAAAAATAACATATTTCGGACACCTATACTGAATTTGAATGATATGCTACAGAGAATCGAACAGAAATGTATGTAAATTAATAACAATCCAGTAATGTTGCAGAATATCATCAGAAATTTTGAACGGAGGATTTTAAAGTATGTACATTGATCTTGAAGGACAACATTTGTTATAGTTTTCAATAGATGCCTATTATTTGTTATTTATTTGTATGTATGAAACTGTCAAAATATACGACTTCGTAGGTTAAGCACTAAATTTTAATTTACGACATATGTATAGCAAACGCCAATTAACTTGGCGCGAGGAGGGGGTGCGCAGAAGCCGTTTTTAAAAACGTCCACCCCCACTACCCAAGTAATTGTCAGAATACATTTGTCATTGACGTTTGACAGAACATAATGCTTTGCTAGGGATCATAAAGTGATACACGTTCAGAGGTTAGAATTATCTGACATTTGATGTAAAACCAAATACAAATCTCCCCACTACTTCTAATCCTGCGCGAACTTACCCCTCCTCGCGCCAGCTTAATTGGCGTTTGCTATACTTCAAAATGTTCTCAGTAAATCACATGCTACTAGATTGACTTTTCAAATGAACACTTGTTATTGTAAGATTCGAAGGTGAAACTTCTTATTGACTATCCTGCAAAGGATCTAATTATCAACGTGACATATTATACTGCACTTTTGAACAAAGTGAAAGTTGTCATTTCTGTTATACACTAGTCGCATTGTACGGGAAAAACTGGATGAAATACAATTCCAAGTTGTGTCGCAACCTATTCACCGGATCTTCTAGAAAATTCAAGACAGATAAAGAATTCGTTGTAGGAGTAAAGCAGTATATTGACGAACTTGACTCTGATGATTATAAAACTGGTATAGGTCTTTCACGATAACAAACGAGACACGTGCTAAATAGTTACAAAACAGGGTTGACAAATCTACATTGCTTTGAGTCAGCTGTTGTTCGTAAATAATCTATGAGGTTAGGTTTATGTCATTCTAAAATATTCACTCCTACAAATATGCTTTATGTTATTATATATACTATATTATACAGTGTGTATAAGCCAAATGGAATAAATTCATTATTTCGGTTACTGTACATATTTATAAAAAATCCCGAAACATGTCATATTTAATTTATAAATTAACATTCTTCAACGTGAAAATGCGATCCCTACCTTCAACCCCCTTCGAATGACAGGTACAACCCCCATTTCTTTAAATGGGAAGTATAGGCTTGTGATATATCGTTGTAAAGGTCTCTTTATTATCTATTCAAAAATTTTATAATTTTCATGTTTGTTGCAACAATTAAGGTAGAATAAAATAAAATCATGTTGTTATCGAAATTCGCTACAATATACTCAAAAAATAAAATTTAATCCAAAATGTAAAGAAAAATTTAAAACGCCAAAAAAAATATGAATGTCAATGAAGTAGATGTTCAAAATGTTCAAAATTATCAAACTGTCAATTTAAATGACAACTTTTAAATACAAAACAATTTACTAAGGCGTTTTAAACAAACTAATGTTGCCACGGAAACTTTTTAAAGTATTTTTAATGGATACCATCTAAAAAGCACATTGGTATGGTTTTTACTCACTTTCTTATTATGAAGACCTAAACTGGAAGTAAGTAAGTAAGTGCCTTTGATGTATGTATTAAATCTTTATAAACGCAAATGAGCATCTACTTCATTGACATTCATATTTTTTTCTGGCGTTTTAAATTTTTCTTTACATTTTGCATTAAATTTTATTTTTTGAGTATATTGTAGCGAATTTCGATAACAACATGATTTTATTTTATTCTATCTTAATTGTTGCAACAAACATGAAAATTATAACATTTTTTAATAGAGAATAAAGAGACCTTTACAACGATATATCACAAGCCTATACTTCCCATTTAAAAAAATGGGGGTTGTACCTGTCATTCGAAGGGGGTTGAAGGTAGGGATCGCATTTTCACGTTGAAGAATGTCAATTTATAAATTAAATATGACATGTTTCGGGATTTTTTATAAATATGTACAGTAACCGAAATAATGAATTTATTCCATTTGGCTTATACACACTGAATATACGCATGATTTAGTTGTGAATATAACTACTTATATATAATATCGTTTTATAAATAAAATAGGGAGGAACTTGTAAATATGAACCCATTGTAAACAACTTATTCGAATGACATTTGACAGAATCCAAGCTGGCAACCATGCCCAGTTCTGGTAACATAATATATTCACTTAATAGAGAAAAATACTAGGATTATTAGGTATTATTGTAATTTAAATGTTACTTGTTCCGAAGTAACTGTTTATCACGTGTCTCGTCTGTTATCGTGAAAGACCTATATAATAGCACACCAACGGCGCTGGTCCAATGTTAAAAAATTTTAAAATGGCCCCGCCCTAATTCAAGTATTTCGGTTTAAAGCTTCATTCACATTTAACTTAGTGTAGAATATTAGTGCTTTCGGGAAGAGTATTGCGGTTGCTAGAAAAGGAACAGTTCGGAATAGCGCAAGAATAGCGTTTATCGTTAATTATCGCACATGCATGTCGCTTGAAATTAAAACCTTTATTTTAGAAATCGTTAAAAATGAATAATAGACAAGCAATTGCTAGTACAATATCATATTTGAAATCAGCAGCAGCTTCAATTGTTACCGAATTACGTAAAGGAAGACATAAATGCAAAAAACAACATTGGGGCAATCGTCCGATTTTTCGAAAAAGTGAGTCAGCGTGATACAATAATTTATTTAAAGAAATTAAATTAACTGATCACGAAATTTTCTTCAATTACACGAGAATAGGTGTAGAGGTGTTTAATTATTTGTTATCTTTGTTATTAATGTTGGTTATTATCGATATAGGTTATCCTGACAAGTGACAATGACAAGAATGAATATCGTTCATAATCGGAAAATGTCGGAAACTACATCAATTTCTATTGGTCTGCAGTTTCTGTTAATTGTAGCAATAGCGCAAAAGTTTAACCTTTGGGAGCTTCTGCACGAATTCTCGTCTATCATTGTACAACTAAGTTAATTCTGTACGCACTCATTAAAATACTCAAGTCAAATATTTATTCTATTAAGGTACCATGCCATTCTACACTAAGTTGATTCTGAATGATACTTAAGTTTCAGCTTCTCTAAATCATCCCCATATATTAGTATAATGAAAGCGAACATATTCTATACAAGCTGTCCCGTATAGTTATGTTCAAATTTTAGGAGTGTAAAGTAGACTTCATTTCAAGTAACAAAAACGCAAAATTTGTATATCCATTTTTATTTGTTTCAAAGTTACAGATCTATGAACGTGATTGTCAGACCATGAAAAAAAATGTAATCCTAAAGTCAATACAAACTGATTTTATTTAAAAAAAACAGGCCTGTAATTGTTAACGTCGCATAATAAAATGTTATCCTAAAATAAATAATCACGGTAGTGCATACAGTAATTTCTTGGAGATCTACAAAAAAGAGTACTGGAAATTGATTTATGATAAAGAAGGTTCTTATTTATTTCGTAAGTGCTGAACCATGAATATTACAACAGCTTATTAGGGAGTGGACACGTTTTCATTATTCAAAATGCCTTACCGATTTTCTTCTCAAGAGTATGCGGACATGCATTTTGTGTATGGCTACTGTAACGACAGTGCACGTCAAGCAGTTATTGAATACCGACATCGGTTTCCCGAAAGGCGCATTCCTCATTACAGAACGTTTCTGGCAGAACACAGACAATTTCGGGAATGCGGACTGCGTGATTATCTTTTCGACCGAGGAGTAAATTTGCCGGCAGACTTAGAGGAAGAAGCAGTAGCTATTGTTACATGGGATCCAACTCTCAGTGTACGTCGAATCGCTAGACAACTAGGAGTGCCACGAACGACAGTTTGGCGAATTTTAAAACGTGAGGGCTTATATCCACATCACTATCGCAGGGGACACGGTTTGCTTGGGGCAGAACACTATGCTCGTCTAGTTTATTCTACCTGGATATTAAGACAGTCACGACTTCATTTTAATTACTGCAGAACAGTCCTCTGGACAGACGAATCTACGTGCAGGAGAAGTGGTGTTACAGATCTGACAAACCTGCACAGGTGATCATCAGAAAATTCCAAGGCTATACGCCCATCTAAATTTCAACATGAATTTTCTATTAATGTTTGGGCGGCCCTAATCGATGACCTGTTGATTGGTCCTGTCGTTCTTCCTGGGAGGTTAAATGCGGAAAATTACCTTTAATTTCTTATTGACGTACTGCCAGGTCTTAGAAGATGTCCCACTGAATGTTCGACGAGACATGTGGTTTCATATGGATGGGGCACCACCACTTTTCGGAAATGCTGTTCGAAATTGGGTTAACGTCAATTATCCAAGATGGATTGGTCGAGGTGGTCCTGTTGCATGGCCACCCAGATCACCCGATCTTAATCCCCTTGACTTTTATTTATGGGGGTACATGAAAAATTTAATTTACGCGCAAGTTTCGGACACAAGAGAAGAGTTGTTGGATCGTATTCACCTGGCTGCCGAGCAAATCAGACAAAACAAGTATGAAATTCGGATAAGTACTTCTTCTGTTGGCTTACGGGCACAAGCCTGCATTCAACAAGGAGGTGGACATTTCTAAAATATTATTAATTGAACCTTTTTAAATAAAATCAGTTTTTATTGACTTTGGGATTACATTTTTTTCATGATCTGACAATCACATTCATAGATCTGTAACTTAGAAACAAATAAAAATGGATATACAAGTTTTGCGTTTTTGTTACTTGAAATGGAGTCTACTTTACACTCCTAAAATTTGAACATAACGATACGGAACACCTTGTATAAAGGCAGCTTTACACGGTCAAAGAAATTCATGAATTTATTGAAAATTCATCCTTGTATTACAGTCAAATACTTTATTGAAGTTATTCAGTTAATACCAACTGATGCCAACCATAAAATTTCTTAGTACCATTACTTTCTACTAAACATTTACATCCCTAGGACGTCAATGTTGGCAATAACTTTAAAACCGAAATGTAACCAGAATTCCCCAAAAAATTAATGAGCTGGTTCTAATTCATCAATTTTTCATGAATTTATTCTCGTCAAGAAATTCACAATTTTGTGTATTTCACGTGTCAATAAATTCAAGATCACAAAACTCACGAATTTCTTTAAAAGTGTACAGACGTCTTTATATTTTTAATATTTTTGCATGTAGCTTTGAATTAGCATACTATTAGTTACTTAACTTCACACTCAAATGTACAGGTACTTAAAAATGCCAGTAATTCAATTAATTACCGAACAGAGGACGTGTTTGGAAGACCAATATTTCCAGTATTTGTGTATAATACCTTTATTACATCTAATCATTTTGTCAATTACATTTTAGCACAAAATTCTATCAAAGTAATCACAAAAAGTTTAAAAAAAAACTTGGGTATAGCAGTAATATAATTATTAAGTTGTTAAATAGAATAAATTACTACGGCAAAAGCTGATGAAGTGAAAAGATTCTTTTCAATCATTTCTCAGACTATATCATAAAATTCCAAGCTTTTATAAAAGATGAAAAGTAAGATGATGAATTGAAACAATGATTTTCCGTATTTCGTAATCAAATTAATTGAATATACTGATAATATTTCATATACACAAAACGTAGCTATAAAATTTTGCATTTCCATTTAGTCATTACCTTCTCCTATTGCAAAAGTGAGTAAAAATATAACGATGGAGAAAAGGTACGAAATAAATTTAATAATTTAGTCCGAAATGCAAATTTGCATAGGATTTCAATTAAAATATGTACACTTCATAATTTTTACCTACTGCAAAAAAGCTAATTATATATATCCCAAACTAATCAATTCCATTTCGAAAAAACAAGATGTTTCATTACTGAAAATATCTTTTATACAGTAAATATACAAGCCTAATGACTGAAATATTTCAATAACGACAAAGTTAGTAACTTTCTTCAATGAAATGCATGTGCATTTTCAAGTTATTCCCAGTAATTTATGATAGTATATAAAAAATTATTCTTTTATTAACTTAAGAAATTAATTTAGTAAGTAATTTCTTCCAATGTTATCATTTCCCTGTGAATAAGAATGTCCCATTAAGAAAATTAAAAAAAAAATACAAACAGTAAAGCTAAAAGATATATAACATAATTTACCTACTTAAATTTTTAAGCAGTTACTTATTAAGAAGTAATTAAAAATGCAAAATTTTAGTAGCAAACCAACATCGATTACTATTTCTTATTAATACTTATATTAAAAAAAAAAAAAGAATTACGTACCACAGTTATGTCTAAATGACGAAGTGCCATTCTCAAGGCAGTTCTAAGGCATGTTGGAGGTGTCCACCATATTTTTGGTGGTGGTGTTGCTTTTGTATTAATATGCTTCAATACCTAGAAAAACCATATAAAAGGGAATGAAAATCATAACAATTTTAAAATATTTTACCATTCCCACTTTCTGTCGAATACTAGCTTGCTCTTGTACCCACTCTGTCATTCGAGACTTTTCAATTGTTCCATTAAGAACCACAGCTAATTCTATATTACCTCTTTCCATTGAATTCATTAATAATGTTAAAAATTGAAGCATACGATTCCATTGACCTCCACATGCCCAGTCTATTACAAAAAAAAATGTAAAAATATAATTCATAGTAGGATTATACAACAAATACATACCTGAGAAATAACCTCCATACAGCCTATCTAAGCAATCTTCCGCATCAACAATTAATTTTAACTTGTTACCAATAGGACGTATTTTTCTAGCGGCATGTTGCGGTTGTTGTCTTTGTGTTACATTTCTAGCAATTTTTAATAAATCTACTGATACGGCACCTCCTTCGAGGGCAGAACTTTCCAAAAACGCCTGTAAATCTTGAATACCCATTGCTTCTTTATTATTATACTATTGATAAAGTAATTAAAAGATTTCGCTCGTTGCACTCATAATTAATCTGTAAATAACAATGTCATTTTCAAATACCTATTTTCGTCCTACGGAAAACAAATAAAAAACAACACTACTGAATTATGAAACGTCCGCCATTACGATACAAATTCATTCGGTTAAAGCAAATTAATCAAATAAATAAATTATCTACTTATTATTTGAAAATCCATATTTACACTAGTACTTAAGTTTTATTCAATAAGATACTTCACGGAATAATAAACATAGTGAAAAAATTTATGTCATTTACCCAATAAATTGATGACAAAAGGACGCCTTTTACATGGTTTTTAAGCCGGTAAAATTATTGACAGCAGACCAGAATAAATATCATCAGACTTCTGCGAATGTAAAAACTACATGAACTAGGATATTAATTTAACACTTATAATGCTCAAAACTGAAGAAAATACTGTGTACTCACGCAAAACAAGAAAAATACATGATTTGTCCCAGAACACATGAATAAAATGTTTACCGGAAGCAGTACACAAAATACCTTGCGCATGACGGATGTTCAAATGTTTTTTTTTTCTATTGATTGTTTTCAAATTTTGGAGGGAAACTAGTAAAAATCGATGCCCTTGCACTAAATTAACTAGCCATGTTCATGTACATTGATTAGTAGTGTCAATGTGGTTTCTATCAATGCATCACTTATTATCTCACATTTGTTATATGGACGGTAGAATACCGTCTTTGTTGCCGGCTTATCGTATCAGATCATTTTTGCAAATTTTTACATTCAATTCCCACACAATTCAGAGAGGAAGAAGTACGCAGCTACGTAGGTATTTAAACCAAAAAGCTTCTAAGGACCGGTCAGTAGCATGTCAGTAATATAGCTAGTACGATACGAAGTGTTACACGTATACATCTTGAACACAATTTTAACAAAACATAAAAGTTATTTACTAAAATATATTAATATTCACACTAGATTTTTTCAGTGTCGGGTGCTGAGTTATTTTAACATTTTTACGTACTTAGTGACTGTCCTGTATCACGTATTTTAAGAACTACTTAATATTCCCAACAATTACATCAGAAAAATCCTTTTACACGTGCTAACGGTGAGTTTTATAATTTTCTAATATTTCTTGCAAATTTAATTCTATCTGCATATGTATGTATCTAACATTTATATCTGAATTGTATAGTGTGATTTATCACTTTGATTCAACTGTGTGTTTATCTATACATATATGTTCTTTCTTTAATCTGCCCAAGCTATTATTTCGATAATTTAAAGCAATTTAAAGTAATTTAGAATGAAGCCAAGAAAAGGGCACATTAATTTGTGCCACTAAACAGTCAGAATCTCTGAATTTATACTATAGTTATATGAATGTATTACATGCATATAGGTGTATGTTTTAAGGGGTTGTGTTCTAGAAATTATCTGATTTCCTTCTAGTACTGTCATTCTATAATTATTAGTAGGATATTAAACAAAACATATATAAAATTTGTTTTATCTAATAGCAGGTATATATTCATAACACGCAAATTAAAGGTTTTGTTGTCTAAAAAATATATTTCAGTCAGTTAATCTTTGTCTTTAGGTTTTATGACTTTTTCGATTAAATTTGCGGTTATGTTAATGACGAAAAAAGAACTAAAAAGAAAGAAAAACTGCATTATTAGCAAAATAGCATTTGTACAAAATGTGTATGAACAATAATTCAATAACATCCTTACAATATGCTTTTTTAACATATTATATGTATAAGCATTTAAGATAGCCAAGTAACTATATCAAAATATCAATGAATTTATTTCAAATTATATATAAATATAAGTATTTAAATTTCCATCTGGTACATAATTATCTATTCAATATGTTATATTTTTTGTTATAATAAAAAAGCCGGTTAAATTACTAGTAATTGTACACAGATTTCAATATTGAAATTAATAAAACCGTATTTTTCAGGAGCTATATAAAACTTTCACTTTTTAAATTTAATAGAATGTTTATAATTAGATAACTTGATACTGAATCAATATCTGAACAAAAATGAACTTCTAAATTATCCCGAGAAATCTCTAATATATATTATAGAACGCGGTTTTTTGTATTGTAACTTTAAATAACCATTGTTCATTGAAATTTTAGAGGTAGGATTGAAAAAAAAATTATAAAAATATAAATACTATTGTATACTATTTCAGTTAGAAACATAATGTAATTTTAGATATTTTTTCCTTCGAAATAAATACCTGCTGTTTCTATTTATGAAATTCTTTTTAATTGTAGACCGATATTAGTATAACATGTCTATTTAGAATTTCTGTAATACGAAAATATAATCATCCGTAGAAAAAAAATCTGTGAAATTCATTAATAGAAATGAAAATTGCTCAAGAAGTAAAAGATATTTTTAACCTTCTAAATATAGTAAAAAAGATATTTTGCATCAAAAAACAAAAATAATTTCATAATAATTATGAAGTTAGTTATTTAAACCCATGAAAAATTGACACTAAAAATAATTAAATTCAAAAATCTACGTATTGACTTTTATTAAAGTTTTTTTTCTAAATTCAATTATTTATTAAAATCCTCAGTAATGTTTAATTTAAAAATATATACAACCATATTTGTATTTGTAAATTAAAATCATTTTTAGTCCTGTTCAATAATTTACGAAACAAAACGTTCTCTGGGAGGGATATTTTGAAGTCATCGTTATAAAGGATTAAATCTATTTTTAATTTTCTTTCTTCAACAAAAGCATTTAAAATTTTATTTAATGATAATATTAATATATATTTATATATAATAATATATTATATATATATATATATATATATATATATATATATATATATAATAATATATTATATATATATATATATATATAATATTTAGTGTTAATAAGAATTAAAATTTATTTCTTATTTATTTTATTGGCCGTGTCATAATATTAAAATAATAGACATTTTCTTGGTTTAGCGACCTTTAATGAATTTCAGTTTTTTCTACGACGTTTCGACTTTTTTTATATAATTAAGTCTTTTTCAAGTGATTAGAACTAAAAAATTAATACAACGAAACGCAAGAAATATATTTACAATTTGTATGAATGAATTAAAATTAAAATAATAATTAAAGTAAGGAAAATTAAAGGATACAAAACTCACCAATTTATTTCGTGTTAAAACACATATATATATAATGATAATATTAATAACTTATTAATATTATCATACAGAGGTATACTAAGTTATTTAGGGTTTAAGCAATGCTAATTTTATTACTACTAATGATGTTATTAAGTCCTAAAATTATAAATGAAGCCTTGAGTATATACTGCAAAATAAATATTATTTTACAATTATAAGTACCATATATTTTGACTCTTTTGTCCTTCAATGCCTTTTATATTTTCGCTTTATAAAATCTTTTTTTAATTATCATTGTTTCCGTTTTATTTTTCTTTACTTTAATCTTTCTCTAATATTGAATTAGTATTTATTGAACGACAAAGTGACCTTTTATCAACTCACCTTAAAATGATATTAGATACATAACCTATGTTTATATTTAGAATGCACTTAATTTACCCTGCTGGTAGAAAAATACGTTACAATTTTTATTTCAACTTCATTTCAGTTTGGAATTAATTGCTTGAAACTAGCAAGAGGAAGCTATTTTATATTTTCCTTCATTTTAATTTTAGAATTAATTTTTTTAAAGATGGCAAGTTTTAATTATTTTGTAGGAATGGTGCATATTTAATCAAAGGTTTCAATTTTAACACATTTTGCTTTATTTTTTTTTATTTACAAACGTTTTCATCTATAAAAACTATTAATTAATTAACTTCTAAATCATTGGTAAATCAATTTTCTTAAAGCCAATTTTGTATTTTGGAAATATGAAAGGATCTTCGTCTTAATGAAATTATAATCCACTATAAATAGCCAATGCTCAAACTTTTCAAATATTCCAAGCTGGGATGGAAATGTAAATGCACTCTTCAAAATAAATAATAGTTGATTTAAATAAAAACTTACAAAATTATCCCTTGCTATCGCATGTCGGCTTAAAATATCAATTCATTGTTATCTAACGCATGATTCTTCTTTTAAATTCCATACTGATCATTATGTTATAACAGGGTTTTTTAAATTCATATTCAAAAGTCATGAAATATAAACTGCGGGCAAAAAAACTGACACATCATATTGATATTTAATAACATTTTAAGTATTTTTACGTGATGTGAATTAGGTTTGTGAATTTGGAGGTTATACCTACTTTATTTAAGTAGACCATCGTAGTAATACTATGACTTATTATATGACACATTATGACAGCTATAATAATTATTATTATGACATATTGAAGATCGTTTTATAATGCAAAAAAAGATGTGGATCAGTTTTTTTGTCTACCAGTTTACATTGTGAACAGCACTACACTACAAATTCTACATAAACTTTATTTTACACTCAATCATAAACACAAAGAACAAACTTGTAGTTTGAAATTTATTTATTTATTTTTGTATGCGGGTTAAAACCATATTCACTAAAAGCAAAACATCTTGTACCTTGTAACCAAAACACAAATCACAATTCAATTACGTTTTGACAATTATTTGACAGTTAACGTACAAATATAGTCATTTTAGCAATTTCAAAGCTCTCTTGAATATGATTTAAAAAAAAAACACATTTTACTACACTGCGTATATAATTAGTTAAACTGTCATTTTAATTAAAATTCAATGCTGTAAATAACAAACGTTCAAATAGATTTGGTGTCAAAATCGATAACAATTATTCCTAAATTATTCAATTTGAACTTGTTTGTACATGGTTATGTATCGTTTCGATTCAGTCCTAAAGTTATTCATAGCTTACGCATGTGTTTACTCTAGACTGTACTTTTTATTGATTATTCACGTGCATTCGACTTTGTAATCGTTCATTTCAAGAAATATATTCGAGATATTCTCTTTTACTTTTCGGAAAAAAATCTGGTTATTAAAAGTGAATCTATTCCATTTAAAAAGGGGTGTACTTCAGGACTCCATTTTGGCACTTTTTTTTGTTGTTTATGGCAATCACCTAGAATATTATTTCCGTTACATAGACAATATACATTTATGCATGTAATCAGATATGATATAAATATAACTGCAAACCTTTATTATTTAAACAAATAAAAAACATTTTGTAAGCTAAGCTGAGAACATAACCTTGATAAATATGAGATTCGAACGTATATTATACTTTATAGTAATTTAAAATTGAAGACATTTATTGAGACTAAAATGAAAGAAATGTTTTGTTTTCAGCCGATATATACAGTGAAAGCTCTCATAAGCGGGCTGTCACGGTTCCAGGATTTTTGCCCGCTTATGGGAGGTGCCCGCTTAAAAGAAAACTCTGAGAAATCAAACAGAACTCGTATAATGTAACATGTAACTACTATATAGGTACATATATGTATGTACATAATATGTAATGACAGACACAAACAAGTTATTTAGGAACAGCTGGAAAATATCTTAAAATGGATGACTGCTTCATTTTCCTTTGCTGTTCTTCCATACGGCACTTCTGAAAATGACATTCCAGATTGTTGATATGTTCAAAAGCCACATAGTCATCTGTAGAAAACTTTTTCAGTTCCCTGATGCAATTTAGAGCTTCATCAAAGCACTTTATTTTATTTTCTTCTTCTTTTTGTTCTTGAACGTCTTCTATTTCGTCATCGGTCTTGTTCGCTTCACTAACTTGACTGGATGTAGTAGTCTGGTTTTCAAAATCATCATCTTCTGTTGGTGTCTTATCATCAATTTTTATAAATTCGTCTAGGTTCTGGTCACTGGTAATATTTAAATCTTCTGCAGCTCTCCTCATCTCCATTGTCGCAATAACAGACAACGGTAAGTCATCCTCATCCTCAGATTCAAATTGAGGAACCGTTGCATCCGTTTTTCTGAACCCAGCCTTTCTGAAACAATTTTGTATTGTTGATGGAGTGACCTTTTCCCATGCCGTTTTAATAAAATATAATGCCTCTAATATATTAATTTTTTTTGATAATTCAGATGATGATTTAGAAGAATCTATGTTTGATAAAATATGTTGTATAATCTGGTTGCGGTAATAAAGCTTGAAATTCTGAATGATGCCTTGGTCTAGTGGCTGGCAAACAGAGGTTGTATTGGGAGGCAAAAAAATTAATTTCACATTTTTGAGGTGTAATTCTCGAGAATGTGAAGCAGCGTTATCTAAAAACAGTAAAATGTTTCTCTTTTCAATTCCCATTTTTCGATCAAGCTCGATTAACCATTCACCCATTATATCGCCTATCATCCAGGCTTTCCGGTTTGACATCCACTTGACAGGTAAATCCTTAATGCTTATGTTTTGCAGTGCTTTAGGACGGGCCGATTTTCCAATCACTAGTAGTTTTTCTTTCTGCCCTGTCATACTTGCACAAAACAACACTGTAAGTCTTTCTTTGGCCAATTTCCCACCTACACACTTTTCAGATTTTAAGGAAAGGGTCTTATTGGGAAGCGCGCGAAAAAAATGGCCACTTTCGTCGGCGTTGTAAATGTCTTCGCATTGGTATCCGAGTAATAGTGAAGGAAGTTTTTCTATGAATGCATCATCTGTCTCTTGGTTTACATCAGCTGCTTCACCAGAAATGCATTTAAAACTTACATTATGTCTTTTACGCCACTTTTGTAGCCACCCATCAGATGCACTGAAACTGGTGTAGCCGAATTTTTCTGCAATTTGTTTTGCTTTATCTTTTAGAAGCCCTCCAGAAATGGGTATCTTCCGATTTCTAGCATTCACGAACCACTGATAACATTCTTTATCGATGTTGGAACCTTCAGTTCTGAAAAAACTTTTTTCGATGCTCATTTACACCAGACTGCCATAAACGTCTAATGTCCTCTTTATTTTTTGCTATCATCGTAGCTTGCGTCTTTCCTATCGAAAATCGCGCTGCTATAGCCCGAGTAGATAGTTTTTCTTTATCAATTATATTCACTATTTCCATTTTTTCTTTTAGTGTTAACATTCTTCTTTGTGGAGGCATTGTTAAAAATGCACAGACCCGATTCTCTATCACAACTAAAGCACAAAGAACAAACGACCAGCTGTTTCTTAAACGGTAAATCCCCTAAGGGATTCACCGAGTCTAGAAATGTGTAATGCGTGTTAAAATCTTAATTCGCCCGATTGTTGGAGCTTCGTGGTCGCTTATGGGAGATATTTTCTGGCTTCAAATTTTAGGAGTGTAAAGTAGACTTCATTTCAAAAACTCAAAACTTGTATATCCATTTTTATTTGTTTCAAAGTTACAGATCTATGACTATGATTGTCAGATCATGAAAAAAAATTTAAACCCAAAGTCAATACAAACTGATTTTATTTAAAAAAAAAGTTATACCATTCAATAACAGGCCTGTGATTGTTAACGTCGCATAATAAAATGTTATCCTAAAATAAATAAACACGTGTCGCAGTGCATACACTAATTTCTTGGTGATCTGCAAAAAAGAGTACTGGAAATTAATTTATGATAGAGAAGGTTCTTATTTATTTCGTAAGTGCTGAATACAATAAACAAATGCTCAGATGACTGTAACGTTGCATTTTTTAATAAAAGATTCCATTACGTTTCAGTTCATACAACAGCTTATTAGTGAGTGGACACGATTTTCTTCTCAAGAGTATGCGGACATGCATTTTGTGTATGGCTACTGTAACGGCAGTGCACGTCGAGCAGTTATTGAATACCGACATCGGTTTTCCGATAGGCGCATTCCTCATTACAGAACGTTTCTAGAAGTACACAGACAATTTCGGGAATGCGGACTGCGTGATTATCTTTTCGACCGAGGAGTAAATTTGCGAGCAGACTTAGAGGAAGAAGCAGTAGCTATTGCTACAAGGGATCCAACACTCAGTGTACGTCGAATCGCTAGACAACTAGGAGTGCCACGAACGACAGTTTGGTGAATTTTAAAACGTGAGGGCTTATATCCATATCACTATCGCAGGGACACGGTTTGCTTGACGCAGACCACTATGCTCGTCTAGTTTATTCTACCTGGATATTAAGACAGTCACGGCTTCATTTTAATTTCTGCAGAACAGTCCTCTGGACAGATGAATCTACGTTCACGAGAAATGGTGTTACAAATCTAAGAAACCTGCACAGGTGATTATCAGAAAATCCCAAAGCTATACGCCCATCTAAATTTCAACATGAATTTTCTATTAACGTTTGGGCGGCCCTAATCGTTGGTCCTGTCGTTATTTCTGGGAGGCTAAATGCGGACAATTACCTTCAATTTCTTATTGACGAACTGCCAGGTCTTTTAGACGATGTCCCACTGAATGTTCGACGAGACATGTGGTTTCACGTGGATGGGGCACCACCACATTTCGGAATTGCTGTCCGAAATTGGGCTAACGTCAATTATCCAAGATGGATTGGTCGAGGTGGTCCTGTTGCATGGCCACCCAGATCACCCGATCTTAATCCCCTTGACTTTTATTTGTGGGGGTACAAGAAAAATTTAGTCTACGCGCAAGTTTCGAACACACAAGAGAAGAGTTGTTGGATCGTATTCACCTGGCTGCCGAGCAAATCCGTCAAAACAAGTATGAAATTCGGATAAGTACTTCTTCTGTTGGCTTACGGGCACAAGCCTGCTTTCAACAAGGAGGTGGACATTTCGAAAATATTATTAATTGAACTTTTTTAAATAAAATCAGTTTTTATTGACTTTAGTATTACATTTTTTTTTCATGATCTGACAACCACATTCATAGATCTGTAACTTTGAAACAAATAAAAATGGATATACAAGTTTTGCGTTTTTGTTATTTGAAATGAAGTCTAGTTTACACTCCTAAAATTTGAACATAACGATACGGGACACTTGTATATACTTTACAAACTTTTCAATAGTTATAGTACTAATTTTTATTTCAGACCTTGAAGACGTTTCAAAAGTTTCGATTTTTCATCTTTATACAATCTGCACGTTCGCTTATTTTATTCAAAGCGAATTAATGTGCGTATAGTGCATAAATAAGCATATCTTTCTATCATATTGTCTTGTAACCGTTAAATATAACACAATTAAATGCTTTTGCAAGATAGTGATATGGAAAAAAGCATTAACATTTTATTTGAAATGTGCGCTGTTCTATATTCTAAAATTCTGTAAATTCATGTTGCGTCTATATTATCCTCCTCATATTTTGAAGGTTTCTGTGTGTTTTAACCTTAAACTTCCCTACCTTTTTTCTGTCGGCAGTTAGTTTTTTCGTCCGCAATTTTCAATGTTTTTACATAAATTTCATGTCACCACGTCAGTATTTGCAATATCAGGTAGCTTGTTTATGCCTTCGGATAAACTCGAAGTTCATCAAAGTATTTGACTGCGATCGGAAATGATAATAATCAGAGGCTGTAAGGTCAGGTAACTACGGTAGATGGGATGAAACAGACAAGCCAAGCTCCAATATGTTTTTCTTGTAAAAAGGAAAACATTTTCCTATTAAATGTGAGGCGTTTTTCATCCAAGCTTTTTTGTACACGCTGCAATTACTCCCGCCACTTATACGACAATATTTTGCACCTATGAAACTCAACTCTTGGTGTCGGTTATGGAGATTTATCTCCATCAATTAACAACTGCCTTTTGATTTGATCAATATATTATTGATTTCTTATGACATATTTAAGAAACGAGTCATTTCTCTGTTATCAAACTATAAAAACTTCTCAGTAAAGATGTACAATATTTTGTTCTTTTCATTAAGTTTTTACAACCGAAACACCTAACTTACTGACTTTCCCCATCTTTTCTAAATGGAGACATATGGTGAATAATGATTTTAAATCTTCTATCATCAAAGTCTTTTGAGCACCCCGATCCGAATTCTTCCTCCAATGAAATTTGAGAAACCAATTAGTTGTCCATAAATTATGATCTCTTCACCATAAATATTACATATTTTTTTAGATGTATCTGTAGTGTTTTCACTTTGTCTAAACAACCACAACATTACGTCTCGAATATATAGTGTCTTCCTAAATTAGTTATAAATAATAGCATTTAATTGTGAAGAGAGTATTAATTTTATTGAACTGAATAATAAAGCTAGCAATTCAGCAAAACAAGTTTCATTTACAACTTGTAACACGGCATATAACTAATCTGTAATATTGAACTGAATAATAATGATTTTAACCTTTATGTGACTGGAAGGGTACCCGGGTGCCTTTTTCAGATTTAAATATTAATATTTTTTGTGCTTGAACTTGCTGAGCTTGGAAATTCTCTAAACTTGTTTTATATTACATTTTATTATATATACTTCGTTATTTAGATTTAATTTTTAACGAAAAAATGGCATCCGAAATTATTACAACCTCTAAGACCGGTATGGGTACCTGGGCACCTTCATTTAAAATTACATATGGATGGATGTGATAGAACAAAAGTAGCATTTTTACATTTTTTTATTTATATATGTTATAAAAAAGATGTATAAAAAGAACGAAAATAAATAATGATAGGATTAAACTGCCAGTTGGTTACAGGTATCGCATACGGACTTAGTAACAGAATGCTCATTACAAACTGGTTTTGAACAAGAATTACATGCTTTTCGCGTTTTTCTTTGTCTGTGATTCAATTCCCGGCAAATGTAACATTTTCCAACTACCAAAATACGCCCAGAAGTATCTCGAGATGATTGATCTCTGACTGCTGTAACGACTGGTTGTGTAATTTGGCGTCCTAGAACCATTTCTAGTGATGTACGTGTAAAATGATTGCCCAAAACTCTTGGAATACTGCTTCGAGTTAGTACAGCAGACATGCATAACTCGTTTGCAAGATCTTTCAAAAATCTCCGTCGTCGGTCGGTTGATGTAAGCCTAGGATTGCGCTCCGTGTAAATTATGTATGCACTCAGTGCAGCAAGGTCGACCATATTGTAAAAAAATGCTAGGGGCCAACGATTTGTTCTACGCTTTACCGTATACTCTGATTACATTTTATCCATCGTGTCGACGCCGCCTTTGGTTTTATTATAATATTGAATAATTTCGGGTTTTGCAGTACCAGTCTGTTCTACTTTGCCTGTTGTATGCGTTGATGATAATAGGATGACAGATTTGTTCTTTTTGGGAACATACGAACATATAGTTGCTCTTTTAGTAAATGCAAAATTAGTGGAATTTATAACTCTACTTTTATTGGATTGCATATTGGAAGGAAGAAAAGTTTTATTTTTTCGAACGGTTCCTACTAAAGTTAAGTTCCAAGAATTTAGGTTATGAGGCAACTGTAAACTTGTGAAAAAGTTGTCTGTCGTTATATTTCTTCCAGAACCTTTATATTTAGTAACTAAATCTAGAACTGTACGCTCTCCAATATTCACTTGCCGTTCACCATCTGGTGGTTTTCCAGTATAAATTTTACCTTGTAAAGGATAAGCATTTGCCACATCACAAGCCCAAAAAATTTTTATCCCATACTTTGCCGGTTTTGAAGGAATGTATTGGGTAAATTTTGTATGTCCTCTATAAGGAAATAATTGCTCATCGACCGTTATGCATTCAGACGGCTTATAGTTGTTTTCTAAATTACTATTTAGCATTATCCATATATCACGAATGGGAGCAGGTTTGTCACTTTTAGATCGTTCAGTACGTGTATTCTGATTATCAAAACGAATAAATCGTGAAAACATTTGAAGCGATCACGAGACATAGCCGCACGAATAAGAAGTAAGGATTCAAGTTTCCACATTTCAGATATATGTTCCTTATTAGATTAATGTACACCAGCTGCAATTAGGATTCCTAAAAATGCATCGAATTCCTCTTCAGTAAATGCCTTGAAAACCTTTCGTGGTAGTGGTTGCCGCTTAGAATCTTTGTACTTTTGAGCTTGTTTTTCATTATAATCTCCAGTTACTTGTGTGCCTTTTCTGTTAGTTTCCCTTAAAATAATGGTACAAATTTCATTGGACATGATAGATTTAAAAGTTTCTTTAGCAGTATATAATGCACTAAAACTTGGTGCGCCACATTTTTCGCGCAAGATATTTCGGCTAATTGTCTGCGCTTGTGGTAATGGAGTATTAGTCCAATGAGTTCCATCTTTAGCAATTAAAACAGTAGGCTGTGCAGGTGTTTCTTCTTCATCACTAATTTCATCAGAATATGGTTCCTCTTGTTCGATTACAGGTTCTGTTTCTGCATCAGATTCTTCAGATTCGATTTCCGGAATGTATTCGTCTTCATCCGAAGCAGTAAATGGCTCTTCTTCTAATGCTTCTTCCGCTGCTGCTAGTAATTCTACTGATGTCAGTCTGAAAACCATAAAATATCACATTACGTTCTTATTATTACTATTACTTTTACTCTTACAGGATTTGTAATTATATTAAATTCTATATCATACCTGGTTCTCCTCCATCTTGGTTTTGTAAATGAACCCGAACTAGGATCAGGCGTATTATCACACATTCAGATAAAAATAATAAAATTTGCACTTGTTATTACCAAAAACACTAAAAATATTTAGTATGTACTGTAGCGAACAAATTATATACGAGCACTTCGAAAAATGGACGGTTACTGATTTTCAGACATGTCTAATCTTGTTCATAACAGCGCAGTTTATGTCTCCCCACCACTGTCTCCCGTATATGTATAGCTGCAACGTATATACAACGTGGGGTACCCGGGTACCTACGTCGTCATTAGGTGTTATTTTTCCCAGTCACTTAAAGGTTAAATCTCTGTCTAGCAGGCGTATAGTGAACTTGAGAATATGGCGTAACTATTGGGAAGTTTAGTGCTGACGTAAAAAAATGGCAACGTAGGGCAAATTTTTCCAAACAAAACAAAGTGACATAACCTCTCTTCATATTCAACTTTTTCCTTGACTGTTTTAATCGTAATTTTTGTTTAAAGTTAGTCGCGTACATCAAAATTATTTTAAACGTGGTAATGTGTTTCGCGTCTAACCATTACAGTGACCATTCCCAGAAAACATAAATCAAAACTATAGCTGCTGGTTAAGATAACAATGGAAAGCAATTATTACTAATATTACATCATTTACCTCAACATTACAGCAGATATTTTTCATACTTGCTTTAACAGTTCCTTAAATAATTCGAGTAGAATTTTGATAAATAATTTTTCGAATATTACTAATTCACAACCATTTGCTCCCCATTTCATTACATTACGGTCGTTAAAAAAAATTAAAAATCGTTGACATTTTTAATACGTGAGTACTAGCCATTAGTTATTGAAAAGAGACAGTATAAAAATGAGATCAGAGAAAATACTAAATTGCTTAATAAAAAATTTTGTTTTGAAATGTCGCCTATTTGTAAAGTAAGGTTATGTGTCTTTGTTTTGTTTGGAAAAAGTAATGTAATGTAGCCACGTGTTCCGTCTTTGTGACAACACAACAATCGAGTCAATTAAAACTCACTAGACTTTGTTATTATAGCCGGATCCACAGCTGTAGAGCTGTAATTTTGTAAAACTAATTTAGAGAGATCCTGTATTTTAAATGCCTCTGTTTCAAAGCTGAAATATTTATTACCAAGCCAGATGTGCACATTGCCTCTGCTCTTACAAGACTGAGATAGTTATTTACTGTTAACAGGTCTAGTCTTGTTGATTTTGATCGATCGATAAGTTGCTCTCAAAAAAACGGAAATTATGATTCAACCTAATGAAATACAGATTGTAATCAAGTTATTGTTATCGCGTTACTCCAATTTTTCATAAAATATGGTCAATTGGTCGCAATACAATTTATAACATGCTTGATCAACAGAATGAACATGAATTTATATTGGCCAAAACTCGTTTTATAAATTAATTTTAATAATTAAATTGTGTAGATATATTTTGAATGATTTTTTAATCAAGTTATAAGAATGATTATTTTTTACAACTCGTCTCATTTCGAAATATCTCTCGTGCGTATAAAAAATTTGAATGATGCAATATTTATTAAATCGAACATAGATTATATTGTCATTGTGTAATTAGTAAATAATCAACTTAGGAACTACGATTAGTATAAACAATATCAAATGGAAATAATTTAGGAATAAAAAGATACAATAGTTAATTAAAATATTCCTAATTACATACTGATTGCACTTACGTAAAATATATGGAATTAGTTCAAATTGGAATGCATCAATAATGACGTAAGGTTATATTACCTGATTAGATATATAGATAGCAATTAATTGAAGTGGATTATTGTAGTATTTTACCTGCAATAACAATTTATTTAGATAAGTGTATATATAAAGCAATTAATATTTTAATTGTGGTATTCATTATTTTGCAGCAGATATGTCTCAATCAGATTTTTTGCCGGAACCTAAAGGGTTCTCAACAAAAGCTATACATTCCGGTCAAGATCCAGATAGATGGGATTCTATGTGCATTGTACCTCCAATCGTTTTATCTACTACATTCAAACAATATGGCCCCGCACAATTCAAGGTATTACTTTCGAATTTAAAAATTAAGTTTTTATTTATTTTTTTTTTAATTTTAGAAATACGAATATGGTAGATCTGGTAATCCATCTAGGGACGTTCTGGAGGGCTCTTTGGCATCTTTAGAAGATGCTAAGCACGCAGTATGTTTCGCATCTGGCTTGGGGGCATTATCATCACTTATGAGTATTTACGGGCACGGAGATCACATCGTAAGTTGCAATGACATGTACGGAGGTAATTTTAGACTCTTGGACAAGGTTGGACGGAAGTTTGGAATTGAATTGACGCCCGTCGATGCAACAGATATAGATAATGTTAAGAGAGCAATGAAACCCAATACAAAAGTAATTTAATCTATTTACAACCGTAAAAAACAATTTACAAATTTCTCTTTTTTTTCCAGTTAATTTTTATTGAGAGTCCAACAAATCCGCTGCTTAAAGTTATTGACATCAAAATGATAGCGGAAGTGGCAAGAAATAACCATGCATTTCTAGCGGTAGATAACACATTTTTGACGCCATTTTTACAAAGACCTTTAGACATGGGCGCCGATTTAACAACTTACTCCTTAACCAAATACATGAATGGCCATTCCGACGTTATTATGGGTGCAATAGTGACGAATAATTCCGAATTACATAGTAAATTGAGGTTCCTACAAAACGGTAAGTCTATTAAATATATTATTTCGAACAATTACTTCCTGCTCTAAATTTCAAGTTAGGATCAGTCATTATAATAGGGTTCTGTGTTGTTACTTGCCAAAATGTATCTGAGGATATAATATTAATTTAGAATATGTCTTATTAGTAAAGACCGGACGCATCAGGCCGAAATTACGATGGACCATATAAATAGTCTATAACATCGCTAAGTACAACACGCAGTTATTGAATAGCACTATTTAATCGGTTATACGCACATCTGCTTTTTGCCGTTGAATTGTGGCGCAATTACTTCAATATTACCCTTAAATTCCTTTCTTCATGGGCGTAGATAGAAACGTGTGGAATTTTTATACTTGATTTTATTTGTTAGTTTATACAGGCGGCCCAAAATGACCGAAGGGGTTTGAGTTCATTATAACTTCTTATTTAAGAGATAATTATTAATTTTTTTTAATTTTAAATACAGTATATTAATGGAGAATATTTTTAATTTAATTATGAAAAATTATATCTCGCAAGTGGTGGCCATTTTCTGCTCTTCGCATTCGTGCTCTTTCCAAAACATTTTCCATAACCTTTCGCAAAACTTCAGGTGTTATGTTGTTGATTTCGTCGCGTATATTATTTTTTAATTGCTGTGTGGTTCGAGGCTTATTAATATAGACTTTTCCTTTCAAATAACCCCAAAGGAAACAGTCTGAAGCGGTTAAATCCGGTGAACGCGGAGGCCAATTAAAATCGCTTGTACAGGAAATAATTCATTCACCAAAGATGTCGCGTAAAAGAGCCATTATGTCCCACGCAGTGTGCGCTCTGGCTCCATCCTGTTGGAACCATACTTGCGGATGGTTTTTCACGGCTGGCCTTAAAAAATTTCCCAACATTGTCCGATATCTAACACCAGTGATGGAAACGGCGACACCGTGTTCATTTTCAAAACAATATGGGCCAATTATCCTTTCCGACGAAACACCGCACCAAACGGTACACTTAAGTGAGTGTAATTCTCGCTGTTGAACTACTCTTGGATTTTCCGTAGCTCATATCCTGCAGTTTTGCCTATTAACGAACCCATTTAATTGGAAATGGACTTCGTCGCTCATAATTAAATTATGAATAAAATCATGATTTTCTTCTGCTTTTTGACGAAAATAAATTGCATAATCAAGTCGTTGCTGGTAATCTGTCGGTATCAATTGTTGGACAAGCTGAATTTTGTATGGAAACATTCTTATTGTATGCAAAATTCTCTGCAGCGACCCTCTTGAGAGGCCAAGTTGTGTCGAACGTCTCCTGGTTGATGTTTCTCCATCTTCCCGAATACTCTCCTGTACCCGTTCAATATTGTCATCCGTGTGCACCGTTCGTCGTCTGCCGGCACCAGGATGGTTCCTTACTGCCCCTTGTTCTCGAAAATTTGCAGCCAGACGGTTTATTGTTGACCCTGAGGGTCCAACCCGCACATTAAAATAACGGCGTTATGCACGCTGAGTCAAAACAATGGATCGTTGATTTGAGAAATAAAGTTCAACGATTTTGGCACATTGTTCAATTGTGTACTGTTCCATTTTAAATTCTCCAAGTCTTCTTTACAAAATACTGAAAACAAAAAAAAAATTATAATAAAAAAGTTATTAGGAATTAAAACCTCTTCGGTCATTTTGGGCCACCCTGAGTACGGTGAGTTAGTTTCTTTTTTCATTGTTTTAACTGTTAATTGGAAAACAAACGGGTGGTGATCTATAAAATACATTTTTATTTGTTCATTTTGTAGTTCAAGTTGAGTAAAGAAGTATTAATATTAACTAGCAATAGTTTCTCAAGGTTCTCTTCTGTAAAATTTGTTCTCTTTGAATGAAATACATCCTTGTAGATAGAAAACGTCATTTCTACATCGCAACTGGTTATAGGTGTATACTGGAAATATTCTTTTATTTCAGCGTATTTAGCAGTTCGATTTTGAGGACACAATTGCCGCAACAATACAAAATATGCAAATAATATAGAAAATGCATATATAATAATAAAATTGCATATAACGGGTGTTCAGAAACATTCGAAGTCAAGTGGGCTCTGAACAAAAAATCGTATATCTTTACTTAAGTACATTTGCTTGTATGATAACCTATAAAATTGTATTAAGTAAATGTATCAATCTATATCAGACATGACTTCATATTTTCAAGGACTACTTTGACTTCGAATGTTTCTGAACACCCGTTATTATGCAAATATGCAAATTTATGCAAACTGCATATAATCCGGCTTTTAGTTATTACAATGAAAAAAAGAAACTCGCCGTACCTTATTTATCTTGCGAAATATAAACTAAGAAATAAAATAATTTTTAAAAACTTCTCACGGTAGCTACGCATATGAAGAAAGGCATTTTACTGTAAAATTGAAGTAATTGCGTCGTAATTCAACGACAAAAAATAGATGCGCGGTTAACCGAAAGAATAGTGCTATTCAATAACTGCGTGTTGTACTTGGCAATGTTATATAACTATTTATTCCATCGTAATTTCGGCCCGCTGCGTCCGGTGTCTAGTTATAACAGGTGACGTAAATGATGACGTATCACAATAGCGTCACTTCCATATTACCCTACATTGCCTCTCGCAGAAACACAAAGTTCCTCAACCTTTTATAACAGGGTAAAAGATGTTATGTCGCGATAAAAATGCTAATGTTTTGTATTAGTAGTGTGTTGTTGTTACGTCCTACAGATGGCGCTGTTTTTACCTATCACATGTATGACATACGCATGTTTTTACCTGTCACAGGTGTGACATCTATATAACAAGTGTTCATTTGAAAAGTCAATCTAGTAGCATGTGATTTACTGAGAACATTTTGAAGTATGTCGTAAATTAGAATTTACTACTTAACCTACGAAGTCGTATATTTTGACAGTTTCATACATACAAAAAAATAACAAATAATAGGTATTTATTGAAAACTATAACAAATGTTGAAAATGTTGTCCTTCAAGATCAATGCACTTTAAAATCCTCCGTTCAAAATTTCTGATGATATTCTACAACATTACTGGATTGTTATTAATTTCCATGCATTTCTGTTCGATTCTCTGTAGCATATCATTCAAATTCAATATAGGTGTTCGAAATATGTTATTTTTTAGAAAAGGCCACAAGAAGAAGTCGCAAGGTGTTAAAACGCATGAACCTGCAGGCCAGGCAATTTCAGTATTTCGACTAATTATACGCTCATCAAAAAATTCTCTTAAATAATCCAAAGATTCTGCAGTACAGTAACAAGGTGCTCCGCCTTGTTAGAAATATGCATGTTGAAGTTCATCATCATGCAACTGATTGACAAATGGTTGTAAAATTTCCGTACGGTACCTTTGAGCAGTTAACGTTCCCTGAAAAAATATTGGTCTAATGATTCGCCTTTAGCTTATCGCTGTCCAAACACCAATTTTCTCTGGATGTAGCGATTCTTCATTAATTACATGTGGATTTTCACTACTCCAAATTCTTGTATTTTGTGAATTTAGGTATCCCGTTTTATAAAACCATGCTTCATCAGTAAAGATGACTCTTTGCGAAAGTTCTCCATTATTGTTCATATTTACAAACCAATTACAAAACTGTAGTCTACGTGAGTAATCAATTTCTAACAATTCTTGTACTGCTGTGACACGGTATGGATAAAGTTGCATATCTTTTTTTAATAACTTGTGAGTTGAACCAACAGAAAGGTTTATTTGTTGACTCAAATGTCGAACAGATGTTTGTGGTTCATTTTCTATTATTTCTTCAACACGATTGACAACTTGAGGTGTACGTTTCTTAACTGCTCCGCTGCCTGTTTTTCTTAAGAGACTACCAGTTTCAGAAAAAAGTTTTAAAGTTCTATCCAAAGTATTCTTAAATTGTATATAATCTATTACAAAATGTGGAAACTCAACTTGAAATTCTACCATGCAGTCTTGAACTGAATAAACCCATAAACCATCAATTTTATTACCACATCGAAAATAAGCCTGAACTAAAAAAAATTTATGTTCTAAAGTGAAAGCCATTTTAAAACTGAGAAGCAATTTATTTAAACCAGAATCGACGCCCGATTATTTATTGCACTAACTGATATTTGTGATTGACATTATCAAATGTCATTTGAATTTACGTTTACAGAACAACAAACACATATTAATATATTTGCGTCTTATTCTATCAAAATTTCAAAGTAACCTAGATTGACTTTTCAAATGAACACTTGTTAATAGGTACTATATAAAAACGCACGTATTCGAATGCAACGTTGTGACAAAATTTCAAAGCAATCGGTTAAGAACTTTCGGAGATTTAAGATTTTGAACAAAGGAGCAATGGCATTTTTATTTACATAGATTTACGAGTCGGTACGTATTTCGACGAATTATCTTCATCAACATTACATTTTGAAGGAATCAGTAAAATAGCGAAATAAACGGGATTAAACTTTTATATAAAAACTTATTAATTTTACAAATAAATGGAAACAAATTGTTATTGTAACTTAACGTGCGCAAATTTTTAATTAAACCTTTAAACATATCACCCAGTATCTCTTTTTCTGAATTAAAAATAATTTCGAAATTTAATGCAATAGTATTTAAATAATCAGGTTCATTATCACTACTCTTAAATTACATTATAATATAGACTGCTTACGAGTTTGCAGTAGATATATTATAATCTTTTTCTGATTATTTTTTTGCAAGAATTTGTTGGTTAATAATTTTTCTTTAAAACTACCATAATGATAAACTATCACTGTATGATATTATTGCATTCGTTTATCAAAAGACAAACAGCTAAACAGTTTCTCAAGAATTGTAACACGTTTTATCTGCGTTAATCGTACAATATTTAAATATCATTGCGTCAGAAATATTTTTTTTTATTATTGCTGTTATTTAAATATACCTATAGGTAGTTTTAATGTACGTGTTCTTGTGTAGGACTTTAGTATATCAGCTATTTTCAACAAATAAATAATAGCACTTAAGTCAAGTTATATGTCTGAAGTCACTGAAGTGTCAGATTTCATATTGAAACAAATTTATACTATTCTGAATGAATTAGGGTAAAGTGGAAATAAAACTAATGGTTAAAATCATTAAAATGTCCGACTCAAACTGCTTAAATCAAATGTTGTTGACATATTACAAAAATAAGAACATAATTTCGGATGTCACATAAATGAAAATTGCAAATGAGTACCAACAATAAGATATACATATATATATTTATTATTTTCTCAAGTATGTATTGTTGCATATAATTATTAGAGAACGGACACGCTTACCACCCAGTGCAGTACTGGCGAAAGGCTGTATTTCTAAAATATTTAATTTTATTTATATAATTGGAAAACGAACGGGTGGTGATCTATAAAATGACGAAATACATATTTATTTGTTGAAAAATTGTATTTATAAAGTTTTTAATTTTATTTATATAATTGGAACATTTTTATTTGTTCATTTTGTCGTTCAAGTTGAGTAAAGGAGTATTAATATTGACTAGCAATAGTTTCTCAAGGTTTTCTTGTGTCAATTTTGTTCTCTTTGAATTAAGTACATCCTTATAAATAGAAAACGTCCTTTCTACATCGCAACTGGTTATAGGTGCATACTGGAAATATTCTTTTATTTCTTCATATTTAGCCGTTAGATTTTGTGGAATTGTCTCCATACATAATTGCTGCAATGTAATTAAATCTGGATTTCTATTAAGAATTGCTTCAAACTTTTGCCGAAGGCCACATCCGAAGTCACTTGGAATACTTTTCAAATTATTAACAGCCACATCTAATGTGGTTAATCCGTCATTTAATTTGAGATTTCGATTTTCAAAATAAGTGATTAGTTTTGACAATTTTCCAAAGTGTTCGTGAAGAAAGTACAACTGATTTTTTAAATTTGGGATTTGTGTGAGCTCCTTGCACTCACCAATACTTCTAGCATCCTCCTTTAGCAGTGTTACGAAATGTTTTAGACTATCGAAATTCTCAGCATAATAACTAGTAGCTTCCAGCCATGTTCCCCATCTAGTTATTACTGGAGTGGAAGGCAGTGACAGAGATGGAAATTTTTCCCTGAAAAGAGCTACTCTCAATGGTGCTTTTCTGAAAACTTTTTTAAAAGCTGATACAAGTCTATCAACTTCCGAAAAAGCGTCTCTGATATATTCACAGATTCTGTGGAGAGCATGTGCTACACAAGTAATATGCAGCATATTAGGTTATGTTTTCTTCAATAGTCTGCCTGTTTTTAACATATACGCAGCACTATCACTGACAAATAAAAGTACTTTTTCTTTGTACGTGGTGTCCGAATGAAGCATTTTTTGCATATTCTGCTTAATGGTTTCAGCAACTGTTTCCGCATCAACTCTATTTATAACACTTGTTGCTATTACATATGAGTTATAGGGAATAGTTGGATGTAGTACACCAGCTACAACATTTTATCCATATGTATTGATTTAAAAGATGCCTTCTAATGCGTTCTACTGTTCTCGTATAGCACCTAGAAACATAATATTTGCGTAAAGTTGATTCATCAGGAACATTTCGACCAGTATATTTTTTCAGAAATATTTTTAAAGTGGGATTGCTAAGTTTATTTAATGGAATATTAGCCGCCATAAAAGTTTTACAGAGTTCAGATGTGTTTGCGATCCTAAGTGACGAATTTTTGACGATATTTTACGGATTTTGTAATAAATTTCGGAATCCCTGACAATGGACATACAATCAGTATGACCGTCAATCCAACTCGCCATTGTTTTACAATGCCCTTCTCGACATTCTTCCATATCATGTCTGAAAAAGTAACTTAAACAATGCTCTAGATCTAAATAAATGAAAACTAAAAATGTGTGCGTAAGTTATTGAAACTGAACGAAATTCAATGCACACTCTTACGTCGAAATAATTGGTAGAAATAGATTCAATCAAACGATATTAAACAGGATCTATCACAAAAATTACGATGTAATTAACAGTTAAAACTATGAAAACAAGAAACTTACTCACAGCACTTTATTTATCTTACGAAATATAAACTAATAAATAAAATGCACTATAAAAACCCCGCTTCTATCTACGCTCATGAAAACACTTTAAAAAGCACTATATTCTCGGAATACAATAGCTGGCTTGTCCATTGTTATCGCGGCGAGACCAGGTGTCCGAGTAAGTCAAACAAATACTTCATTGAATTACGCCGGGATGTACTGAGCGACGTTATACGCAATTCCAATTGCCGATTGCGTTTTATGGAAATTGCGTCCGTTCTCTAATAATTATACATCTCCAAAATATAAATTATATATACAAGCTGTCCCGTATCGTTCAAATTTTAGGAGTGTAAAGTAGACTTCATTTCAAGTAACAATAACGCAAAACTTGTATATCCATTTTTATTTGTTTGAAAGTTACAGATCTATGAATATGATTGTCAGATCATGAAAAAAAATGTAATCCTAAAGTCAATACAAACTGATTTTATATAAAAAAAAGTTATACGATTCAATAACAGGCCTGTGATTGTTAACATCACATAATAAAATGTTATCCTAAAATAAATAAACACGTGTCGTAGTGCATACAGTAATTTCTTGGAGATCTACAAAAAAGAGTCCTGGAAATTGATTTATGATAAAGAAGGTTCTTCCTTATTTCGAAAGTGCAGAACCATGAATATCATACAATAAACAAATGATCACATGACTGTTAACGTTGCATTTTTTAATAAAGGATTACATTACGTTTCAGTTCATACAACAGATTATTAGTGAGTGGACACGTTTTGTTTATTCAAAATGCCTTACCGATTTTCTTCTCAAGAGTATGCGGACATCCATTTTGTGTATGGCTACTGTAACGGCAGTGCACGTATTGAATACCGACATCGGTTTCCCGATAGGCGCATTCCTCATTACAGAACGTTTCTGGAAGTACACAGACAATTTCGGGAATGCGGACACCGTGATTATCATTTCGACCGAGTAAATTTGCTAGCAGACTTAGAGGAAGAAGCAATAGTTATTGTTACAAGGGATCCAACTCTCAGTGTACGTCGAATCGCTAGATAACTAGGAGTGCCACGAACGACAGTTTGGCGAATTTTAAAACGTGAGGGCTTATATCCATATCACTATCGCAGGGGACACGGTTTGCTTGATGCAGACCACTATGCTCGTCTAGTTTATTCGACCTGGATATTAAGACAGTCACGGCTTCATTTTAATTTCTGCTGGACTGATGAATTTACGTTTACGAGAAGTGGTGTTACAAATCTGAGAAACCTGCACAGGTGGTCATCAGAAAATCCCAAAGCTATACGCCCATTTAAATTTCAACATGAATAATCTATTAATGTTTGGGCGGCCCTAATCGATGACTTGTTGATTGGTCCCGTAGTTCTTCCTGGGAGTTTAAATGCGGACAATTACCTTCAATTTCTTATTGACGAACTGCCAGATCTTTTAGAGGATGTCTCACTGAATGTTCGACGAGACATGTGATTTCACATGGATGGGGCACCACCACATTTCGGAATTGCTGTCCGAAATTGGGTTAACGTCAATTATCCAAGATGGATTGGTCGAGGTGGTCCTGTTGCATGGCCACCCAGATCACCCGATCTTAATCCCCTTGACTTTTAATTATGAGGGTACATGAAAAATTTAGTCTACGCGTAAGTTTCGAACATAAGAGAGAAGAGTTGTTTAATCGTATTCACCTGGCTGCCGAGCAAATCCGACAAAACAAGTATGAAATTCGGATAAGTACTTCTTCTGTTGGCTTACGGGCACAAGCCTACATTCAACAAGGAGGCGGACATTTCGAAAATATTATTAATTGAACTAAAGTCTCTAACTTTGAAACAAATAAAAATGGATATACAAGTTTTGCGTTTTTGTTACTTGAAATGAAGTCTACTTTACACTCCTAAAATTTGAACAGAACGGTACACTTGTATATACATTCAATATTATGAACACTAAATCCTTAATAATATACAATTATAAGTTAAGCTTGTTTGATTATTATTTTTGGAAAGATACCAGCGGCTTTAGCTGTCATTTCTATTGTAACAATTGTAAAAGTACGGTCAGTTAACAAAAAATTTTGGGACATGGTGTGCCTTAACCACTTCCAGAATTCTAAAATTTACATATTGTAAATGCACTTTGCCAGACATTTACTGACGTTTACTAAATTGGAGGTTATGTATTTTGCATCAATTCTGATAATCTGTGCAAAAAAATGTTAGGATTTAAAAACTAATTCATGTGCATTGCTTATCAGATGGAATTAAAATGCATTCTAATTACTTTTAATACGATTATGCCTGTTATTTATTTATAAAAGTTACAATTATTCATTCTTATTTTGTATGTCCTCAATACTTGGTTATAGCTCCATTGACTTTAATTACTTTGTGTAATCTTCGTGGCATAGAAGAAATAAGTTGCTGCGTATACACTAGTGTAATTTGCTGCCATGCATCAGTAATTCGTTGCCTAAATTGATTCACATTTTGTGGTCGAAAATCGTGCTTAAGTATCTCTTTAACAAATGTTCCCCATACGTTTTCGATGGGATTAAAGTCGGGACTTTTTGATCGCCATTGTAAAACATTGGACTAATTGACACAAGCTTTTTTCTGTGCGATTGTCAAATCATGCGGGATCTAACGCATACAAATATTTTTAACGGTCAAATCTTCATGCAATACCTTACGTATGCTTGCAATCTTGCATTGTCTATTCGAGCGCAGGATCGATGTTTTCTGGTGCAACAAACGATTTTAGCCAATCTTCTTTAAATCCGTCCCGTAAGGGAACGATTGAAAGTACTAAACTAGTAATAGAACAGTGGTTTCAAAAGATCCTTCATTGCCAAAAGTAGTAGTTGATCAATGCACTGTTGTTGAGGTGATTCACGTCGAAAGTGAATCAGTAAGTCATCGGTCGAAAATTATGTACATTGAAAAGTCAATCTAGTAGCATGTGATCTACTGAGAACATTTTGAAGTATGTCGTAAATTAAAATTTACTACTTAACCTACGAAGTCGTATATTTTGACAGTTTCATACATACAAATAAATAACAAATAATAGGTATTTATTGAAAACTATAACAAATGTTGTAAATGTTGTCCTTCAAGATCAATGCATTTTAAAATCCTCCGTTCAAAATTTCTGATGATATTCTGCAACATTACTGGATTGTTATTAATTTCCATACATTTCTGCTCGATTCTCTGTAGCATATCATTCAAATTCAATATAGGTGTTCGAAATATGTTATTTTTTAGATAAGGCCACAAAAAGAAGTCGCAATGTGTTAAATCGTATGAACGTGCAGGCCAGGCAATTTCAGTATTTCGACTAATTATACGCTCATCAAAAAATTCTCTTAAATCCAAAGATTCTGCAGTACAGTGACAAGGTGGCTCCGTCTTGTTGGAAATATGCATTTTGTAGTTCATGATCATGCAACTGATTGACATGTGGTTGTAAAATTTCCGTACGGTACCTTTGAGCAGTTAACGTTCCCTGGAAAAATATTGGTCTAATGATTCGCCTTTAGCTTATCGCTGTCTAAACACCAATTTTCTCTGGATGTAGCGATTCTTCATTAATTACATGTGGATTTTCACTACTCGAAATTCTTGTATTTTGTGAATTTAGGTATCCCGTTTTATAAAACATGCTTCATCAGTAAAGATGACTCTTTGCGAAAGTTCTCCATTATTGTTCATATTTACAAACCAATTACAAAACTGTAGTCTACGTGGGTAATTAATTTCTAACAATTCTTGTACTGCTGTGACACGGTATGGATAAAGTTGCATATCTTGTTTTAATAACTTGTGAGTTGTATCAACAGAAAGGTTTATTTGTTGACTCAAATGTCGTACAGATATTTGTGGTTCATTTTCAATTATTTCTTCAACACGATTGACAACTTGAGGCGTACGTTTCTTAACTGCTCCGCTGCCTGATTTTCTTAAGAGACTACCAGTTTCAGAAAAAAGTTTTAAAGTTCTATCCAAAGTATTCTTAAATTGTATATAATCTATTACAAAATGTGGAAACTCAACTTGAAATTCTACCATGCAATCTTGAACTGAATAAACCCATAAACCATCAATTTTATTACCACTTCGAAAATAAGCCTGGACTAAAAAAAGTTTATGTTCTAAAGTGAAAGCCATTTTAAAACTGAGAAGCAATTTATTTAAACCAGAATCGACGCACGATTATTTTATGCACTAACTGATATTTGTGATTGACATTATCAAATGTCATTTGGATTTACGTTTACGGAACAACAAACACATACTAATATATTTGCGTCTCATTCTATCAAAATTTCAAAGTAACCTAGATTGACTTTTTAAATGAACACACGTTATTATACATACTTCTAAGTTGAATTTTTGAAATTTTTCCTAACTTAATTGCCACGAATCTTCAAATATTTTTATAGAAAAATATAATTATAAAATTACACATTCTATATGCAAAATTATATATGTAGGATACCTTAAATCTCTCACTATCTGATTATATTAATTAAATTACATATATTAATTTAATCCGATCATAAAAAGTGATATAAAATCAGAATAGAACTGAATTGATTTATATTTTTTCTACTTAATTATTAAACCACTTAGAAATGTTTTCCGCCGACCATATGTCTCAATTATCTTATCAAGCAATGCATATATATTGCTTTTTTATTGATCATTATGGTTAATGGAGATTGTACATATTATAAACAAATCGAGCAGGTTTTCAAATTGACATGACCGATTTATTTTATACCGGTATTTATTAGGATATGTATATACAAGGATCGTATGAGAAGTACACGCGTTTGAAGACAGATGACACCTTGTGTCAAAATCTCTGCATTACCGACTGTGAGTACTATTCTTTAGTTGGCGTCTGTCAAAATTTCGAGAAATTCGTCGAATAATGTTGTTTTGAAAGCTGTTGAAAGTGAGGAAGTATTTGAGGAATCGTGAAAAAAGAACAATACCTATCAGTAGTGATTCGATTTCTTTTTTTGGATGGCTAAACGTCTGCAGAAATCAAAAAGGAATTGGATGTAGTTTACAACGACCATGCACCTTCGTTGACTACCATCAGATACTGGTTTAATGAATTTAAGCGTGACCGAACATCCGTCTTTAATAAAGAGCGGTCAATTCGTCCTATTGAAGTGACTACGGACGATTCGAGCAATAAAGTTCACCATATGGTATTAACAGACCACCGGGTGAAAATTAGAGAGATTCCTAACATGGTAAACATCTCAATTGAACGTGTGCAAAACATACTTCACGAAAAATTGAGTATGGGAAAGCTATCGGCAAGTCTGCTGACGATTGATCAAAAACGAACTAGCGCGATAACTTCAAAGCAATGTTTTGACATGTTTAATCATTTTTTTTGCAGCCTTTATCAACTTCCTTCAAAACTTAATTTTCTCAGCTAAACTTAAACACACTCTCTTGGACATCTTAACTGATTCTTAAACAAAAACAAACTGAACCTGTTTGCGAATTACATAAGTAATCTAGGCTTCGACTACATACATATAAAATGGGTCTTCCCCGGGATTCTCACAGAAATCTATTGTACCTAATTTGGCGTTATGAACGCGTTAAGAACCTTTTCAAAACAGTGCGTCATAAAAATGGAGTTCGTGCTAATGTTAGGTAGAAATGGGAAACCCGAAGTGGCCAAAATCCCAATAAATGTATAAAAATTTATACATGAAATTCCGGTAACTATTTTACAGATTCACTATATGCAGGGCTTTTTACATGAAATTTCATTAAAATATTCTAGGGCTTGAAAAAATGTCACTCCACTATAAAGAGTTTTTCACTATATAGAGTTTCACTGTAAATAGTGTCGACTGTAATTGACTTTTTTTAACGCTAAGAAATAAGTAATTAAACTTCTAGTTTCAAAAATTCTTTTATTGTAAATACCACTACAGTATTGTTTCGCCATACAATGGCTTCATCAGGTTTTTTTTAAATATCAAAACTCCTACTTTTCAAAAGTATAGTAACAATAATTTTACGAATATGTTGAATTACGATCATAAGCGACAACTCTTAACTGCTTTTTGCTAATATTTTTAGAAATTGTAAATCAAGCTTTCACAAATTGTCTAATGTCATTTTCAATAAGGTTAATTGCTTAGATATACTACTAAAGACTCGTTTTACAAGGAAGCAAATAAACTGTATTCATATTTTAACCATAACTGTTCTATATATTAACTGAAAACAACTCCAACTACTATTACAGATATAAAAGATAATATTACCACTTTATCATAATAAATCACTTTTAAATAAGATGTTTTATAATAGCCTTGTTGTTCAGTTTAATACCGATTATCTCAATACAGCTTAATCTGTCTGTAATACAATATTTAATACTACGACACAATTAAATTTAATAAGTTCATCAATCTGATTATTATATTCTAGAAATATTTACCGGATAATGATTTGTAAATATATTTTAAACAGTTTATTGTTTTAATTTATTATATTACTTCCTCCGTCCAGAAATAACAGTGATTGGTGATTTAATAAAAAATTAGAAAAGTATAGCAAGCGCCAATTAAGTTGGCGCGAGGAGGGGGTGCGCAGAAGCCGTTTTTAAAAACGTCCACCCCCACTACTCAAGTAATTGTCAGAATACTTTTGTCGTTGACGTTTGACGGAACATAATGTCTTTGCTAGGGGATCATAAAGTGATACACGCTCAGAGGTTAGAATTATTTGACATTTAATGTAAAACCAAATACAAATCTCCCCACTACTTCTAATCCTGCGCGAACTTACCCCTCCTCGCGCCAACTTAATTGGCGTTTGCTATACATATACCTTGACTGCTTATAAGTAAATGTCAGATTTGACGCTAAAAGTGAGGTTAAGAGTAAAGAGTAATACGTAATTTGAAAACATATTAAAATTTTCTGCGTTATTTGTAAAATAAAAGTGTATCTTTAAAAACATTCTTTTAGCGAAAAATTTCAAAATGATCTGTCTCAAATATGGACAATTCAATCAATGTTTTAGCTACAATTTCACAAAAAAACCTGATTTGGCTTCAAACTTACAGCAAGCTCTCTACCATCCATTTTTAGAACTCAGTAACAGCGGCAAGTCCCATATGTCAAAGGATCACTTACAAAGAAATGAGATGCTACCATTTGTCATGAATTGTGACTAGAGAATACAATCCCCGAGCATGTTTTTCAATCCCGGGATTACGGGATTTTTGAAGCGTAATTCCGCGATTAGACTATGTGGTTTCTAATTAGGCTCAAATGAAAAAACATAAGTAATTTCTTAAAAATTATTTATAAATATTGTTGCACAACACACAACATACTAAAATAAGGAACAAAAAAGACAATACAAAAAACTATTTAGAATTTCGAAAATACAATCGCAGAAATATCAAAGCATCCAATGTTTGACTTCCAAGCCCGCTTCGTAGTTTATTGCCAACATAAGCAGCAGCTGAAAACGCTCGCTCAGGTTCTACACTGGTTGGAGGAATAGACAATAGATATTTATATGCTAATTCTAAGTGATATCGACGAACTCCTCCATTTTTGAACAGGCTCATTTCGCGTCTAATACTATTTACCAACCCCGATTCATTTTGTACTTTACATAAATTAGCATCTCCATGGCTCTTATTAATTTCCAGCTGTAACTTTTCCTTTAGTGTCACTTGGGGTTGGGAGGTTTCTTGCCTTGGCTCATCATCTGTTTGTGATCCTGATCATTCTTCCTCTTCCGTGTCATCTCGACTATTTAGTCTTTTAACAATACTCTTTATTTGCGCCCTCACTAAAGCCTGTGTAGGAACTGGAAATAAGTCAAGCCATTCCAAATCCGATAATAACTGATTTTCATCATCTTTTCGTGGATTTTGTAAATAATTCAACACACCAGTTAAATCATCATTTCGTTGTTGCTTTATACGTTCCACTAAGGATGTTTTCATTTTAGCGCTGAGTTTTTGCTAGACAATTGTTTTATAAGAAATTTTAAAGCGGCATCAGCTGTGCATAAATTAGCATCTCGTCGACAGATTGCTTCTATTGTTAATTTAATTGGGGTCGGCACATCAACAATTTTATTTACCAAGTCAAAATCAGCATCTTCTAAACGGATTGGATGATTGAGATCTATAAGAGCTTTTTGAATGCAGGTTTTTAAAAGAGAAAATCGTTCCAGCATGGTTAAAAGACTATTCCACCTGGTTTTACAGTAAGGAGTGACGGCTCTTTTTCACGTTCAATCTTGACATATTTTTGACATACTGTTTCATTTTTCAATGGTGATCTTTTGAAATACACTACAACTCTGCGGATTTTCTTTATCAGGTCATTAATGTTTTCATCTTCCGTTAACTCTGGTATGTGTTCTCGCGCAAGTTCATTTTGTGACATTAAGATTAAACCTGATTCTGGTCAGTCTAACTCTTATAAATTTTCATCATCATCGCTATCGTTCAAATAATCAGCAGTTACAGCTGGTTCATTTATAGTATCATCTGAGTCTGAGGTAGGGCTGTCTTGCCTGTCTTGAAAATAATTCTTTATTTTATAAAGCACATCATCACAGACGGCCAAATTAATACTATGTGTGAGACACAGTTGTTGTTCAGTGCAAACAAGCTGTCCCACCTTTATCATAACGTTCGGTCCATCGGTTACAGTAGCCACGATATCAGTTTCCAGGGAAATATCAAATTTACTTAGACGCTCTTTCAATATACGAAGACAATTTTCAGCCGTCATACTTCCATGAATAGGAACGAGTCCTCCTAAGCTCCAAATTTTTTTATATGAGTGAACGTTGACAGTCATGTATCGTTTATTGGACGTTGATGTTCACTCGTCGAAAGATAGACTGAATCTTTCACCTGCACTTTTCAAATGTTTTAATTCTGCAGTTACTTGTTTTCTGATTTTTTCACTGTAATTCATAACACGCTTTCGAATTGTGACGGCTGATTTTGGTAAATCCAATATTTATCCAACGGTGTTCAGAAAATCCTTATGTCTCAGGCAGTCATAGAATGCAAATCGCTGTACTTAAATCTATACAATTTAACCTTAAATAAAATATCATTCAAAATCACACAGAAAGTTAACGTTTTTTCTGTTAAATAAATGTTAGGTATATGAATATTAAATATACAAGGACAATATGTTTTATTAAATTTATCACAGCATATGTTCAAAATGTTGACCATCAAAACTTAATTTGTTTTGTAAATCGACTATGCTGTAAACTAGAATTTTAAAAATGGATGTTTTTGAATAAGGAAACACAAAATAATGTAAAAGTGTTAAAAATTAGGACGATCTTGGAGAAAACAGGTTCTTACTAATAAGTCTTATCATCAAAAAATTCTCGCAGATATTCCAGAGTCGTTTGTGCAATACAAGTGTCCCGTATCGTTATGTTCAAATTTTAGGAGTGTAAAGTAGACTTCATTTCAAGTAACAATAACGAAAAACTTGTGTATCCATTTTTATTTGTTTCAAAGTTACAGATTTATGAATGTGATTGTCAGATCATGAAAAAAAATGTAATCCTAAAGTCAATAAAAACTGATTTTATTTAAAAAAGTTCAATTAATAATATTTTCGAAATGTCCACCTCCTTGTTGAATGAAGGCTTGTGCCCGTAAGCCAACAGAAGAAGTACTTATCCGAATTTAATACTTGTTTTGACGGATTTGCTCGGCGCCAGGTGAATATGATCCAACAACTCTTCTCTTTTGTTTTCGAAACTTGCGCGTAGACTAAATTTTTCATGTACCCCCATAAATAAAAGTCGAGGGGATTAAGATCGGGTGATCTGGGTGGCCATGCAACAGGATCACCTCGACCAATCCATCTTGGATAATTGACGTTAACCCAATTTCGGACACCAATTCCGAAATGTGGTGGTAGGAGCAACACCACATTTCGGAATTGGTGTCCGAAAGCTATACGCCCATATAAATTTCAACATGAATTTTCTATGAACGTTTGGGCGGCCCTAATCGATGACTTGTTGATTGGTCCTGTCGTCCTTCCTGGGAGGTTAAATGCGGACAATTACCTTCAATTTCTTATTGACGAACTGCCAGGTCTTTTAGAGGATGTCCCACTGAATGTTCGACGAGACATGTGGCTTCACATGGACGGGGGTCCATGTCAGAACAGCAACAAATATTATTTTTTTAATTTATAGAAAACAAAAAAAAATTATCAGAAGTGGGATTCGAACCCACGCCCTCAGAGATGACCAGAACGCTCGAGAACCTGTATAACGGGCAAGGTAAACCTTGAGTCTGGCGGCTCAGACCGCTTGGCCATCCCGACAGATACAAGTAATATTGTTAAAAATACTTATAAATATAAAAATTTTGAAATTATATTTATATTTTATATAAATATTATTATTGTTTATAGTTCTCGTACAAAAAATATTGTACTAACTTCGTGCGTGAAACATTTCGCGAATTCGTGTCCATAAAGCGCTCGCCTGCGGCTCGCGCTTTAAACTGGTCACTCATTCGCGAAATATGATTTCACGCACTTGGTTCGTAAATAACTATTATATAATTGGAAAACGAACGGGTGGTGATCTATAAAATTACGAAATACATATTTATTTGTTGAAAAGTTGTATTTATAAAGTTTTTAATTTTATTTTATTTATATAATTCGAAAACAAACGGGTGGTGATCTATAAAATTACGAAATGCATATGTATTTGTTGAAAAGTTGTATTTTTAAAGTTTTTAATTTTATTTCTATAATTGGAACATTTTTATTTGTTCATTTTGTCGTTCAAGTTGAGTAAAGGAGTATTAATATTGACTAGCAATAGTTTCTCAAGGTTTTCTTCTGTCAATTTTGCTCTCTTTGAATTAAGTACATCCTTATAAATAGAAAACGTCCTTTCTACATCGCAACTGGTTATAGGTGCATACTGGAAATATTCTTTTATTTCTTCATATTTAGCCGTTAGATTTTGTGGAATTGTCTCCATACATAATTGCTGCAATGTAATTAAATCTGGATTTCTATTAAGAATTGCTTCAAACTTTTGCCGAAGGCTACATCCGAAGTCACTTGGAATACTTTTCAAATTATTAACAGACACATCTAATGTGGTTAATCCGTCATTTAATTTGAGATTTCGATTTTCAAAATAAGTGATTAGTTTTGGCAATTTTCCAAAGTGTTCGTGAAGAAAGTACAACTGATTTTTTAAATTTGGGATTTGTGTGAGCTCCTTGCACTCACCAATATTTCTAGCATCCTCCTTTAGCAGTGTTACGAAATGTTTTAGACTATCGAAATTCTCAGCATATTAACTAGTAGCTTCCAGCCATGTTCCCCATCTAGTTATTACTGGAGTGGGAGGCAGTGACAGAGATGGAAATTTTTCCCTGAAAAGAGCTACTCTCAATGGTGCTTTTCTGAAAACTTTTTTAAAAGCTGATACAAGTCTATCAACTTCCGGAAAAGTGTCTCTGATATATTCACAGATTCTGTGGAGAGCATGTGCTACAAAAGTAATATGCAGCATATTAGGATATGTTTTCTTCAATAGTCTGCCTGTTTTTAACATATACGCAGCACTATCACTGACAAATAAAAGTATTTTTTCTTTGTACGTGGCGTACGAACGAAGCATTTTTTGCATATTCTCCTTAATGGTTTCAGCAACTGTTTCCGCATCAACTCTATTTATAACACTTGTTGCTATTACATATGAGTTATAGGGAATAGTTGGATGTAGTACACCAGCTACAACATTTACCACACAGCGTCCTAACATATCCACCGTTTCGTCGGCGCTTATCCATATGTATTGATTTAAAAGATGGCTTCTAATGCGTTCTACTGTTCTCGTATAGCACCTAGAAACATAATATTTGCGTAAAGTTGATTCATCAGGAACATTTCGACCAGTATATTTTTTCAGAAATATTTTTAAAGTGGGATTGCTAAGTTTATTTAATGGAATATTAGCCGCCATAAAAGTTTTACAGAGTTCAGATGTGTTTGCGATCCTAAGTGACGAATTTTTGACGATATTTTACGGATTTTGTAATAAATTTCGGAATCACTGACAATGGACATACAATCAGTATGACCGTCAATCCAACTCGCCATAGTTTTACAATGCCGTTCTCGACATTCTTCCATATCATGTCTGAAAAAAGTAACTTAAACAATGCTCTAGATCTAAATAAATGAAAACTAAAAATGTGTGCGTAAGTTATTGAAACTGAACGAAATTCAATGCACACTCTTACTTCGAAATAATTGGTAGAAATAGATTCAATCAAACGATATTTAGAGAACGGACATTCTTACCACATGACTAAGTTCTCCGAATCAATAGCCGTTGTCCATTGTTAACGCTGCGAAAATCAGGTGTCACAAATACTTCATTGTATTACGGCGGGATGTACTCAGCAAAGTTTATAAACATTTCGAGATGCCGATTGCGTTTAATGGATATTTATCCTCGGACTACAATAGGTGTGTTGTCATTGTAATCGCAGCGGACCAGATGGCCGGGAAAGACTAACAAATACTTCATTGAATTACGCCGAGTCATGTGGTAAGAATGTCCGTTCTCAAACGATATTACACAGGATCTATCACAAAAATTACGATGTAATTAACAGTTAAAACTATGAAAAGAAGAAACTTATTCCCAGCACTTTATTTATCTTACGAAATATAAAGTAATAAATAAAATACATTATAAAAACCCCGCTTCTATCTACGCTCATGAAAACACTGGGATGTACTGAGCGACGTTATACACAATTCCAATTGCCGATTGCGTTTTATGGAAATTGCGTCCGTTGTCTACCAATAAGCTGTTGTATGAACTGAAACGTAATGTAATCCTTTATTAAAAAATGCAACGTTAACAGTCATCTGAACATTTGTTTATTGTATGATATTCATGGTTCGAAATAAGTAAGAATCTTCTTTATCATAAATCAATTTCCAGTACTCTTTTTTGTAGATCTCCAAGAAATTACTGTATGCACTACGACACGTGTTTATTTATTTTAGGATAACATTTTATTATGCGACGTTAACAATCACAGGCCTGTTATTGAATCGTATAACTTTTTTAAATACAATCATTTTGTATTGACTTTGGGATTACATTTTTTTTCATGATCTGACAATCACATTCATAGATCTGTAACTTTAAAACAAATAAAAATGGATATACAAATTTTCCGTTTTTGTTACTTGAAATGAAGTCTACTTTACACTCCTAAAATTTGAACATAACGATACCGGACACTTGTATATGGTCTAACAGAATCTTGTTGAAGAGACCCAGTTTGAACTTCGTTAACATGGAACTTGTTTATAAGCTATTCAAGAATATTCTTGCAAGAGTTTTTTTCCGTTATATTTCCCCCCAAAAATTTTAAACCATTCTGGATATTGCTATATATACTACAATTTTTAAAGTATGTAATGTAGTTTCGCAAAAATAGTGAAGATTTTCAGTCCTCCCTCAACAAGAGCATGTTTTGCAAATTGACATATCCATGCTTCAATAAAAAATATTTTATTCAAAACTTCGTTGTTATTTAATCTATGGCAATCTGTAACTCTCTTTACATAATCTGGAGGAAGCAGTTCCTGATACATTTATAATTTGCAAGGTAGCATTTGAAGATCTTGTTTATGAACAGTGCGTGTCGTTCCTATGTTTAAATTTAATAGTTGAGATAGCCGTCATGTGGAAATAGTCAGAGAGAGTTTCGTCGATTATATTTCTTGCTAGTTCGACAATATTTTTGCTTCTAGCACGAGAACTTCCCGCTTCTGGTTTGTGATTAGAACTTGGGCTTCTATTCTTAAAATTTCATCGGAAAAGTTGCTATTTTCAACGATGAAATTTGGAAATCTTGGTCGAGATTCTTCGCTACAATCATTCATTGAATAATGATAATATGTAGTACCTTGTTTTGTTAATTAAAAAAGATTTTATTGAAAATTAATTTAACTTAAACTTGACTTCTGTGAAATGAATTGTAATATATGACGTTTAAAAAAATATAAAACTGGACGTACAACTTGTTGATCGCGTGTTATTTTAATATTTCAGTATTTTTAATTTAAACTTTTAATAATTAATTAAGTAGAAAATGATTTTAAGTATATCCTCTTTGTATTTTATTTGCAACCGTCAATAAAAGGAATAATCGCGAAGTATAATAAATAATAACCAATAAATACTGTCGTGAGCAAAAAAAAAAACGGGATAGTGTCAAAATCGTTATGTCAATTTCCTTTATTATTTAGCGTTGTAATTTTAACATTTGATTAACTGTCAAACTCTACGTCAAATTATATATCATAGTTGATAATTCAAAATTGAAAATGTCGTATCTTTCGAAAACTGATAAAGCTAGACTTGTTACTAGTTTGAAAAATGGGAAATCATTTAGAAGTGTATCGAATCAATTGAATATTGGTAAAAGTTCAGCCGCAAGAATATATAAAAAAAATGGAGGGAAGAGGATAATTTAAATCGGAAAATAATTTCCGCACGTAACAAAATTTCGAATACGCAGGAAGGCGAAACATTAATTACTGAGATTAGGGCTAGGCGCAATCCTTTCAAAACATTAAAGGAAGTTATAAGAACAACACAATTTCCTGTCTCATCTTGTAACACAATGGTTACAAGAGAATTAAATTTAAACTTGAGATATCCAGCCCTACAGTCCTTATCTAAATCCCATTGAAAATGTATGGGGATTAATGAGATAGAGCTTCTACCCAGGAAGAATTTTGGGAGATTGTTCATAATGTTTGGCATCAAATTTCTACAAATTTTGTACAAGATATTGTCGCTTCAATGTCTACAAGATTAGATGCAGTTATAAATAATAACGCTGGAATGACGAAATACTAATTATTTTAATGTAATAATTATTTTAATTTAATAAATAATCTTTCTCTATCGTTTTTAGTAATTTTTATTTACATTTATTTTAAAAATGTTTAATAAATGTCAATAAGACACACATTTTTGACAATTCCTGACTTACTATTATGAGTAAAGATAGCCACTTAAGTAGTCACAATTTAAACCCACGCAGAAGCAGTGTCCCGTTTTTTTTTGCTCACGACAGTACATATTTGTAAAATACTTAAATATATTTTTGTTTATTTAATTAAGTTGTTTGTATTGAATAAAAAAGCCCAGACTACTACAAACAAAAAGAAACAAATTACAAAGTATTAGTAAGTATTCCCAACATGTAAATTAATACTGGCAGTGGTTTTTTGATCAGATTTATTGCAAAACATTTATGCAATAAGCTAATGCACTTGTATTTTCTTTCGCGGTCAAACTCAACTAAAATACGTTATATATAACGCTTAACAAACCGCAAACCACTAATTTATAATAATAATAATAAATAAATCTTACTTGTCTAATCAAAGTTTTAATATTTCCAATAATCTTCAAATAATAGTAATACGTAGAAGACAGTTTACCACAAAAACATAAATAGATATGAAAAATTGATTATAAAATGTTTATGTGAGCATTTATTGAAGTTTGTGGGTTTTATTTTTGCTATTTATCAATTTGTATATATTTATATAAGCGATGGTGATGACATGACTGATGTACAATGAATCTCAAGTCAAATTAAGTTAATGCTGAGTATTAGTTAAAACAATTGTTTAACTGTCATAGTTGTCACGAGATTGGCGGTGAATGTTCTTAACCTAAAATATCGTTTAATAGTTAAGATAGTTACAAACCATAAATTAAATGCAAAAAACAAAATACTTTCTCTAGAAATCCGAAATATTCTATACATAAAAAACTGAATATTGGCTAAAATGATAAATAATTGATTGATTCGGCTTCTACTTAGTAAAAATCCATATTTTAAAATAGAAATAAAACGAATAGTTAAAATCTTCAGGTTTATTAATATTTGTTCGGCAAACGAGTTGTTTCGCCAACACATGCAGTAATATTTCGTTTACACCCTGTATATGTAAATGCATTATTTAAGGCTTATTAATTTTTTTTGTGCTTTAATCGTCTGACGTGACGCTTAAAAATTTTCTGTATCTTAAATATCCTAAATGATATTCTAAAACCAGAGCTCTCCCATGGATATTACTTTTAACTTTATTTGGAGTTTTAACATTAGTTTACACGTAACATAAGACTGTATATTAGTCAAAATATTAATTACAACCAACATCACGTATGTATTGCACGTTAACATGAAAAGAAAAAACAATAATTTACCGTATCTTATCAAAAATATTTTAAATATATTTTTGTTTAGAATATGTAGATTGTTACCTTGAGAATTTATAAAATGCTATTGACAAATAATAAACATATTTGATACGTGTTTCATGCCTTGGTAGTTATTTTTGTACCGATTGTTATAATTCTTATATACATATAAAAGAATATGATGAAATAAAATTATGCTGTTGATTTTAATTTTAGTATTTATTGCTTATGTTGCATAAAAAAATCTTAAATTATAGTTGTGAAGTAAGCGTTTTAACTAAATGACACGGAACTAATGAATGTAACTGGTGTAGACAAGGAAATTTTGACCAACTATTTTTTCCCAAAATTGTAACCGCAATTTCCTTTCAAAACATCCGCTCAAATATAAATAGTTTCTTGTTATTTAAAATATCTTTGAATATACCTAATTTTCAATTCCTTTTTTAATAAAATCTATAATTTCATTGAAAAATCTTATGGTTTCGATTTCTACTGTTTATGATAAAAACCAATATCTAATAACTGCGAGTTAAGTACCGTTTGTTATCCGTCCGAAAGGCTTATACAGTAATACCTCGATAGTCCGAAGCCGCAATAAACCGAATTCTTCGGTAATTCGGATACATTTTTAAAATACATTATGTACTTTGAAATCTTAATTTTTATGATTTGCTTCTCCGAAGCAAAGCTCTCAATAATTTCTACAAGTTTCTACAAATGGCTTCAAAACGAAAACGCAACACACTAACACTGAAACAAAAGTCAGAAATTTTAGACGAATTAAATAGTGGTAGTGGTAAAAACTTGGCTGTTTCGTTTGGTGTTAGACAATCCACTATTTTATATAACAAGTGTTCATTTGAAAAGTCAGTCTAGTAGCATGTGATTTACTGAGAACATTTTGAAGTATGTCGTAAATTAAAATTTACTACTTAACCTACGAATTCGTATATTTTGACAGTTTCATACATACAAATAAATAACAAATAATAGGTATTTATTGAAAACTATAACAAATGTTGTAAATGTTGTCCTTCAAGATCAATGCATTTTAAAATCCTCCGTTCAAAATTTCTGATGATATTCTGCAACATTACTGGATTGTTATTAATTTCCATGCATTTCTGTTCGATTCACTGTAGTATATCATTCAAATTCAATATATGTGTTCGAAATATGTTATTTTTTAGATAAGGCCACAAAAAGAAGTCGCAAGGTGTTAAATCGCATGAACGTGCAGCCCAGGCAATTTCAGTATTTCGACTAATTATATACGCTCATAAAAAAATTCTCTTAAATAATCCAAAGATTCTGCAGTACAGTGACAAGGTGCTCCGTCTTGTTGGAAATATGCATTTTGAAGTTCATCATCATGCAACTGATTGACAAATGGTTGTAAAAATTTCCGTACGGTGCCTTTGAGCAGTTAACGTTCCCTGAAAAAATATTGGTCGAATGATTCGCCTTTGGCTTATCGCTGCCCAAACACCAATTTTCTCTGGATGTAGCGATTCTTCATTAATTACTCGTGGATTTTCACTACTCCAAATTCTTGTATTTTGTGAATTTAGGTATCCCGTTTTATAAAACCATGCTTCATCAGTAAAGCTGACTCTTTGCGAAAGTTCTCCATTATTGTTCATATTTACAAACCAATTACAAAACTGTAGTCTACGTAGGTAATCAATTTCTAACAATTCTTGTATTGCTGTGACACGGTATGGATAAAGTTGCATATCTTTTTTTAATAAATTGTGAGTTGTACCAAGAGAAAGGTTTATTTGTTGACTCAAATGTCGAACAGATGTTTGTGGTTCATTTTCAATTATTTCTTCAACACGATTTACAACTTGAGACGTGCGTTTCTTAACTGCTCCGCTGCCTGATTTTCTTAAGAGACTACCAGTTTCAGAAAAAAGTTTTAAAGTTCTATCCAAAGTATTCTTAAATTGTATATAATCTATTACAAAATGTGGAAACTCAACTTGAAATTCTACCATGCAATCTTGAACCGAATAAACCCATAAACCATCAATTTTATTACCACTTCGAAAATAAGCCTGGACTAAAAAAATTTTATGTTCTAAAGTGAAAGCCATTTTAAAACTGAGAAAAAAAAACAGAATCGACGCACGATTATTTTATGCACTAACTGATATTTGTGATTGACATTATCAAATGTCATTTGGATTTACGTTTACGGAACAAGAAACACATACTAATATATTTGCGTCTTATTCTATCAAAATTTCAAAGTAACCTAGATTGACTTTTCAAATGAACACTTGTTATAATTACCTTTCCAGTCGAAGAAAACGTCTTGACTTTCTTTGACGGATGACTGCTAAGATTGTGATTTCGAATCTGGTATACAGTAATGGAAATTAATAACGAGCGTTATAAAAAAGGCTATGATTAAAAGATAAGGGTGCATTTGTTGTTATGACTCCGATTAACAATTAATTATTTTAACATCTCTACAATTTCCTTAACCATTGCTATACTGGGCCAGGCACCAGAAAAACATTTAGACGTGTTGAATATCCAGAAAGGGAAACTCGATTATATTCCTGGTTTAGAATTCAACGATCACGACATGTTCCAGTTACAAATATTGGCTGCTAAGGCCAGAGTATTGTTTCAAGAAATTCACGAAAAAGTTTTGTTGCAAGCAGAGGTTGGCGGAAATTTGAAAGAGAACGTACCACCATCAAAAAGAAGCTTACAGGTCGAAACAGGACCCCGAGAAATCCTGAAAACATCGAGAATGATCGTGTCGCAGGTACGCACAATTCTCGGCGTTCATTCCGAAAACACACAGCAGCATCGAATTTATCAAAAACGATTGTTCACAAGATACTGACTAAAGAGCTTAAATTCCACCCATGCAAAACAAGTAATACAGGCTTTGAAAGATGAACATTATCCAGTTGGATCTGCTTTAGCGGATACATTACTTAACAATTTTGAAACTCTCGATGATATTATGTTCAGCGATGATGCTCACTTTCATTTAGACGCGTTTGTAAATAGACAAACAGCCGCTACTGGTCGTTTGGGAATCTTAAGGAGAAGCAGCAAAGACCACTGCACTCTTCCAAAGTTACAATCTGCGCATGTGGAATTATTGGCCTTTATTTTTATGAAAATTTTAACGGTGTTGCACTCACAGTTACTGCTCAGTAATACAAGACATGTTAGAGACAATTTTCTCAGACCAGAGCTAGATAATTATACTGGATTCAATGAGAACACTTGGTTCCAACAGAATGGCGCCACCTCACATGCTGCAAATCTTTCTGTGGAAATCATCAGGACCATGTTCCCGAGAAGAGTGATCTCTAAACAGGGGATATTAACTGACCACCCCCCGATTTAACCCCAATGGATTTCTTGAGGTGTTCTTAAGGAAGAAGTATACAATACGGTACCAATAAATTTGAATCAGTTAAAACAACGAATCCGCGGTGAAATTCGGGAAATCAATCTATACTTATGCAGACGAGTCATTGCACATTTTCGGGTGCGCCTTGAGGAGCTGCTGCAGTGCTAAGAACGACATCTCGATAATGTTATTTTCCGTATATAATTTTCCATTTTTTAAATTTTAAGATGAAATTGATTTCAAATGAATACGTTTTTTATTAGCCTTTTCAAAAGGGGAAAACATTCTAGGACACACTGTATTTTACATATTTTTTTCACTAAGGGCCAGTCTTTCCACTTCCAAATAAGGTTCCTAATAAAAGTTGTTTAGTAAATAAACGCTAGACCTGTCTTTCCACTTATAATACCGTTATTCGGTAAATAAAAGTGGCTTATTCTCCTAATAAACTATTGGGTACTTGTACCTCCCTATACAAAGTTATTTGCCAAATAGCTACGCCGATCATATACGAAAGATTTGTCGAGTAGCGCCGAATCTAATAATGGCGGCTCTTTAATGAGAGCAAGAGAGCAATTGCACCCCTTGGAATTATGAAACAAAACAAACCAAGCGGCGACTAACTGTGAAAGTATTTATTTATTATATATATTATGTATTCATAGTTATTGACGAGGAACGTGACACGCTAACAACGTACATATACCGATCGTCGTCACAGATATACTGATCAAAGCCCAACTGTTGCTCTGTTAAACATTACATTGATGGTGGGGAGAACTGTATTTTGCCGTACTTCAATATCGTATAATACATAGCGTTGGAGCAACTGAACCAGACTGCTCTCGGGCGTTGTTACAATGAATACGGTATCTTTTTTACAGAACAACGCGTTTTCGCGGTTAACGTATAATGAAAAAATCGCAGTAAAAAATCTTAAACGGCCGATGACTCAATTATATTTAGAAAATAAACAATCTGTTAAAGGTAAAGACGTTATAAGAAAATTCAAAATGAATATTTATCAGAAAAATGACTGGATTTGTGGGTGTGAAATTAAAAATACTTTGTTTTGTTTTCGGTGTCTTTTGTTTGGTGGTGAACCGTCTTGGTCAAAGAACGGAATAAGAAACTTAATTCATCTTAGTGCTAAAATTATTAAAGATGAAAATTCCGAAGGGCATATGAAAAATATATTTAGTCTAAGAATGTTAGGAAAAAATAATAACATCCGGAATGTTTTAGATTCATCATATAGAAAAGCAATTCAACAACACAATGAAAAGGTAACAAAAAATAGGCATGTGTTAAATTTAATAATAAATTGCATTAGATTTTGTGGCGCGTTTGAACTGGCACTTCGGGGTCATGATGAACAGCAAACGTCGAATAACAAGGGCATTTTTCGGGAATTGATAAATTTTACGGCAGAATTGGATAAATCGCTCAGAGATCACATCGAGCAGCACCGGTTAAGGGATTATCAAAAACGATACAGAATGAGCTGCTTGATTCAATGTTGAACGTGTATCATGAACAAGTTGCCAGTGAAATTAAAGCAACCGACTTCATATCTGTGATAGCTGATGAAACCACAGATGTGTCCAATCAGTTTCACAGTTGGTGGTTGTTTTAAGATATATTGTGAACGCGAGACCGGTCGAAAGATTTTGGAAATTTCTTCTGCCTAGTGGACATGATGCTAATTCTTTATCTGCCTCCATCCTTAACGAAATTAGTTTGCTTGTTGATGACCCAGAAAAACTGATTGCACAGAGCTATGATGGTGCAGCAGTCATGAGTGGTGCTATTAACGGCGTGCAAAGACATGTCCAAGACCAGTATCCAAGGGCTAATTTTGTACATTGTTATGCACATCAGACAAATCTAATTATGTCACATGCTACATCGAGCAGTAGTAATTGCAGATTTTTTTTTGACAATCTGACGGGATTATGTACATTTTTCTCCACTTCACCACAACGAGCTGCAAGATTGGAAGAATTCCTTCAGAGAAAAAGCTTACCTCGTTCTTCAAAAATAAGATGGAACTTCAATTCTAGGACAGTGAATACAATATATGAGCACCGAGAAGAAATAATTGAAGCTCTAGAACAAATCGAGGGACAAGCTAGTTTACAAACTACCATTCATCGAGCTAGTGCCAATTTGCGAATTTTAGAGGAGGAAAATTTTATCGATTGGTTAACTTTCTTTCATAAAATTATGCCACATGTGGACATATTGTTTAATCAATTACTAAATGTCAATACAGATGCATTAAAAATCAAGAATAACTTAGATAATTTTGAACGTGCTATTGGAAAAATTCGAACCGAAATCGCTGACACAGATAAATAATCACAGATAATAACCATCAAAGCGGCGAAGAGTAACTGATGGTAGCCAAAGAAGGAGGGAAACTATTGAAGTGTGCGATATTATTTTGCTAGAAATAAAAACTAGATTTCGGTATACAGGGCACTTAATATTAGCAAACTTAATTTCTTTTAAACAGTTCTCCTCTTTTCAAAAAAAAAAATTCCGGAAGATTGCCTTAAAGAAGCAGTAAAATTTTATCCATGCCTCAATGAAAGCAGACTACGAACTGAATTAAGCGTTCTATATTCTAGAGAAGAATTTAGGCAAAATATAGAAGTCGATGCTGTAGGTCTGCTAGGTCTTCTGCTGAATGGATTAAGCGACACCTTTAATGAAGTTGTTACGCTTTTAAAAATTGTCATTACAATCCCAATGACAACGTCCGAAGCGGAACGCCAGTTTTCACGGCTGAAGAGAATAAAAACTTTCCTGAGAAATACAATGAAAGAAGAGAGATTAAATGCCCTTACTATGTTATCTTGTGAAAAAGAATGTATAAATGACTTCCCAAACTTTAATGAAAAAGTGATAGAACTGTTCTGCAAGTCAAAGACACGTAAAATGGACTTCGTTTATCGTCAGATGTAATTAAACTGTGTAGTGTAATATTTACTATTCCCTCAAAACAAGCTCTAGGTCTTCTGCTGGATGGATTAAGCGACACCTTTAATGAAGTTGTTACGCTTTTAAAAACGTCCGAAGCGGAACGCCATTTTTCACGGTTGAAGAGAATAAAAACTTTCCTGAGAAATACAATGAAAGAAGAGAGATTAAATGCCCTTAATATGTTATCTTGTGAAAAAGAATGTATAAATGATTTCCCAAACTTTAATGAAAAAGTGATAGAACTGTTCTGCAAGTCAAAGACACGTAAAATGGACTTCGTTTATCGTCAGATGTAATTAAACTGTGTAGTGTAATATTTACTATTCCCTCAAAACAAACTCTACAATGAACAGTACCTGTCTGGAACAGTACGTCGGTGAAATTTATAAGGATTGGGTAAGCGTTTTTGTATCACACTTTTTAATTTTTAAATTATGCACTCCCTATGTGAACCACCCCGAGCCGCCACTGCTTTAGGACCTTTGCGATTTGTTTGTCGAATAACTATTCGTCGAATTGTTGCGATTGGAAAGACGGTAATTTCTATTCGACGAATAAAAGTACCCAATATATTTATTTGTCGAATAGTTATTGGGAACCTTATTAGTAACTTGGAAAGACCGGGCCTAAATCAAATTCATTATTTCATACATTAACAACCAAATACAATACCTACTTCAAATTTAGCTTCATATTAAATGCCTCGAAATATGTAATGAAATGTACATATTAATAACAATAACTTGCTAGTTATATAATATCGCACATATAATTTAATATTATAGTTGCTATCATCAGAAATTTAATACACTTTGCTACCTGATAGGTCAATAACACGATAGTATTAAAAGTAAGGAGTAATATCAATAATTCCTTATGGAAAATTCCCTCTACTAACTATGTACATTAATCGCGGTCAAGTGCAAAGTAATCAGTATTAAAGGTTAGGAAAAACGAGTTATTTTTATAAAATGCGTATGTCAGCTGCTAACAACTCCATGCGCACATATACACGTATTCATTTTCAATTAGAACTCAATAGTTGGATTAAGTTTTTCCCTTCATTATATCTCAAAACATGTTTTATTCTTAAAAGAAAAACATGCTTAATTTAGTTACCTTTACTTTAATAGACAAAAAAAATTAACTTTCTTCTTAATTACTTTATTATAACAGGTGTTGTATAACAAATTTTAATATCAGTTTCAAATCCTAGAACAAAATTATCTCATTTATTTTTCAATAACAAAGATAAAATTTAAAAGTATAAAAACCCCGGAATTTATAAGTTGTCCAGTTGAAATTAGATATAAAGAATATTGCCGTTCATTTGAAAATAATGTGTAATTTGTACTGAACTGAGCATGAAAGGCATGAGCAGATCTAAGTCTGAATATTTACTAAGACTCCTGAACGATCATCCGGATCACAACAAGAACTACACCATCTGAAGGAGACGCCATCCAATGGCTGGACAACTTTGATACTCGATCATAGACTTCGTCACCTTGGTGGTATTTGTACCTTTCTTCCAAGAAAAGTATATGCTGTGGTTTCCAACGTCATCAATGTATTAAAATAAACAATATACGCCAGAAACCCTTAATTATAGAATAATAAAATAACTTAAAATAATAAATATACAATACACAGGAAGTGCGTTAGAGATAACATAATATTCCGCAGAATCGCATCGAACCAAAACTATTTAACCTATTATAATAATATAACACTTTATCTATAACAGGAAATATGTCAATAAAACTTATTCTATTATACATTACATTTACAACAACTAAATGGATGGGTTAACAAGAAGGTTGTGCCTGTAATAAAATAAATAGTTTTTATGATCGTAGAAAACGAGACAATGAATAAAGAAATGTAATACCTGACCAGGCCTTAGGTAATTGACAGAAACATTAAATATATCCGAACTCCAAGAATCTTTTCTATATACACTTTACAATATTTACAATGTAAAACTAGGATTGAATACATTAACATAAATATACCGACATCTGTTTACTTATATCTAAATTAAACAAAAAGTACAAAATTAAATCTATTTTTGGGGAGGGTGCGAACTATCTCGCACGAAGAATTAGGGATGCGAAAGCTCTACGCAAGGTGGGTGCCGCATTTGCTGAATGCCGTTCAAAAGCAAATGCGCAAACGACTTTCGCAGCAATGTTTGAACAGATTCAATAGGGATCCGACCGATTTTGTGCGACGATTTATTACCATGGATGAGACATGGGTCCACCACTACACGCCAGAGACGAAACAGCAGTCGGAGCAGTGGGTGAAAGCCGGTGGTTCAGCGCCAAAGAAAGCGATGTCGATCGTATCTACCGGAAAGGTCATGGACAGTGTGTTTTGGCATGCGAAAGGGATCCTGTTAATTGATTACCTTGAAAAAGGCAGGACAATTACAGGTGAATATTACTCCAACCTTCTTGACCTGGATGCCAAAATTCGCGAGAGGAGGGTTGAAGAAGAAAAAAAATAATGTTTCACCAGGATAACGTGCATGCTCAGAAAAGTACGTTGCCAATGAGAAAACTGCGGGATTTAGGGTATTATTTGTTCGGCCATTCCCCCTATTCTACTTATCTGGCGCCCTCAGTTTCCAAACTTGCAGAAATTTGTTTCTGGGAAGCGCTTTGCGTCCAATGAAGAAGTTGAGAGGGCCGTAGATTGATATTTTCGCAGCCTTCCAGACTCTCACTTCCGGGAAGGAATACTGATGTTGGAGAAGTGCTGGACCAAGTGTGTTGATGTCAAAGGTGATTATGTAGAAAAATAAATTAATTTTTTAATTGAAAATCGAAGTCTTTCATTGTCAGGCCGAGAATTTTACACCTTTTACCCTCGTATACGAATTATAATGAATTTCGTTTTATGGCGATACAATGTTTTTATCTCCACTATTCACACAAAGGGGTTGTTGAATATCTTTAAATTATACCTGCATTTTACCTGTGCGGAGTTTCATAGGGATTGATGCCAATACTTTTACGACCCCCTTCTTCAGTTGCTAGGTGACTCGCGCAGTTTCGTATTGCACCTCATAAACGATTTCTTAAAATTACATTATACAAAGCTATTATAGAACCTAGTAAAGGGATTAAAACGTAAACATCCTTTAAAATTAGTAATTACAGGCTGTATGTTTAAAACAAAGTCCAAGAAAAGTGTGTATGGGTACGAATAAACAAATTGCTCTCCACTTCCTCTTGCCTCTTACTTATTATGATTATGTAATTGTTTTTGGAATTGTCTTTTTTTTGAAATTATCAGTAGACATTGGCAATAGTTCAGAATCTAAAATTATATTTCGCCAAGTTTAATCTGAAAATAAGAATGTGACGAAAGTGAAATCGTAATATTTTGAACGTCCGACATGCAAAATAACATATCTAAATATGTTTACAATCAATACGAAATTATTGCTCTTTTTATTATCAATTTATGCAATTACAAATATTGGGAATAAAACCAAAATAGCGATTGTAATAGTTATCAATTTTCACCTTTGATTGATTGGATGGGTCAAGGCCGTTGCCATTTCTATTTATAATATCCCATTGCTAATTATTTCTTATCGGATATTACGTTGTTAAAACAATCTTGCGAATTGAATAGCTATATATATGTCTTAATCGGTAACATAAAGAAAATATAATTGGTTTGAAAACAAGTGGACCCATACGTAACTTAAAATAAAAGCAATTATGCAATTTCGAAATTAATATTTTCGTAACTATGTGCATAGTTTATTTCAAATTATAAGAATATAACTTTGAACGGCTCCAATGCTTTTAGTTCACCACCTGCGTAATGACAAAATTTAAGTAAATTGTAATTACTGCAATTTAGATTAAATAAAATTTAATAATAATATAAGTACCAACAGTTGTTAATTTGAATATATAGTTATTATATATAGTTAAATAGTCATTAAATTACAATTTAGATGAAATAAGTGCTTATATTTATTAAACAAAATTTAAGTAAATATAGTTAGGAGAGTTGGTATATATTACATCTAATATTGAGTCTATTTATCATTTATTGTTAATCTTTACTGCTGTATACATATTTGATTTTTCTTTCTTTACTTAACGAACATACCTTTTGCTGAAAGTGTTAGTGATTATGATGTGGATAGTGATAATACTGTTGGAGCACAACAGAGAAAGCATATATCAGAAGATGCAAAACAGATAATTTTCAACCCTGTCATACCCTGATGGAAGAAAATAACGAACTACAAACCCAGAACATTCAACGAACGTCGCAATTAACCAAGGTGCCTTTTGGAACAATATATAAAATAATTAAGAATAACGCAGGGCCTCGAAAGCAAAGAAGTGACAAAGGAGCACCGAGAAAAATTGAAGAGTATGCAATTGATACTATTAGGCAGCAAGTATACTCCTTCTACAGAGGAAATGTTGTATCTACACTTGACTGCTTACACAAAAGAATCAGTGATGAGCCTATAAATATTCAGTGTTCTAAAGCAACCTTGTGGCGGACGCTAAAGAAAGCTGGTTTTAGTTTGGCACTATAGACAAAAGTCGCACAATTATGGAAGGCCCGAGGTTACAGAAACTTCGATATGAATACTTAACGGCAATTAGAAGGTATAGACAGGAAGGACGATTAATATGTTATTTAGACGAGACGTGGTATGACACCCATTACACAATTGGCAAAGGTTGGGTGGATAGTTCAAGTATGTGTCAGTTGGACGCGCCGGTTTCGAGAGGGAAGAGAATAATCATTCTTCATGCTGGGTCAGAAAAAGGATGGATCGGACAGCCGCTATTATCTGCTAAAAATGTTAAATCCTCAAGTTTAGATTACCATGAAGATATGACCTCATCATTATTTGAAGAATGGTTTTGTGACACTTTGCTGCCAAATTTCCCAAAGATAGTGTGATAGTGATGGACAACGCTCCGTATCATTCTCGACAGCAAACCAAAGTTCCTACAAAATGTAATATGTAATAAGAAAGATATTAAAACATTTTTAGCAATTTGAAATTAACAGCGTTTTATTATTATATTATAGGGTCCTAATTTATAGTCAATACGGCCCCTAGATTCATACGTTGCAAATAGGTAAACCGTACCCGTTCAATAAGGAGACCAGGTATAATAATTATCATCACAGAAGGTGGTGCAATAAAAGCATTAGAGCCGTTCAAAGTTATATTCTTATAATTTGAAATAAACTTTTTACGTGCATATAAAAGTTTGTTTTTGTTATTTATATAATTAATTCATTTTTAAATAAATCTTGGTAAACTGCATACGTAGATTCGGTCTCAAAATAGATGCAATTCTTATTTAAAATAGAATAAATAAAGATTACTTTCTGTTTTATTTATGTTTGTTAGTTACTATAAAAAACATTTTTATAAAGGCTTTTTACGAGTTTTTAACAAGCATTAAATTAACTTCCTTGTCTTAACCTGCAAATATGTCTTTTATATTTATAAAATATAATATTTATTTATAAATTCTTGGAGTTTTTCGGCTTTTATATGAAATATTTATAAGTATTATCAAATTTGAAGTATATGTGAATGTAAACATTGCTGTCTACAAATTACAACGCAAGTCATACGAAATTTAATTGAAAAATTTTGTCTACGTTGGGACTTCAACCCAAGCCTACGGTTTGCCGGATCGTCGCTTTAACCAATTAAGCCACGATACACCTTGGTTCAAGCTAATTAGAAACGCATATAAGGTGACAATGTTAATGACTCAGATGTCAGTTATTGAAAGTAGATGTCAGTTTGAAAGCAGAAGTCAATTTTGAAAGCAGATGTCAGTTTTAAGAACAGATGTCAGTTATTGAAAGAAAATCTCAGTTATTGAAAGCAGATATCAGTTTTGAAAGCAGATGTCAGTTTTTTGAAAGCAGATATCAGTATTGAAATCAGATGTCAGTTTTGAAGGTACTTTCGTGAGCAAAAAGAGGGGGTACAATAGTGAAGTTATATGTAAAGCCATTTTGTAAACATTTTAGTATTGTGACGTTGCTAAGGTACTTAAAATAGTAGTAACGTGCAAAAGTCATTTTTGACACTTACACCTATCTGTATATCAACGTATATGTTATTTGATACTTATAGGTTATTAGAATATTTAAATTTGACGCGTACATCTAATATATATCTACATTCACGCAGCCTAATTTAATCCGATTAAAATATGAATGTACCACTTTTTTTGCTCACGATAGTACATACATATTAAAGTAACATAGACCTTAAATCGCCGACTAATTTAATCTACTATAACATACAAAGGTCAAGAAATAATTATCTTTATATATATATATATATATATATGTATATATATATATATATATGTATATATATATATATATATATATATATATATGTGTATATATATATATATATATATGTGTATATATATATATATATATTGTAACGATCTCACCAACCAGATCGGTAGCAGATACTTACATTAATGTTCCAACAGTTTTATCTCGGGTCTTTTATTTAGGATTCAATGAAAAATTATTGAGGCAAAACAGACTTTTAATGAAAAATCAATACATATCAATCAATTCCCAAAATATTTAGTTTACTATGGTTACAAATAATAAAATCAAACTTAAAACATATCTTCACCCAATCCAACTGTTGAACACCACCTTGGCATCAGCAATACATAATTACAATTACAATACGAAATTTTTCAATTAAAAAATTTCGTATGATTTGCTTTGTAATTTGTAGACAGCAATGTTTACTTCCCCCCTTACTTTGCAATTACATACATACTAACTTGATATTTGTAAATATTTCATATAAAAGCCGAAAAACTCCAATAATTTATCAATTGTTATATTTAATAAACGCCTAAGAAATTATCTAAACACTCATATAGCTATGGAGTAACAATTAGCATTTTCAAACATTCAAATCTGACATCTGCTCTCAAAATACTGACATCTGCTTTCAATAACTGACATCTTATTTCAAAATAGGCATCTGCTTTCAAATCTGACATTTGCTTTCATAACTGGCACCTGCTTTCAAAACAGACATCTGCTTTCAATTACTGACATTTGCTTTCACTAACTGACATCTGCTATCAAAACTGACATCAACTTTCAAAACTGACATCTGATTCATTAACACTGTTACTTTATAATGCATTTCTAAATAGCTTGAACCTAGGTCAAGTGGGTGAGTGGTAAAACCGACAGTCCGGCAAACTGTAGACTTGGGTTCGAGTCCCAACATAGACAATATTTTTCAATTAAAAAATTTCGTATGATTTGCTTTGTATTTGTAGACAGCAATGTTTACATCCCCCCTTACTTTGCAATTACATACATACTAACTTGATATTTGTAAATATTTCATATAAAAGCCGAAAAACTCCAATAAATTATCAATTGTTATATTTAATAAACGGCTAAGAAATTACGGCGTCGTGAAATGTAGAAAATAATATTTACATTCACATTACTTCGCGAAAAAGCAATTAATTTGCAACAAATTGCCGACTACTGGCAAAATATTAACATCTGCTTCCCTAAAGTGATCAGGGCTTCCCAAATGTATTCGAAATCACAATCCTTGATAGCTCAACTGGTAGAGCGGTGATCCGGCAAACCATGGACATGGGTTCGAATCCTGCTTGAGAGCGAATCTTTTTCAATTAAAAATTTGAATGATTAGCGTCGTAAAATGTAGAAAATAATATTTACTTCGCAAACAAGCAATTAATTTGCAACAAATAGCCGTCTTACAGGAAAAATATTAACATCTGCTTCCAAAATGTATTCGCAATCACAGTCCTTGATAGCTCAATTGGTAGGGCGGTGGGCCGACAAACCATGGGCATGGGTTCGAAGCCTGCTTAAGAGCGAATTTTTTTCAATTAAAAATTCGAATGATTATAGTCGTAAAATGTAGAAAATTATATTTACATATATTTATATACAGGCTGTCCTAGAACTCGCGTCCCAGATAAAACTGACAAATGCCGACGACAAAATGAGTCTATTGGTTGACAATATCGTGGAGCCATTTATCATATCAACCGGAAGTAATAGTGAATTACTTAATGGTGACACTTCTAACAGTGAATAATTAGAAGTGTGCATAATTTGAAGTTTTCTTAGCTAAACTGTTAATTAAACATGTGCTCATGTAATGATATTTTGAAATTTTCTTAGTTAAAATATGTATACATATTTTTAAAATTGTTGTACATTTAAAAATATACTTTACTTTCAATATTCTTCAGTTCGGTCTGTAAACATGAAAAACTATTAAAATATTAAGTAAATCTCTTTTTACGTATCATATACATAACTAACTTACTTGGCCAAGATACAAATATCGTTGCCATATTTTAATATCAATATTCCAAAGTAACTGCATAAATTTACTGAAAATATTTGAATTCACAAATCTTGATGTAAAAATATTTAAGTGTATGCATATCAGTGCGTATACACACAACATAATGTACATAACCTATAACATACATTTGTCAAAAATAAATATCGCATAGTTTACACATGGCTTTGCTTGGTGGTCCGCGGAAATAAAAAACAAACTATGTTAAATAGTCGCCAAATTGAAAAATGAAAATATTCCATTAATAGTTTAATACATAAAAAGAAAAAAAGTTCGATTAAAAAAGTTTCTTTACACTCACGTATTAGTTTTGGGTAGAGTCGTTTACTTTTAAATTAAAATAACGTCAACTATTTCGAAGGCCGATCTAGTTTAAGCGATTAAGTTTTTAATTCGTCTATTTTATCGCGTGACTAGTCAATTTATTTAACTTAGGAGTTCATAGAATTCAACAAATGTAATTACATACATTGCTTTATAAAAATCATCACGTATGTATTGTTTGTATATATCGCGCGTTTAACGAAAAACTGCAACAGAGTTGGCCATGAAATTTTCTAGTTTCTTAACTCAATTACTAAATATTACTGTAGTCAAATCACTATCACTTTTATTTATGCGCGTAATAAATTAGCGAAGAATTATCTAAATTAAAATTTAAGTTTATTTTTTTAATTTTGTGGATATTTGAATTGAGGTTAATGATTTCAAGGTGTCCAATTAAATTTTATCAACGTATACTGACCTATAGAAACCTTTCAACTCGGCGTTAGTGAAAAGGTTATATTGTAGGGTTAGGATAATTATGCACTAAAAAACTTCAAAATATGCACTAAAAATCAACTTTTAAAAAATAAATTCATAATTTCTATATTAAGACATTTTTATTTTTCCGTTAAAACACAAACAATTTTTTTAGATTCAAAGTTATTAAAATATAAACAAATTATAATTACATTTAACTACAACGTGATGTAACAAATTTTCAAAAATAAATTTGCGCCTATTGTCGTCTAGAATATTTTTGTAGTCTCTCTCGACATCACACGACACTATTGGTACAAATTCATATTTTACAATGTCACTGGCATTTAAATGGTAATTTTTTTTGCAACAATTTTTCGACGATAGAATTATGAATTTTCCTCCAAGATCTCCCAGATCTGACAATTTTAGATTATTTTATTTTTCCATATTTAAAGAATACCATTTTTAACACCAAACATCACACAATCGCAGAACTTCGTAATGCTATTAGGGATTCCTGTGCTGACATAACCCCACAACTCCTGGTAAATGGTTTTGAAAACATGAAGGGTAGAGTTCGACTTTGTCTTCAAAATAATAGACAACACTTTCAGCATAACCTTTCTTTAATACTATTATCTTTTAAATTTAACTAATACAACAACCATTTTTAATAAAGTTAAATTTTTAATTTCTGCACACATATGTGATATGACATACAAACAAAGTGATTGGATGCATACACTTACCAATCGTTATCAAATAGCATGGCGATTTCTAAAGGCACGGTATATATTTGTAATTGTATTTACACAATCAATTTTACAAATTCTTCTTCATGATTAATTTCTTAAACAAAATAATATAGTTTCCAAATGATTTAATTTCTTCTTTTTAACATTTTCGTTAATATGTAATTAACTTCATGTGTATAAACATCTGAGAATTCAAGGAAATTTAAATTCTACGTATATCTAATTGAATCATATTTACATCTTATCAAATTCGTATCTCCCCATTCAAATAAAGAATTTATATACACACATAAAGTTGCATAATTCGAGTATATATGTATATGTATATTTATAGAACAAATACCTTTTTAATTGTAAACATTGGTTAATATAAATAATATACTGTTTATAAATGACAAACAAATATGTTTAGTTTATAATTTCATGTAAGCATACATCGTTAATGATGTTAATAAAACATGTTTTTTTTTCTGTTTAAGACATACCACAATTTATTTCTTTGAAGACATTAAACATAAATGTATTATTAATCGAGGTGTGTATATAAACAATTTTAATCGGAATAAATTACCATGACTTTCTTACGTACACAATATGTTTAAATAAGTGAAGAAGATGATCTTATATTGTGTAAAGGCAAATATTATTTTGTTGCAATATACAGTCGTAACATTGTTAATGTAAATTTGATGTATTAGGGCGATAAACAACTTTCAAAATTTACGACACTTTTAAATCTATTATCATTGACTGTATAAGATCTGACTTCTACTAAATATATTGTAAGACATTTTTTTGCATTTATGAAATCGTAAAATTTCTGTTTTTCACTGGCTGCATGTGCATTTTTTCGTTGCCGTCGAACGTAATTCTAAACAGTAGGGCTGGGCGATACCGACGTTTTCGGTATCGGGTACCGATACAAATCGAGGTATCCATACTTACCGATGTATCGGGTCTGTGCACGGTATCGATTCTGAGTACCGGAATCGGTAAAGTATCGATAGGTATCGATGCTTTGGAATTGATACCTTGGAATCGATACCTTGGAATAGATACTTTGGAATCGATACCTTAATTCGATACCTAGAAATCAATATTCAAAACCCGTTTTCTAGGTGTTGATTGTTTGATATCGGTTTCAAGAGATATAAAATTAATTTACCGATTCTACCATAACTACGGTATGAAATTTGCAATATTGTGTGATTTTTTTTTTGGAATAATTATATTTATGTCATAATAAGGATATTTGCTACACACAATAATAACATCCTTTTAAATATATATTATATAATATATATAATGCATATATACTTAAAAATTCTTTACTTAAAAAGTTATTGCATCCTTTATGTACATTTAAAAAAATGCACGAAGGTAAGCTATCCGATACATGGCTACGCGATACATCGCTACCCGATACATCGCTAACCCGATACATCGATACTTAGCGAGTACTGGAATCGGTAAGGTATCGATGCTTTGGAATCGACACCTCGGAATCGATACTTTGGAATCGATACCTAGGAATCAGTATTCATAACCCATTTTCTAGGTATCGTTTGTTTGATATCGCTTTCAAGAGATATAAAATTATTTTATCGATTCTACCATATCTACGGTATGAAATTTGCAATATTGTGATTTTTTTTTTGTAATAATTATAGTTATTATGTTTATGTTATAATATGGATATTTGCTACGCATAATATAAAATTCAACAACATCCTTTGAAATATATACTATATAATATATATAATGCTATACAGACTGTCCCGTAAAAAACGCCAACATTCATAATTCCGTTATTTATTGTCCGGTTTTATTTAAACAAAAAGTAAATTTAATAGCATCAAAAACACTATAAGATAGCAGTGTTTTATTTGTTTTCAATTGTTTTCATTAATGTCAAACGACAGTCAAGTTTTCTATTTTAAATGGCAACATATATATTTTTGGCTATATTCGGATTGTATTTTTTTTTCTGAATTCACCGATTAAACATGTTTATTTTTGATAAACGTTTATTGCAAAAAAAGCTTTATAAATTTCATCTTTGTCTTCCATTATTTATAAATATTCGAATATGTCATGAAACATTTGAAATGTAAGTATTATAAATATTATTATAAGAAACAAAACACTTTACAATAAATGTTGAAATTGCCTGCCACCTTGTTTAACACATATCGCACATCTCCTAATAATAAAAAATAAAAAAAAAACTTTATAAATTTCATCTTTCATTATAGTAGACTTGGCCCAGTCCACTAGCATTATGTCAATGTACCTTAAGTGTCAGTTTGACTTTATTAAGTTTTCTGTATTATCCTGTTTGAACGTTTTGCCTCAACAAAAAGCGTATTTTCGTTAAAAATGAATAACAATGAATTAACGGACATGTTGCAAATGTTCTTTGAATGTAATAAAAATCGCCTTCAAGCAGTTCGTCGGTACAGTGCTCGTTTTCCGGACAGAGAAGTTCCAGGCTCGAAAATATTTCAGAGAATTGAAAAGAATTTAAGAAATTATGGATCATTTACCAAACCAAAAACACAAAAACGGAAATTCTCCGAAGATAAGGAATTAGATGTTCTTCTTGCAGTACAGCAAAATTCACGAACTTCGATTCGCGAAATTGCACATAATATTGGGGTATCAAAAACTACAGTTCATGGTATTTTAAGAAAACACAAACTTAAACCGTAAATAGCTCAAAAAGTTCATGCATTAGAACAAAATGATCCTGGCCGAAGAATCCAGTTTTGTCGTTTTTATTTAAATGCATAAGAACAAGACCCGAATTTTTACAGAAGGATAATTTGGTCTGATGAATGCACTTTTAGCAACAACGGTATTTTTAATAGAAACATACATCGACAGTGGAGTGCAGACAATCCGAGATTTGTAATTGAAAATAATTTTCAAAGACGTTTCAACGTAAATGTTTGGTGTGGCATTTTAGGTTATCAATTAATTGGGCCATTTTTAATAGATGGTTGCTTAAATCAAGAAAAATACTACACTTTATTACACGAAAATCTCCAAAAATTTTTAGATGAATTACCTTTGGCAAATTTAAATAGAATATTTTTTCAACAAGATGGGGCTCCCGCGCACAACGCCAGAGTAAATACTGATTTGTTGAACACCCAATTTGGAAATAGGTGGATAGGAACATCCGGTCCTATCGAGTGGCCTGCGCGTTCACCGGATCTTACGCCCCTCGATTTTTGGTTGTGGGCTTATCTACAAGATCGAGTTTATTTAACAACTCCAGAAAATGTTGACATTTTAAGACAAAGAATTATTAACACCTTTGGAGTAATTAGGAGATGTGCGATATGTGTTGAACAAGGTGGCGGGCAATTTTTTGTTTCTTATAATAATATTTATAATACTTACATTTCCAATGTTTCATGACACATTCGAATATTTATAAATAATGGAAGACAAAGATGAAATTTATAAAGTTTTTTTTTTGCAATAAACGTTTATCAAAAATAAACATGTTATACATCGTTGAATTCAGAAAAAAAAAACCAATCCGAATATAGCCAAAAATATATATGTTGCCATTTAAAATAAAAAACTTGACTGTCGTTTGACATTAATGAAAACAATTGAAAACAAATAAAACACTGCTATCTTATAGTGTTTTTGATGCTATTAAATTTACTTTTTGTTTAAATAAAACCGGACAATAAATAACGGAATTATGAATGTTGGCGTTTTTTACGGGACAGTCTGTATATACTTAAAAATTCTTTACTTAAAAAGTTATTGCATCTTTTATGTACATTTAAAAAAATGCATAAAGGTAAGCTACACGATACATCGCTACCCGATGCATCGATACTTAGCGAGTACTGGAATCGGTAAAGTATCGATAGGTATTGATGCTTTGGAATCGATACTTTGGAATCGATACCTTGGAATCGATACCTTGGAATCGATACCTTGATTCGATACCTAGGAATCAGTATTCATAACCCGTTTTCTAGGTATCGTTTGTATGATATCGGTTTCAAAATATAAAATTAATTTATCGATTCTACCATATCTACGGTATGAAATTTGCAATATTGTGATATTTTTTTTGTAAAAATTATAGTTATTATGTTTATGTTATAATATGGATATTTGCTACGCATAATATAAAATTCAACAACATCCTTTGAAATGTATACTATATAATATATACACTATGTCTCACTAAGTTGGAACCATATGGAAAACTTTTTTATTATTAATTTTAGGAAAAAAAGTTATTCTTCATAAAAAGTTCTGCATGTTCTAAAATCTAAAATGCAGTCATCAGATATTAAATTTTTTCAGTCGTATACACGGTTTGTCAAAAAATATGAATTTTACTCAAGAGTAAAGTACCTTTATGTTTGACAATATCGAAAATTGTTATAAAGAAAAGTTAATCAGAACTAAAATCTATGTTTAAATTTGCAATTACATCTATTTACATTGAAAAATTTGGTTTTGTTATTTTTTTACCAATCTTTTCATTTTCAACGAACATTTATCTCTTGCGATTATCAAACACATGATAACTTTTTCGTTTCTAAATGTTTTCTACAATTTTGCAATTTAAACACGTAATTAATGCGTGTGCATTTATTTTGCAAATAAGAAAATACATACAAATACTAAGTTGTGTTTAATACTAGAAATAAATAGAAATTTATTTTTCACTCATTCCACTAATGCCTCGACATATCCACCCTCTCGTTCAATACATTTAATCATTCTATTAGTAAATTCACGTAATACATTCCCTATCATTTGTGGAGAAATTTCCTGGCATGTTTCTAAAATTATCCTCTCCAAATGGTTAACATCTTGTAACGGCCCTTTCTGGTAAACTTTTTGCTTCAAGTAACCCCATAAGAGGTAATCAAGGGGGGTTAGTCAGGGGACCTAGCAGGCCAAAAAAGATCAGAATATCTGTGAATAACTTTTCCATGGAACATATGTTCAAGATATTCCCTAACATTCAATGTACTATGGCATGTGGCACCGTCTTGTTGGAACCAAATACATTGACGTTCTTGTATGGGTAGTTCGTCTATGTAGTCATTGATGTGAGTTTGTAAAAACTGTAAATAACGTTTGACATTCATAGATTGTCGAAAAAAAGGTCCTATTACTCTGTTCTTATAAATGCCACACCACACGTTCGTCTTAAATGAATATTGGTCATGAGCCTTTATTGTAAAATTTGGATTATTGTCAGACCACCAGCGACAATGTTGTGACGAGACAGTTCCATTTGAGGAAAACGTTGCTTCATCGGAAAAAATTATATGCCTCGTAAAAAAGGGTCCTCTTCTAACTCTCCTTGGATGAGACAGCAAAAATCAAAGCGCCTATGATAATCCCTTTCTTTCAATGTGTGAATGATTTTTGGTTTGAATGGTTTGTATTTATTTAATTTTAAAATTCTTGCCACTGTATCTTTACTTACATTTTGTTGCATCAACGATTTCCTTTTGCGCAATAACAGTTCTGGATTTTCTACCACAGACAGAATGACTTCAAACTGCGTATTCTCATCGGCAACCAGCCTTTGGCGTTTTCCATTAAAATTATTTTTAATATTTCCAGTACTCTTAAATTTATTTACTATTTTCGTAACAGTTGAATTATTAATATTTTTATTGGGATGTCTACTATTAAAAATAATTGCTGCTTCTCTATGTGTTTTACAATTTTCTCCCACAATCAAAACAATTTCTATTTTCTCTTCACAAGTTAACGCTACCATTTTTATGTGTGTCATAAATTCTAACGCGTTTTGAAACTCACTGTCAAACATTTATTGCTATCAACAAATCATTTGTATGTCGATGCATCCTAGATTACATGTAACAACAGTTACATGTATTGATATTGTAGACAAAAAAGAAAAAATAATTGTTTCAATGTAAATGGATGTAATTGCATATTTGAACATAGTTTTTAGTTCTAATCATCTTTTATTTATAACAATTTTCAATATTGTCAAATATAAAGGTACTTTACTCTTGAGTAAAATTCATATTCTTTGACAAACAGCGTATACGACTGAAAAAATTTAATATCTGATGATTGCATTTTAGATTTTAGAACATGTAGAACTTTTTATGAAGAATAACTTTTTTTCCTAAAATTAATAATAAAACAGTTTTCCATATGGTTCCAACTTAGAGACAGTGTATAATGCTATATATACTTAAAAATTATTTACTTAGTTATTGCATCTTTTAAGTACATTTAAAAAATGCATAAAGGTAAGCCACCCGATACATGGCTACCCGATACATCGCTACCTGATACATCGCTACCCGATACATCGATACTTAGCGAGTACTGGAATCGGTAAAGTATCGATAGGTATCGATGCTTTGGAATCGATACCTCGCTACCCGATATATCGATACTTAGCGAGTACTGGAATCGGTAAAGTATCGATGCTTTGGAATCGATACCTCGCTACCCGATACATCGATACCTAGCGAGTACTGGAATCGGTAAAGTATCGATGCTTTGGAATCGATACCTTCGTTATATAAGGTATCGGGTACCCGATACCAGTTATGGTATCCGGTAGTGGACGATGTATCGATACTTCGCCCAGCCCTACTAAACAGAATGTGTATTTCTTTTTATTTTTATTTAGGATGAGTTTGGAACGTACCCAATATTTTTTTTTTGCAAAAGAAATAAAAAAAACGAACTGTAGACGAGATTATTTTAAGAAAACGATTATTAATATTAGAAGAAATACATAACCTCGTTTACATCATAAAGTTAATGTATAACATAAACTCGTGATGCACATACAACTTCTTTGGAAGACGAAGTACAGATAATAATCGATAATTCATGTATAAACAATTGGGAAAACAGAAATGAAAATGTTATTTTAAATTGAAGCTGTATATAATATACAGTATGGAAACTGATGAGGTTTCCTATAGGGAAAACTTGTTAATATGAGTTCTAGGAGAAAAACTTATTCGTTATAAAAAATTTTGCTTGTATCGAAGTTCCTTATAGTCAAAGAAAAATCCAGTAATCACTAGAGACTGGAAAATATGCACTAAAAAGTTTGCCAAATATGCATGCAATATGCACTTAAAAAATCCCTAAATATGCACTTACAATATGCAATATGCACTTACAATATGCAATATGCACTTATGATGTGCATTTATTTATTATGTTTTAGGAAATTAAAATTCATTTGTCGTATTTACAAATTGTATATTTATTTATTACAATAAATTGTCGTATTTACAAATTATATATTTATTTATTACAATAAATAACCATATATGTATATAGTTAAATTATGTCTACTATCTGTAAGTATACATATGTTTATATTGGGAAAATGTTCTTTCAACATCGCAAGATGTGATCGGTGCATTCTTAAAACTAGGTATTAATGAGGGGCTTATATTAATGTCTTCATTAAAATTGCCATTAATTACATTATTTATAGATTTTAATGTAACAAAACCTCCATTTTTGCTTAGAATTGCGGCTAATTTTTCTTTAATTCTTTTTCCAGTCAATCCGTTGACTTTTCCAATTTTCTCTTCAATATCATTTACAATGCCAACACCATCATTTAAAGATAAATTTCTATCTTCTAATCTAGTAATTGCCTGCTCAATTATCGCAAAATTAGATTTAATATATGATAGCTGATTTTGTATTGTCGAATTATTGAAAATTACGTTACACTTTTCTATGGCAAGACTGGTTGCTTACAAATTGAGTTACAACATTTTTGATGCCTTCGTAATTATCGGCAAGAAACACAGCACATTTAAGCCATGTTCCCCATCTTGTTAAGATAGGTTCTGGTGGCAATGGAATGCCGGGAAGCATTTCGTTATATAATTGCACTCGTAAGGGCGCTTTTAAAAATTCTTTTTTGATATTACTAATTAAATTATCTACATCTGGAAACTCTAATCTAACTTTTTCAGCAACCCTATTTAAACCATGAGCCAAACAAGTACAATGGATTAAATTGGGAAAACAAATTTTCAGACTTTGAGCTGATTTTAACATATACGAAGCGGCGTCAGTTACCATTAACAGAAATTTTTCAAAAGGTACTTTGTCGGGTAAAAATAAATTCGCTAAGGACTCATTAATAAACCTAGCTATGGTAACATGATTTGTTTTGTCTAAATTACCTACATTAATTAAATGTCTTTTAGATTGAGTTAAACCATTTAAGGTTCCAATAATCAAATTAGCAACCTGACGGTCCTTCGTGTCGGTAGTTTCATCAACAGAGACCCAAAGATTTTGGTTTTTCAACTCCTTTCTAATACCATCGGTAACATCTTCATAAATTTCGTTGATGTATTTCTTGCGTAGAGTTGAGGAACTGGGTACATAAATGGGTTTATCATCGACTTTGCAATAAGTTTTCAGGAATTCTTGAAATATCGGATTGTCCAATTTATGTAAAGGAATATTACAACCCACAAAAAGATTACACAAATCTTTGGAAAATGCTTCTTGTGGAAATATCAGATTTTATTATGGTTCTTATGAAAATGGCGAATATATGCATAAATATGCAAAATAATTATGATATATGTACGTGCATATGCAGTTATGGTAAAGTGTCCAAATATGCATTATATGCACTAAAAAAATGGTAAAAAACGTATTCTGAGGGTGGAAAATGGATAGAAGGAATATACCAAAAAACAACAAATATGCATTTTGCATAAAATCCAGTCTCTAGTAATCACTTAAGATAAGATCAAAAACTTGAAATTATGTCGTGTTGTTGGTATGTAGTTTTGTAACTTTTAAATCAAATGTCTGAAATTAACTGAACTTCACCTTTTAAATATGTTAGAATTTACTATTTTTTTCCGAAAGGTGGCGCTAATAGTCAAGTTTAAGTTCCCACCAAATCATCGTCGTAAAACCAAATTGAAAGAACAGAAATTAGCAACATTAATTCGAGAATGTTGTTTTTAATAAATATAGATTTGCAGAATGATACATTGGCAAATATTCGTTGAATTCATTGTATAAACTACCCTCTCATAAATTTAAGCTATTTATAAGAATGATCTTAACTTAACCCCTGCAAATATACCCAATTAACCGAAGATAATATAATGTATGTATTTAAACATCTTTACATAATTATTTATTTATTTTTTTAGCTATGGGTATCATTCCTGGTCCATTCGACTGTGCTTTAGTAACCAGAAGTTTAAAAACGTTATCAATTAGAATGCAGAAGCATAGGTCCAATTCATTGCTTGTAGCTAAATATTTAGAATCACACCCACGTGTACTTAAAGTAATTCATCCAGGTAAGTTTTTATTGTAATGTCGTTGTTATTTCTAAAATTTTCTTTCACTTCTCAAATTCACTTGTATTACTGAGTAAAATTATGTTTGGTTTTACTAGTAAAACAGTTAATGGGGCTTTCGATTACAATTTAAATGCACTTTAACAAACTGTGATTCAATATAGATAAAAAATAATAAGAACAATCGAACGAATAACAAATATATAACCAAATTACTAATTCCAAGTTCATAATTTGTAACTAATACTTGTATTTGTGAAAAATAAATACATGAACATTAAAACTCAACCTTTTACGATCTTTTAAAAACGTCCTTAAGACAATTACAACAGCAAATGAAAAACATATACAATGTATATGCTTGGAATACCTGTAATTAACAAGCAATTTTGTTGTCAAGAAACGCTGTAATAACAACTAAGTACTGAAGGATGTGCACTAGATATGCAATAAATTAAGATTTATTTAAAACCGAAAACCGTTCTGGAACTGTTCTGAATTGCGAACCAAAACAAACCTATATTCAAATGGAGGGGGGACTATTGAAAAACTATATCATATAATTTTAGTTTCGTTTAATTTCTGTATAATTCTTAAACTATAATTAAAATGCCTTTGATACATACAAATAACAAAAATATAGGTAATTGTTAAAATGAAAATAACTTATGAAACATAAATTTCTTACAGGACTTGAATCCCATCCACAACATGAACTAGCAAAACGGCAGACATCAGGACATAGTGGTATCATGAGTTTATATATAGACGGGGAGCGTAAAGAAGCAGAAATATTCCTGAAAACATTAAAAATATTTACCTTAGCTGAAAGTCTGGGTGGTTATGAAAGTTTAGCAGAAATTCCGTAAGTTTTAAAGAATTAAATTTTCTTTTACAGTCGAAACTTAGTTTATTTTATTTATCAGATCTATAATGACTCATGCATCAATACCAGAAGAAATGAGACGGGAACTAAATATCACTGACAACCTAATAAGGTTATCTGTTGGACTAGAAGATCCGGAAGATTTAATTATTGATCTTAAGAATGCATTAGAGGCTATATAAGTTAGTATTAAGTAAATTTATATATAAAACTGGGGCTGAGAAGCATATTTTTTTAACTCTTACAAAGAAAAAAATAATTTTATTAAAATATTTAATATATTTGCATTGTAAAGTATTATACTATTACAAATACACCTATTTATTTAATGTTCTCCTATTATATGTTTATGTATGTGTATTGTAAGGCTGTCACATAACTTTAAAAAAAGAATGAATGAAATATAATTTGTATTTGTGTTTGTGTATGTGCAGACATAGCTGGCGACTGAGATGCAATATTTTATATGAATTGTCGAAATATTTAAAAATGTAATATTTAAACAACAAACTTATTAAGTGAAAATTGAAAAACAATAAATATAATTACTTAAATCTTTGTTGTATTATTTTCCCTGACGGAATGCAATATATCTCCATCTGAGGAAGCTATTGCGTGTTGAAACAATTGTAATGGGATTTTGCGTCAATAAAGTGAAAATGAAGTAATATTGCTTTTTCATTTTTATTTCATGAATTGTTGCATAATCTTCTGAAGGATGATAATAATAATAATAATGGTTCATTAAGTACCCAGCAGTCAGCGTTGTTACGTCTACCGATTTTAACGTCAAAATGAATCAGTTCGATATATCTAAAGGCCGGATTATATGCAAAAAAAAACTGAAAATATGCGCATAAATTTGCAGATGTTTTAGCCTAAATATACACTTCCTTATAAAAAATATGCAGGTAAAAAATACGAGGAATGTTAGAAAATGGAATACTGTAGAAAAAAATATTCTATTATGTTTACTACAAGTTTATTTAGAACATTTTACAACATAATTAAATATGAAAACAATTTACAATTGTACGAGGTGCATTCTAGTTCTAAGGCCTCCAATTTTTTTTCTAATTAACTACTCACCCGAAAACTGTGAAACTGGTGTTACTTCTTGACGTAATTTCCCTGCAGACGTACACATTTTTCACAACGTCGACGCCATGATTTCATGGCCGCGGCGGAGGCTTCTTTAGGAGTCTGTTTCGACCAATGGAAAATCGCTGAAGCAATAGCAGCACGGCTGGTGAATGTGCGGCCACGGACAGTGTCTTTCATTGTTGGAAACAGCCAAAAGTCACTAGGAGCCAGGTCAGGTGAGTAGGGAGCATGAGAAATCACTTCAAAGTTGTTTTCACGAAGAAACTGTTGCGTAACGTTACCCCGATGTGCGGGTGCGCTGTCTTGGTGAAACAGCACACGCGCAGCCTTTCCCAGACGTTTTTGTTGCAGTGCAGGAAGGAACTTGTTGTTCAAAACATTTTCGTAGGATGCACCTGTCACCGTAGTGCCCTTTGGAACACAATGGGTAAGGATTACGCCCTCACTGTCCCAGAACATGGACACCATAATTTTTTCAGCACTGGCGGTTACCCGAAATTTTTTTGGTGGCGGTGAATCTGTGTGTTTCCATTGAGCTGACTGGCGCTTTGTTTCTGGATTGAAAAATGGCATCCACCAGTGGCGGTTTCTGCTATGGTTTGCAAGTTTGCGCAACCACCAAAACTAATAGATTTAATTTAATGAAAAAAAGCGTAATTCTACATTTTTTAAATTAAAAATTTGTACGACCTCACAGAATAAATGAACTATTATAAATTACTTATAATAGGTATATCTAATTGGATATGAATACGTTAAATAAATGAGAGAATAACACACTTGGTTTGCAGACTCATTGCAATCCACGAACGTATATATCCCTATACGGCTGACGAACTTTGTCGAACGTCTTTCGGGTATATCTCCATAAACGACAATAGTGTTGCAGCAGCAGTGCAACCAAAACATTAGACATATTTCTTGCTTACGGTGCAACGGTATAAAAGCGAATAAAAAAGTTGTATTTGTGTGTTTAAAAGTGTTTATGCTCTTTATTTTTAAATAATAATGAATTCGGTGCAGAGTTTAATAGTGGATCCGTTCTATAAAAGAACGTACGCCGAAAAAATTGAAATAAAGCGGTTGGGCAGACCTGTTCCGAATTTAAATCTGAAACAAACGATTTCCAGTAAGACGCGAACTTTTAATAGACTATTTAATAAGGATATTTATAATAAACATTTGTGGATTTGCGGTTGTAGTATAAAAAATGCATTATTCTGCTTTCCTTGCTTACTATTTGAAGGTGAAGAATTATGGACGAAAATGGGTTTAACTGATTTAAATCATTCAAGCGATCGAATTAAAGAACACAGTATATCACAAAGGCATATGAAAAATGTAGTCCAATTATCGCTTTTTGGGAATGTGGATATTGCTGCTCAGATGGATAGTGCATATCGAAGAAATATAGCATTGCACAACGAGAAAGTTAAGTACAATCGATATGTAGTGAACATTATAATTAATTGTGTAAGTATTTGTGGAGCTTTTGCACTTGCTTTCTCAAGAAAGATAAATTTGCGACTGCGAAAGATCGTCGCATGGATTTTTTGCTTCAATAAAATCAGGATCAGAATCAGTGAGTTTTAAAAGCCTTTTTTCTTCTTTATATGTACCTTAGCAAAATTACTTTTAATAAAACATACTTAGTGACCTACCTTGTTTACCTACTGTAAAAAGTATTAGTATTCACTAAATTTGCAACCCCCACATTTTTGATGCACGAGCCGCCGCTGGCATCCACGTCTCATCCATCGTCACAATCGACGAAAAGAAAGTCCCATTCATGCCTTGGTTGCGCGTCAACATTGCTTGGCAACATGCCACACGAGCAGCCTTGTGGTCGTCCGTTAGCATTCGTGGCACCCACCTGGAGGATACTTTTCACATTTTCAGGTCGTCATGCAGGATTGTGTGCATAGAACCCACGGAAATGCTAACACTGGAGGCGATCTGTTCAACTGTCATTCGGCGATCCCCCAAAACAAGTCTCCACTTTCTCGATCATGTCGTCAGACCGGCTTGTGCGAGCCCGAGGTTGTTTCGGTTTGTTGTCACACGATGTTCTGCCTTCATTAAACTGGCGCACTCACGAACGCACTTTCGACACATCCATAACTCCATCACCACATGTCTCCTTCAACAGTCGATGAATTTCAATTGGTGTCACACCACGCAAATTCAGAAATCGAATGATTGCACGCTCTTCAAGTAAGATAAACGTTGCCATTTTAAGTATCTAAAACAGTTCTCATTCTCGACGCTGCCGCTATAATTCCATCTGCCGTACAATGCTGGCATCTCTGTGACGTATTGACAACGAACGCACGCTCATTTTAAAACAATGCACATGCTTCTATCTCTTTCCAGTCTGGAGAAAAAAAAATCGGAGGCCTTAGAACTTGAATGCACCTCGTATATTTCTTAAAATTTTCAACAGAAAAATTGTGACGCTTGTTTGAAAACATGTATTTATAAATTGAAAAGGTTCGTTCTACTCGACGCTTGTTATAGGAGCATATTTCAAATTATAAATATCTATTGTCAACTAAATATTTTGTACTGAATCACCACACAAGATTTTAGCAATGTCCTTTAGCTTTTTAAAACCCTCATTTTTCCTATTACACTTAAAAAAATTTCATACACGGACTGTCCCACGCCTCCTTTAACATCAAAACATGACTTTCCAAATTTGTTTAGTACTTTAACGCTCTAGATTAGCGACATAAATTGTTTTTCCAACTGCAAAATAAAAGTGGAAATAAAACTGTAATTGGCTTTAATAAACGCAAACTGGTGAGGTATTTCTTTACTCGAATACACCTTTTGGGCGTCTATCACAGAGTGATTGTGCATCCCTATCAAGATTCATAATAATTGTCTTTATTCCTTCATAATGATTTGCAAGAAAAATAGCAGCCTCCAAACACGTTCCCCATCGTATGATTACTGGTTGAGGAGAAAGCGGAGCACCCAGTAACGCGCCAAGTATTTTCGGCGCCGTCGTGCGAAATACTGATAGGCGCCTTTACCCTATATGTATTGAGCCAAAGTTACCAGCCACTCTCCCACAGAAGTAACAATAAAATTATTGCTGTCAATGCTAAAGTAATTGTAATAATTGTTTTATGTAAATTTGTTGATTTGTTGTAAACTTTCAAAAAATGTTTTTAATATTTTTAAAATTTAACTTATCACAAGTGGCCGTAGGCGCCTTTAAGGCCTTGGCGCCGTTGTGCGCTGCACGACCTTGCCCATATGGACGGCGCGTCACGGGGAGCACCGGGTAGATGTTGCTTGTAAAACTGAACTCGTAATAGGGCCTTTAAAAATACTTTCTTAACACTACTAATTAAAGTATTTACTAAGGGAAAGTGGTTTCTGACTTCTTCTGCAACACGATTTAGCCCGTGCGCCAAGCAAGTTGTGTGAATTAAATTTGGGTAAAAGATTTTCAAGTTGAAAGCTGCCTTCACCATGTATGGTGCAGCATCCGTGAAAAGCAATAGAATTTTCTCTGTTGGAATCGATTCCGGTAAGAAGAAAGTTGACAGTTCTTCCTGTATAAACATTGTTATTGTCAAATTATTTGCCTTTTCCAACTGTTTGGATGAAATTAGATTTTGCTTTAGAATAAGATTTTGCTAGAACCGATACGTTAAGGATACCAATCATTAAATGAACTATGTATCGGCCCACACTATCAGTAGTTTCATCTACGCATATACAGGGTGCGGCAAAATAACCTCCCTATTTTTTGACGTAAATAAAAAAAGCATTTTTCCAGATAAAACAATTTTATTTTTACCAACTTATTCTTTAACACGGGAATTTTTTTTTACTTGGTTTTGAAAATAATATCTGACAAATGGTGGCCGTGGCTGTTGATATACTGCTGCAAGCGAACATTGAAACACTCGTGGACTCTCTCAAGCATCGCTTGAGGTATGCGATGAATTTCCTCGCGAATTGCTTCTTTCAGGTCTAACAGGTTTCCGGAAAGATGTTTGAACAATGCTGTCTGGTGGAAGACTTTCCAAGATGAGTTGACATGCTTCCGTGCGACTCTGGCAATCACGTTGTGACAGTTCTTGCACAACAACCATCTTGTAAGGATGGAAATGAAGATCCTTGTGTAGGATTCGACGAACACTACGGTCAGACATTCGAAGGGCGGCTGCATGTTTACGAGCTGATCTTTTAGGAGTCTGCAAAACTGATTGTCTAACCGCATTGATGTTTTCAGGTATACGGGCACTACGAGGTCTTCCACCCCGTTTTTTAACAACAGAACCAGTCTCTTTAAAGTTTTTTACCCACAACAAAATAGACTTTCTGTCCGGTACCGACTCACGCGGAGGAATTTGAAATCGCGTTCGAAAAGCACGCTGTGCCGTGACAGCCGACTCATTGTTGCGAATGAACGCTTCAACCGCATAAGCTTTGTGCTCGTTCATCCACGCCATGATGGCGACTGGTGCCTAAGTGCCGAATGCAACGTAAACTTCCCACTCTCCTGCGTCGACTGCTGCTATCCCCACTACTCTAAGTGTCTCCAGTTACTTACTCCGAGCATCGAAAATAGGGAGGTTATTTTGCAGCCCCCTGTATAAAGATAATTGTTTGCAATAACCTTCCTAATGCTATTCAATGTTTCTGCATAGATACAGCGAATATAATTTTTTCTTAACGTGCTCTCGCCGGGAATGTTATATTTGCTAATGTACTTTTGCAAAAATAACTTGATATTTGAATTATTTAATTTATCTAGTGGAATATCTGCCAACACAAACATTTGACACAAATCTTCATTAAATTGTTCTTGTTCTGATTTTTTGGAAGTTGATGGCAAACATTGCGGTAATGTTTGCTGACTCTTCTTCGCCAATTTCATCTTTGTTAGTTTAGCAGCATGAGATGGAGTTTTCATATGTTGGTCGACTTGGAACTTTCTCTCACTTCTAATCTGCAAAAAAAAATATCACATCATCGGTTGTTTTCTTATAAAATAAATGTTAGTAAAAGATAATGGAATAATTAAAAACTTAATTAATTAATAAAAGGAAATAAACTTAAAATTTTACTCACAATCTTGCAGCATGGTACGCAAAACACTTTTTCTCCAGCCATACGAAATTCTGAATAAGGTGCAATCCATCCAGGCACAGTCGCTATTTTCGGCATTTTTTGCTATTACTGTCGTGAACAAAAAAAACGGGACAGTGTCAAAATCGTTATGATAATTTCCTTTATTTTTTAGCGTTGTAATTTTAACATTTGATTAACTTTCAAACTCTACGTCAAATTATAACGGGTGTTCAGAAACATTCGAAGTCAAAGTAGTCCTTGAAAATATGAAGTCATGTCTGAGATAGATTGATTTTTGAGAGACAACAGTTGACATTTAATAATTATTACAAATCAGATACTTAAGTAAAGATATACGATTTTTTGTTCAGAGCCCACTTGACTTCGAATGTTTCTGATCACCCGTTATATCATAGTTGATAATTCAAAATTGAAAATGCCGCATCTTTCGAAAACTGATAAAGCTAGACTTGTTACTAGTTTGAAAAATGGGAAATCATTAAGAAGTGTATCGGTTCAATTTAATATTGGTAAAAGTTCAGCCGCAAGAATATATAAAAAAAAATGGAGGGAAGAGGATAATTTTCATCGGAAAATAATTTCCGCACGTAACAAAATTTCGAATACGCAGGAAGACGAAACATTAGTTACTGAGATTAAGCACAACCCTTTCAAAACATTAAAGGAAGCTATAAGAACAACACAATTTCCTGTCTCATCTTGTAACACAATGGTTACAAGAGAATGAAATTTAAACTTGAGATATCCAGCCCTACAGTCCTTATCTAAATCCCATTGAAAATGTATGGGGATTAATGAGATAGAGCTTCTACCTAGGAAGAATTCTGGATGCTTGGCATCAAATTTCTACAAATTTTGTACAAAATATTGTCGTTTCAATGTCTACAAGATTAGATGCAGTTAATAATAACGGTGGAATGACGAAATACTAATTATTTTAATGTAATAATTATTTTAATTTAATAAATAATCTTTCTCTATCGTTTTTAGTAATTTTTATTTACATTTATTTTAAAAATGTTTAATAAATGTCAATAAGACACACATTTTTGACAATTCCTGACTTACTATTATGAGTAAAGATAGCCACTTAAGTAGTCACAATTTAAACCCACGCAGAAACACTGTCTCGTTTTTTTTTTTGCTCACGTGGTATATAGTATCACAACTGACAAGTTTACACTTCGAAAAGCCAACGTAAGATGGCGTTTAAAATAAAATTACTTTCGAATATGGGAATAAATTTTTCCGAACAGCAACGAAACATATACTCCTAATTTTCTGGTAAAATATATTTTTGTATTTATAAGTTTTAAGGTATTAGCTTTTCCTGGAATTTTGTCTCGGCCTGGATGTATGGGAAGAGCATTAATAAGTTCTTGGAGACGTTTATCGGAAAAGTAACGGGAAGAAGCTTAATAAACTCCCATTTTTAATTTAAAGAGGGCTGTTTAATTTGTGTTTATTTGTTACATCCACGACATATTTTTAGTAATGCCTATAATAAATTTGATTTAGTAAATAAATAAAACTCGGATACTTAAAATATACAAAATGCTGAATTACTACAAAATATGCAAATAATATACAAAATGCATTATTATGCAAATTTATGCAAACTGCATATAATCCGGCCTTTAGATATAACCAATATATCCCATAAGAAATAAATATATAAAGCGTTTAAATTGGCGACAACTTAAATCACACTAAGTTACTGCTATTTACTGGGAAATAGAACGACCTTACTAAGAAGAAAACTGCATACACAGCAAGGAGCATGTTACATTCCATGTTAAAAATTAGACCCTAACGCTAGCGTCTCGAATGTTAGTACTAAATTCGTAAACAACCGCGATAGCGGCATTTTTAACTTATATGTTTTTTTTGTCTTAAATATGCTCTAAATACATGTTTCGATCTTTTTTGATCTCATCAGTGCGATATATCTATAAATATAGAAATAGCAGACACGAATTTACGTGCATATAACTAAAAATTAATTGTCTTAAAAAATTAATTTAAACTCTATGTAAAAAAAATAAATACTTAAAATTCAACAAATATAATAAAAAAATGTAAATTCTTGCAATAAAACAAAATAAACTATATACATATATATAACAATAAATAAACAGCAATATAAAATAAGGACATTTCTTCATATGCACAAAAGATTAGGAAACACTAAACTTGCCAACGTACGAATACCTAATTTATCTTTTACAAATGTATCAGCTGCCTAATTTTTCTCGAGTTTCGATTCGGAGATCTATCATTAGAAGACCGACAAAATTATCACGAAATTTGCTAATAATTAAACTCATAGATATATTTAACAACAGCTCTGGAACTAAAGTTTGATGATCGGATTTAACACAAATATACTATGAAAAACTAACCTTCTGCAAAGTTGCCAACATTTTCTTGTGAATATAATTTACATGGCCAAAGATTTTAATGACACAACCATCTTATCGTAAATGGTATTAACATAATTATAATGCCAAACTAAGAATGGGCTAAAGAAGATTATTTGATTCACTAAATTCCTTAAACATTGTAAATGTGTGATGAATTTCTACGTTAGCAGAAAAGAAAGATTTACAAACCTGACAATCGGATAAATTAAGCTTTTTTGGAGGAATCCACATACATAGGTGACAGCTTGATAATTAAAATCATTCTCATGATTAACTGGAATATTTAGAGAAGAATCATCTAATTCGTTCGTATCCAATGTACCAATCTTAGCACTTTTAGGCTCAATAAAAGACATAAATTATTGCAGATTAGTTAAGATATGCCCACTATCCTCCTCACAATTGAACCCGATGGAATGAGAAGACACTAAATTATTTAGATGTTGTTCAAAATGATCTTCGCAAACATATGTTTTGAATTCAAAGAAACATCAATACCTGAAAAATTTTTAATAGAGTTCAACCATACCTGTTTTCTACTATCATCAGAAGGGAGAAATGTTTATTTTGATAACTCGAATCAGGAAAAATATTGGAATACCGATTTTCGCAACCTGGAATTTTACATTTATATTTGTGCGTACTTCAGTAAGTCATTATAATAGTTATTTATGTATTAAGGATATAATTAGTAGATTATGGCACGAGGGAAAGTTTAAAGCCCGATGAAGGAGGGCTTTTAATTTCCCAAGGGCCATAATCGGCAATTATGCCCATAGTACATACCACGTTTTATTCAATTTTAGTTTCCAAAACATTCAAAAAATTTATATTGCTTTGTTACAACAAATATGTTGCTTTATGTTCTAAATATGTCAAAATTGACAATTTGATGTTAATAAATGTTCCATACTGACGTTTGTTTTAATTATTAATCCAATTGTTGCCTAACAATTTTTGATTGATCTGTGCCATAAAGACCAATTTATAAAAAAGATTATGGTTCTAAAGTCGAATAAATGTAAGTTTTATGCAAAATATTAAAATTAATTATTACTACAACAATTAATAATAACAAAACAACAATTAAAATGATCAAACTTACCCAAAAACTTCTTCCTCTTTAATTTTGTAAACACTATGCCATTATAACTTCCATTTTTATTGTATCCTCGATACGGTGTACTGTTGCCATGTCGCATACTCTTATAGTTAACCATATTTATTCATAGATTTCTTAAGAATATGAGCAACGAAAACTTTTGGTGAAAATAACGCTAAAATCTATTTCATTCTTCATACCAAAACCTTCTTCGATGTTTAATTATAATCCTTTTAGTTACAGAGAGACTACAAAGACTTGGCAACAATAATATATTTACTATATGTGGCGCACATCTTGTCCGAAATTTCGTATTTAATATTGCAAACACTTACCACTACCACCGTACATATTAAACAGTGATCCGGTAAAACCCCTGATTCAAATTTTGTAGCCAAGCCAAGCTTTTTATCTAAACATTTAGAAAATCCCTCTCTGTAAAACGTTTAATTCCAAGAAAAACTTATAAATAAAAGTCACAACAAATTCTAAACCAGGGATGCACAGACTTATAGGGAAGGAAAATTATAAGCCAAGGACGGTCCACTACAAAGAATACTTATTAACACAAATATTTTTATTTTTAAATAGTATGAATTACTACAAATGATAAAAATAAAAGAACATTCAAAAATGTTTGTTGTACTTATGTAATCGTAATGTAATATAATCATTACAATGTAATATTTCATGTTTTATTATTTTGATACATGACATTGCATTGACCTAACAATTTTGTTTAGGTTTGGCTCCACATTACTTGTCGCCACACGTGAAATTGCTTCCAGATTTTCATTTGCCAGACGGTTTCGATTTTTTGTTTTGTTAAGTTTCATCACTGAAAACGTTTGCTCACAAATATACGTCGATCCAAATAAGCTTGCGCATTTCAATGCATTTATTCGCAACTCTTTATAAGCGGTTTTGTCAACGCAACGGTAAAGGTTGAGTAAATTATCTTCATTAAACTTGTTTCGTAAATTATCATCATTTTGCATGTCTATCAATTCCAGCTGTATTGATTTCAGTGCATTTTCGGGTGAAATGTTGAAAGAATTGCTGAAAATGTCTAATAGAGGTTTAACTTTCTTGAAGTCTAGAAAACGATCATGAAAAGTTTTTATTAAAATATCAATCTTTTCAACATAAGCGAAATTGACATCAGTTTTATTGAATTTCTCCATAATTTTTTTGTAGTTCGGAAAATGGCTGTAAGTGGCTGAATTGATTTGTGTCCTGAAAAGACTCAATTTGCATTGAAAGGACGAAACATGAGTATAACTGCGAAATCAATTGATCTTTGCCTTGGAGTCGCGTATTTAAGACATTCAAGTGATTTGTGATGTCTACAAGAAACGCTAAGTTACACAGCCAATCAGGGTTGTCGAGTTCGGAGACGTCCTTTATCTTTTCTGACAGAAATATTTTGATTTCTTCAATCAAGTTAAGTGACAACCCACGACTTAGCCACCTTACTTCAGTGTAAAACAGGAAATCATCATATTCGCTTTCAATATCCTCGAGATATTGTGTGAATTTTCGGTGATTGAGACCTCGTGATTTTATAAAGTTTACAGTAGGTACTACAACTTTCATCACATTTTCAAATCCCAATAATTTTGAATAATGCAATGAAACTGCATTAATTCCTTGGTATCTATGTTTTTAGTCTCTAAATACTCTTTTAACATAGTTATTATCCCAGATTTACTTCCAACCATTGAAGGTGCTCCGTCAGCCGTAATGCCAGATAATTTCGTTAAATCCAAATCCATTATAGAACATTTTTCCAGAAGAGCTTTGAGCATGTCACTCCCGCTGGTTTGACTAGTCAAAGAACTCATACCAATCAGTTCTTCACTCACTTCAAAATTTTGCGTTACACCTCGTAAAAATATTAAGAGTTGAGCAGTGGAACTTATATCTGTAGATTCGTCGAGTGCTATAGAAAAATACTCAAAACTTTTCGATTTCGTAGCTAATTGCTCTTCTGTATTAGCTGCTAATGTGTTTAGTCTTCTTTGAACAGTCATCCGATTTAGTTTAATTTTCTCAAACCTCTTTGCATCTTTCGGACAAATTTTTTTTGCGGCGATATCTAAACACTGCTTAACAAACTCACCATCTTTAAAAGGCCGACAAGTTTTCGCTATTATTCAAGATATTTCAAAGCTAACTTCAGTAGCTGTTTCAGCGTCTTGAATTGGTTTTGTAAACATAGCTTGCTGGCCTATTAGTTCCTTTTGTAAAGTGGAAATTTTTTTCGTTCGATTTTCGCCCTTTAATTTGGTAAAAGTATGATGCTGGGTTTCATAATGCCTTTTCACATTATATTCCTTCGGAATAGAAACACTACTCTTGCATATTAAACAGACACTTTTGTTATGCGATGAAATAAAAAGTATTTTTCGGTCCAAATATCTTGAAACTGTCGATTTTCATCTTCAACCTTACGACTACGTTTTTTACTGGGGCCTGGTTTATCCATATCAATATTGATATTATATTGTTACGTAGGTAGATGCCAAGTTCGAACGACGAAATATTTATTCTTCACAGATTACAATTCAAACAATATAACGTTCGCTTGTCCGTAGTTAAAACTTAACGCCCCGATAGCGGGCGATGTGTTGTATTTATACGAGTTACCTAACATCGAGAAACTTCCACATTGTTCGAGGATAATACCGACGTGTTTCGCGAATCTTCGAGTAATCTAGTTGGTTCCACAGATTTCTAGTCTCGTAACAATATGCTTGGAACGACGAGGAGCATACCAGTCCTACGTAGTAAACCTGAACAAGAAAGTAGTAGGTACTTAAAGATACATATCTGACTAACAATTGCAAAACTTAGAATAAAATAAAAAGTTAAGAAATATTGATTTGAATGGATTTTTACCTACTTTTGTAGTTTTTCGAACAATTTTTAAAATTCGTTGGCGGGCCGCATAAATATCGGCAGTGGGCCGCGGTATGTGCATCGCTGTTCTAAACTTATTCGTGTACTATCAGCCAATCAGTCAGTTCTAATAATGTTTTTTTAAGTTTTTTCGTTTATTGCATTACTTAGTGCTGTTTAAATTTTATATATAAATATCAGGTACGTATCAAAGTAATTTAAAATATCAAAATTGAAAAATTTTATTCGATTTTTGGGAAAACTTGATAACAAGATTTATTAAAAACTAAGCAAATAAATAAGCTACAAACTGCAACGATTTCTGGTTTACTCTATACAAAACAATACCCGAAGGAGCACAGTTATTATGATTTTCCTATTCAAAAAACACTGATTCCAAAAATGAATGATTTTGCGTTAAAAAGCTAATGTTCCTGCGAAGAATTAATAACGAATAATAATAGCAATAATAGGTGAAAGTTCTACCAAATATGTTAACTTATTTTGTTCGTTATGAAGTTATGATGTTTACTTTTTAAAAGAATTAATATATTAATAAATACTTGTTCTAAAAATTAATGAAAAACTTTATGATTTTTATTTACCCGAAACGATTTTCCCCTATAATCAAGTAAAATAAATAATTAATATTCGTTACTGTAAATGTGTCACTTTCAGAAACTTTTTAATAAAATAATTTGAAACCTACCGAAATTTCACGAAATCTACCGATGTTTGAGGCTTCATCTGCTACATTTTAGTCCAACCGAGCGTAAATCAATAAAAATTACAAGGAAATTAACCAAACAAGCTGGAACCTAAGAGAGCTTCTTCTGAATAAACCCGCAGTTCGAAAGATAATTTTTCTATTTTGCGTTCGAAATGAACTCATTATATGACACCGAAAACAGTATCGAAATGAGCTTCATTTCGATACGCTTTTTTTTCATTTTTCAATGTTGGCGTTGTTCGAATACAGAAATAAATATCATTGCTGTCATTTGATTTTAAGAATTTATGTGCATTTGACAGATATGATATATGTCCGTATTTTACACAAACAACGTATGTTGTATACAATTGACAACATGTATATGTTTCTATGTCACTCATGTTTACATTTTTAAATGAAATATCAAGTAATGTTAACGAAAATTAATAAATAATATGTAATATAATATACTTCGCGGATAGCAAGATTTAAATTTGAAAATGTCAAGTATCAATGTGACCAACTGCATGCTTTATATAAAAATTAAACTCTGAACTTTCAAATTAAATAATTCCAATTTAAGCAATTTATTAATGTAAAAAACGCAAAATAGAAAAAATAGTATAAAAAACTCGTTTCATAAGGCCATTTGCCGCACTCGCTCTTTAGAAAACTCGCCGCTATCGCGGCTCGTTTTCTAAACTGATCTCGTGCGGCAAAATGGTGCCTTATGAAACTTGTTTTTTAATATACTATTTTCTATTTTGCGTTCGAAATGAACTCATTATGAAACCAAAAACAGTATCGAAATGAGCTCTATTTCGATACACTTTTTTTCATTTTTCAATGTTGGCGTTGTTCGAATACAGAAATAAATATCATTGCTGTCATATGATTTTAAGAATTTATGTACATTTGACAGATATGATCTACGTTCGTATTTTACACAAACAACGTATGTTGTATACAATTGACAACAACATATATATGTTTCTATGTCACTCATGTTTATATTTTTAAATGAAATATCAAGTAATGTTAACGAAAATTAATAAATAATATGTAATATAATATACTTCGCGGATAGCAAGATTTAAATTTGAAAATGTCAAGTATCAATGTGACCAACTGCATGCTTTATATAAAAATTAAACTCTGAACTTTCATACAAAAAAGAGATATTTATCAATACGTTTTTGCCGTATTACGCAGTTGTTATATAATGAGACAGATATGCAAAATACATATCCGTCACTGTAAACATGGACAAACACCTCGTATTTTTAGCATTTACTTCTGTTCAATACATATGTTTCGGCCATCTAGGCCTCATCGGTTGAACTAGTGAAGCAATGTGTATACAAATTAATACAGATCTGTTAAACAACGGATCTGTATCTGTATCTACATTTACGCTAAAATCGTCTCCAAGCTATAACCAGTTTCGTTCTATCAGGCGACACTAATTTAATCAGTGACATCTGACGGAAGAAAGCGACTAGGCCAGAAAAGGCGATCTTCCGCTCGAATAGCAATGCTATTACGTAAAGCGGAAAAATACGTATATTGGTGCTGTCCATTAACACGCGCCAGATGGCGGTAAATATACAAAAAAGAGATATTTATCAATACGTTTTTGCCGTATTACGCAGTTGTTATACAAAAAAGAGATATTTATCAATACGTTTTTGCCGTATTACGCAGTTGCGTAATACGGCAAAAACGTATTGATAAATATCTCTTTTTTGTATATTTACCGCCATCTGGCGCGTGTTAATGGACAGCACCAATATACGTATTTTTCCGCTTTACGTAATAGCATTGCTATTCGAGCGGAAGATCGCCTTTTCTGGCCTAGTCGCTTTCTTCCGTCAGATGTCACTGATTAAATTAGTGTCGCCTGATAGAACGAAACTGGTTATAGCTTGGAGACGATTTTAGCGTAAATGTAGATACAGCTACAGATCCGTTGTTTAACAGATCTGTATTAATTTGTATACACATTGCTTCACTAGTTCAACCGATGAGGCCTAGATGGCCGAAACATATGTATTGAACAGAAGTAAATGCTAAAAATACGAGGTGTTTGTCCATGTTTACAGTGACGGATATGTATTTTGCATATCTGTCTCATTATATCTGAACTTTCAAATTAAATAATTCCAATTTAAGCAATTTATTAATGTAAAAAACGCAAAATAGAAAAAATAGTATAAAAAACTCGTTTCATAAGGCCTTTTGCCGCACTCGCTCTTTAGAAAACTCGCCGCAAGCGGCTCGTTTTCTAAACTGATCTCGTGCGGCAAAATGGTGCCTTATGAAACTCGTTTTTTAATATACTATTTTCTATTTTGCGTTCGAAATGAACTCATTATGAAACCAAAAACAGTATCGAAATGAGCTCTATTTCGATACACTTTTTTTCATTTTTCAATGTTGGCGTTGTTCGAATACAGAAATAAATATCATTGCTGTCATTTGATTTTAAGAATTTATGTACATTTGACATATATGATATATGTCCGTATTTTACACAAACAACGAATGTTGTATACAATTGACAACAACATATATATGTTTCTATGTCACTCGTGTTTATATTTTTAAATGAAGTATCAAGTACCTAATGTTAACGAAAATTAATAAATAATATGTAATATAATATACTTCGCGGATAGCAAGATTTAAATTTGAAAATGTCAAGTATCAATGTGACCAACTGCATGCTTTATATAAAAATTAAACTCTGAACTTTCAAATTAAATAATTCCAATTTAAACAATTTATTAATGTAAAAAACGCAAAATAGAAAAAATAGTATAAAAAACTCGTTTCATAAGGCCTTTTGCCGCACTCGCTCTTTAGAAAACTCGCCGCAAGCGGCTCGTTTTCTAAACTGATCTCGTGCGGCAAAATGGTGCCTTATGAAACTCGTTTTTTAATATACTATTTTATTGTATGTTAAAAATCGGTTAATCACCTTACAAATTAATGACGCGTAGGTATTAAGATTAACTTAAAGGCGCGAAGTAAAGAGTTGTGGAAATGAAATTAATAACATTAAAATATTCCTTGTAAAAAATACATTAAAATATGTCACATGATATTAATTCGCGGGCTATAAAATTATATCAAATGATACGTCGCCGGATGACGTTGACACGTTGAACATATTGTTTAATAAGTAAAAGATTTGTCACTGCAAATGAAACTGGGTCCATAGTCCATATCATGATCCAGAATCGACACAAGACGCGATGGCGTGAGGTCCGTAAAGTTGGCTCCCACATTTTTGCATTTTCAAAATTCAAATACGCCATCGTTTTGTGCTCGTTTTGTGCCGTAAAGCACGAATTTTGTGCTCATCCCCTTCCCGAGATATTCGCGTTTGAAAATTGGGAGCCAACGAATTTTGTGCTCATCCCCTTCCCGAGATATCCGCGTTTGAAGAGCAGGTCCGTAAACTTGGCTCCCACACTTTTGCATTTTCAAAATTCAAATACGCCATCGTTTTGTGCTCGTTTTGTGCTGTTTAGTGCCGCAAAGCATGAATTTTGTGCTCATCCCCTTCCCGAGATATTCCCGTTTGAAAAGTAGATCTGTAAAGTTGGCTCCGTTAATATCTCGTTAACGACTAAGCTTACGATAATTTGTAGAGAGTACGAAAGTGTTTAGAAATGGAACATAAAAGAATTGTTTTAGGAAAAATCTTAAAAATTTCTACCGGAAGTGCCACTTTTACTCTTAGCGCAAAACGGTATTTGGCTATTATCGCTGAAAATAGAAGGTTTTTCGTAGGCTTCCTAAGTATAGAAAAGTGTTTACAAATGAATTTTGAATAACTTTTGTCCAAAGACTTTTTCAAAATGTTGAAAAAAATTTTGAAAAATTTTTCATAATTTACGTTCACGAAAATTTCTCAAGAGTACAAAAGTGTTTGAAAGTATATTCTCAAAAAACTTTTCTAGAAAAGTTTTTCAAAATTCCTACCGGAAGTGCCACTTTTACTCTCATTGCAAAATATTTTTAACTATTATCGCAAAAAATAGGTTTTCATAAATTTATGAAGTAGGTATACAAAACTATTAAGAAACTAATTCGTAATAAGTATAAAGAGGCCGTGTGGTGACCACATTTCTTTTTATAAAGAATGTCTCACATTGCAAACTTTAACTTTTAGTAACTCTTTTTTTTTAGGTAATATTTTAAATTCAAAATATTTGGTATATTATATCTCAATATCTAAACTGACTTACTTGATTATACAGAACATAATATTCAAAAGCTCTTAATTCTAGTGATGTGTAAAACTGCTATTTTTCATTAGCAGCTACAAACTGCTACTGCTGCTTTTCGTTAGCAGTTTAAAAAAACTGCTACTTTTTGTAGCAGTTTCTCCTATATAGCAACATACATACTATATACTTTAAATAAAGCATTTTTCATTAAATACGGCTATTTTTTAATATCTTATTGTCTTACATAATAACTAATAAACGTTACAACATTTTCTGTCTTTTTCAATATTGATTGTTATTTGGTTTTGCTATAATCAATACAAATGCAATTAAATTCTGGTATTTGAAAAATGATTATATGTATTACCTTAGTATTAAAATAAACCATCCATTTTTATTACTAATACGTGAAAGAAGTTTCTGAATCGATAGTTTATAAATAGTTCTTAAAATAGTTCTAATCTGCTGCATAAAAAATATTGCTAGCTTAATATTACTTTCCGTTAGAGCTGCTACGTCAGAAATATTTGCATCAGAAAACTGCTACAAAAAGTAGCAGTTTCTTTTCATATTCGTTAGCTGCTACAAACTGCTAGTTAGCAGTTTCAAAATAGCAGTTTGCTTCGTAGCAACCCATCACTACTTAATAGACCACGCAAGTGCTGTCGTCATTTTTGCGGAAGGTCAGGGATCGCGTTCCAAACAACCGGCATTTAAATTTTTTTCATGTATTGTATTTGGAACGCGTTGCAAATTTGAAGTGAAAAGTTGTTATTTATAAGTTAATTTTAATTGTTATTGCATGCAAGTATGAACGACGTTGTTTAAAACTGATATTAATAATATTAATTGATTTATAGCACGGTTATACTTGAGTAACTAAAGTACAAAAGTGAGGTTAGATAGATATACATAATGGTGATGTGATTTGCTCTTACTTGCAAGCATTAAGTGAAAAAAAGGGATGCACTATTTTTACTTTTCCTACAGAAAAGGCAGAATTATCGAGGTGGAAATAGCTTTTTTGCAGTCATTGCTAATATTTTTTTTCAAATAAAAAACACGATTGCCAAATATTTTGTTTTTAATAACTATAATATGTATATTGATATTTTGCTTACATACTTACCAAGTAACAAATGATATTAATATAGGAAGATTAATTAAAAATCGTTTTACCAAGAGTGACTATACGTTTCAAATGGCGCTTTAAATTTGTTTGGAACGTAGACCCTGACCTACCGTACAGAAAATGGCGATTTGACGTCACACTTGCGTGGTCTATTCTATAACCGTTTCTTTCACAGTTGGGAGAAAAATTTATTTGTAAATAGTTGCAAAACACATAACCATAACATCAAAAGGAAATAGGAAATTACAACTTATACATATATTTTTCAAGTAATCACAATTATCGTTTTGCAATGCCAAATAAGTAATATAAGGAGTGATCCATCTCAACTGAAGGGGTTGGCACTGTAAAAATCCCGAGATTAGTACAATTTTATGTTAAACAGATAGCAACCATGAATAATTTCCACTATCGTTTTTCGTTCGCTATGATTTTGTTGCTATTTTTCACGTTCATTATTTATTATTTTCACGTTTTCGTCTTTTTCGAAATCTATTTTTTATAAAGACACTATTATCAATCCGCCTTTAGATTATTGGTAACTATTATTTGATTTTTAAAGCAAGTTTTACAACTTAAACGTTTATGTAAACAACACCAAAGATTATTTAGAAGTTGTATAAATTATATTTGTAGCGTTTATTTACGATGCCGTTCTCTGTGCAGCAAGATACTTTCATTGTTATGGCACACTTTCATAGTGGCGTGCAAGATGAAAATGGACAATGGACGTACTCAGCACAATCCTACTTTAACCAGTTCATTGTTGAATATGGGAATGAAAATGTTGTATATAATACATTTGTACAGCATCGAGATAGATTGGTGAAGCGATTCATGGAAACAGGCAGTATTTTAAAAAGAAAGCGTGAAGTTACACCAACAGTTTTGACCGATGACACCATAGCTGACATAGAGCATAGAATACAAGTCAGTCCTAATAAATCTATTCGGAAATTATCTACACAGTCAGGTTGGTGTGTAAATTTAAAACTAGAAATAATGTGTATATAAGAAAAACTATTGTAGATATATCATATGGAAGTGTGTGTAGAGGGCTCTTAAAAAACATTTGTATATGCACCCATATAAAGTGTCAGTATTACAGCAGTTATATCCTCATGAGCAAAGAATAAATTATTGCAATGGTTTAACAATACAATTAATGACGATGAAAGATTAGATATAACTTTCTTTTCTGATGAAGCTTAGTTTCACCTAACAGGTTATATCAATAGCCAAAATTATCGCACATGGTCAACTGATAAGCCACATGTATACCAAGAAACAAGTTTACATCCAATCGAAATAGGAGTGTGGATTGCTATGTCACGACGAAGTATTATTGGACCATTCTTTTTCAATGATACTATAAATGCAGTTAGATATAGAGAAGAGATATTAGAGCCTTTTATTAATAATTTAGAAGAGCATGAGCTACATAATGGCTATTTTCAACAAGATGGTGCACCAGTACATACAGCACAAATCAATATAGATCATCTGACCAATATTTTTAATGATCGACTCATCAGTAGAGGATGTTGGCCAGCTCGTTCTCCAGATTTGACCCCATTAGACTTCTTTTTGTTTGGGTACTTGAAAAACAGAGTATTTTGCTAATGTGTTAATTTGTGTTTAGAAAGTGAAGTTGGACATTTTGAACATTTACTTTAATAATTACATAATAAATACATTGTTATAAATTTGTTTTAGTGAATTATATTTGTATTTATCATTTGCACATGAATATCTCTACATATATTTCAAGTACTAACCATTGTAACATTCTATATGAAATATTCTGTCTTATAATAAACATTGAAAATTAAATTTTATATATTTTTTATTTAAATATGTAAAGAAAAAATTGTTCAAACTTAAGTCTAAGAGAGAACTGTCAAAAACATTTGAAAGAACATTAGCGCGAGTTTACAGGTGTGGTAACTACCCACGAATGCCATCTTAAATATTCCATTGCCAACCCTCTTCAGTTGAGATGTCATGTCTGAGATAGATTGATACATTTACTTAATACAATTTTATAGGACAGATTATCAAATTAGTATCTTCGATATTAAATTCCGACTTAAGTAAAGATATACGATTTTTTGTTCAGAGCCCACTTGACTTCGAATGTTTCTGAACACCCGTTATATTAGTTTTTATTTCATTAATTGACATAGCAGACACTTCTTGGTGAAACATTTTGTAATTAACAAATTTATTATAAAAACACAGTTGGCTATTTCACAATTTTTTATTAGATTATTTCTAACTGTTTTAAGTTTTAGTTTTAAGATACTCTTTGACAATGGGATAACAGCCGAAACATATGTTAGAAATAATCTAAAAAAAAATTGTGAAATAGCCAAGTGTGTTTTTATAATAAATTTGTTAATTAGTTTTTATACTTAATTGCTATTATTTATTTGCCAAATATTCGTTCGAGTGAAGCTATCTACGGAAACGTATGGCGGACTGTCCGTATGCCATACGTTTCCGTAGATAGTTTCACTCGAACGAATATTTGGCAAATAAATAATAGCAATATAACGTATATTACTTATTTGGCATTGCAAAACGATAATTTTTATTACTTGAAAAATATATGTATAAGTTGTAATTTCCTATTTCCATTTGATGTTATGGTTATGTGTTTTGCAACTACATTTACAAATAAATTTTTCTCCCAACTGTGAAAGAAACGGTTATAACATTAAGAGCTTTTGAATATTATGTTCTGTATAATCAAGTAATGGCAGTTTAGATATTGAGATATAATATACCAAATATTTTGAATTTAAAATATTACCTAAAAAAAAAGAGTTACTAAAAGTTAAAGTTTGCAATGTGAGACATTCTTTATAAAAAGAGATGTGGTCACCACACGGCCTCTTTATACTTATTACGAATTAGTTTCTTAATAGTTTTGTATACCTACTTCATAAATTTATGAAAACCTATTTTTTGCGATAATAGTTAAAAATATTTTGCAATAAGAGTAAAAGTGGCACTTCCGGTGGGAATTTTGAAAAACTTTTCTAGAAAAGTTTTTTGAGAATCTACTTTCAAACACTTTTGTGCTCTTGAGAAATTTTCGTGATCGTAAATTATGAAAAATTTTTCAAAATTTCTTTCAACATTTTGAAAAAGTCTTTGGACAAAAGTTATACAAAATTCATTTGTAAACACTTTTCTATACTTAGGAAGCCTACGAAAAACCTTCTATTTTCAGCGATAATAGCCAAAAACCGTTTTGCGCTAAGAGTAAAAGTAACACTTCCGGTAGAAATTTTTAAGATTTTTCCTAAAATAATTCTTTTATGTTCCATTTCTAAACACTTTCGTACTCTCTAGAAATTCTCGTAAGCTTAGTCGTTAACGAGATATTAACGGAGCCAACTTTACGGACCTACTTTTCAAACGGGAATATCTCGGGAAGGGGATGAGCACAAAATTCATGCTTTGCGGCACTAAACAGCACAAAACGAGCACAAAACGATGGCGTATTTGTATTTTGAAAATGCAAAAGTGTGGGAGCCAACTTGACGGACCTGCTCTTCAAACGCGGATATCTCGGGAAGGGGATGAGCACAAAATTCGTGCTCTACGGCACAAAACAGCACAAAACGAGCACAAAACGATGGCGTTTTTGAATTTTGAAAATTCGAAAATTTGGAAGCCATCGTAAAGTTGGCTCCCAATTTTCAAACGCGAATATCTCGAGAAGGGGATGAGCACAAAATTCGTGCTTTTGCTTTACGGCACAAAACAGCACAAAACGAGCACAAAACGATGGCGTATTTGAATTTTGAAAATTCGAAAATGTGGGAGCCACCGTCAAGTTGGCTCCCAATTTTCAAACGCGAATATCTCGGGAAGGGGATGAGCACAAAATTCGTGCTTTACGGTACAAAACAGCACAAAACGAGCACAAAACGATGGCGTATTTGAATTTTGAAAATTCGAAAATGTGGGAGCCACCGTCAAGTTGGCTCCCAATTTTCAAACGCGAATATCTCGGGAAGGGGATGAGCACAAAATTCGTGCATTACGGCACAAAACAGCACAAAACGAGCACAAAACGATGGCGTATTTAAATTTTGAAAATGCAAAAATGTGGGAGCCAACTTTACGGACCTGATGGCGTGGCATGTTAAGAGTTCGAACAACCATAAGAAGTTTTAAAGACACCCCAGGCGCAAAAAAAAATATTAATTGTGTATGGATACAGAAATGCATCTTTTTCACCTGTTTCAATTTATCGAGTTTCACCAACAATTTGTATTACTGTACTCTTTGAAACTCAACTTTTACGAGAATGTTACAGTAACATTCTGGGGAGAATACACGAAGCACTCGGATCATTGTACTGCAAACCAAAATACGTCATCACGAGCCGCGCCTTATTATTAATTTAATATAATTTTTTTTCTTAATCGGACCAGAGGCTTCGCTAAAAAGAGCGGATGTGATGTTGACGGTTCCAACATTATAACCTCCAAAAATATGAAATTGTACAATTTATTAATATAGTCCTTTTACGATAACAGACGAGGCACGTCATAACCGGAAACTTCAGAATTACCTACCTATACAATACTAAACCCAAAAAGAACTGTCTTTCACTATCGTATATCTAGAGATTTCTTCTTTGCAAACGTTCCTATCCTGCGTAACGTTGCCAACTTCTATTTTCGCTACTGTCATTCGTATCTGTCACTTGTGCGCCATTTGTTGTTCTGTATTTTTCGTGTCCCTTTTATTCAGTTTTGTGGTATTATTTGCATTTCATTAGTTCGCAGTTTGTTCTTTAGTTTTCGTGTCCCTTTTATCCAGTTTCGTCGTATTATTCGTATTGTATTAAAACAACGGTTCCTTTAATAACCAATAAAACATGCCTAAGCCACTAAGTAGGCAATCAAAAGCGCTCATTGCGTCTTTAATCTCGTATTTCGAGAAAGAACGCGATAACAATGCCACGCTATTGCCGTTGAAAGCAGTAAGAGAGGTAATTCTAATAATTAATATATTTTTAGAGTATTAAACCTTGCGTATTTTATAGAGAGTAGCCGATGCTTTAAATATCCACATTTCTACGGTTAATAAGATTTCTTCAATGACTAAACAAGGGATTATTCCATCTAGTCCAAAGAAGAAAAGGGTAAAAAAGAAACCAGTAATGGACATTGATGATTTTAATCAGTGTGCCATTAGAAACAAAGTTTATAACATGTATAGAGACAGTAAGTATTTATTATCTTATTTCGAACTGTAACATTAAGTTTCCCTTAAACACATTTTAGAAGAACATATCACCTTATGTACTTTAAACAACGTACTTAAAAGAAGCGATATTTTTAATGGTTGTACTACTTCCCTATGGAAAGTGCTACGAAACATTGGTTTTCACTTCACGAAAGATGATCCTAAACGAGCGTTGATGGAACTGCCTCATATTGCTTTAAAGCGGATCTCTTTTCTACAGCAGTATATACGCATAAAACAAGAACATATATATCAGTTTATATTTCTTGATGAAACCTGGATCTTTCAAGATGGAAGCACTTCAAGAACCTGGCAAGATGAACATGTCAAAACTGTGAAAGCGAAACAAATAGGTGGCAAAAGGTAATCGTTTTTCTTTTTCTTTGTTGCATAAATTTTATTATGTTCTGTTCTAATAGGTATATAATATTACATGCTGGAAACGAAGATGGCTTTATTCCTGGTGCTGAATTAATATTTACATCCATTAACAAAAACTCTGATTATCATGGTGATATGAACCGTGACAATTTTCTGTTTTGGTTAGAAAATCAACTACTACGTAATTTAGAAAATCCTTCTGTGATTGTAATGGATAATGCAAGTTATCACAGTACAATTAAGAATAAGCCTCCAACATCTTCCACAACAAAATTAGAAATTACGAACTGGTTAAATGCAAACTCTATTGATTATGATGCATCAGCGTTAAAGCTACAGTTGCTAGATTTAGTTGAGCGGTTAGTATAATTATTCTTTTTTTTAATAATTACTGGCTATTATTATTTATAGTTTTAAACCACCACCCATTTATGAGGCTGATGAGTTGGCTAATAAATATGGTCACGTTGTGCTCCGTCTACCTCCATATCATTGCATTTTTAATCCTATTGAACTGATATGGGGTATTAGCAAACGCTATTATAATAACCATATTGGCAAATACGGCAGAACAGAAGAAGGCTGCATAAAATTATGGAAGGAAGCGCTCAGTGAAGTAACCCCAACATGTTGGGCAAACAGCATCAAACACACCGAAACAGAAATTAAAAAATGGTGGGATAGAGAAATTGGCTTTGAACGAGAAGATGTAAGGCCTTTAGTTATTAATATAGGCGCAGAAGAAAGCTCAACCGCTGACAGCGATTTTGAATAAAAATTATGTTTGTCATTTATATCATGTTATATTAAATTTGCTTTTCTTTATTATAATGTCAATTTATTGTGTATACTGATAATAATATTTATTGAAATAAACGTATTTCTATTTTATTTCGATAGCTTAATTGCTATTAATAACATGTCTCTATTATGCTAATTGTCAGTTATAATTTACCACGTACATAAAACTATGGTTAGAATGAGAGGCGTTAGGTTTATCTAATTGTTTTAAAAGTATGTAAATTATCGTTATTTCCTAACTGTCAACGCGGGTTACATGTCAACTGATTTTTAATACATAACCTCTGTGATAGATGTAAACAAAAGATTTGGCAAGAGTGCGTGACGCAAACATGACGTATGTTGATGACGTGCCTCGTCTGTTATCGTAAAAGGACTATACATGAAATTCCTATAACGCATTATATTACCTTTTAAGATATTAACAATACGGTGTAGCTTTGAAAAAACTTTTATATGATAAAAGAAAGCAAAGACGAAAATAGAAAAGAATAGCAAAAGTCAGCAAAACAAATATAAACAACACAAAACGGCTGACGAACGACAAGTGAGAAATTAGCGCGAAATATTCGAAAATAAACACGTGATCCGGTCGATATTTTTACAGCGGCTAGTTCATATCTACGTGACTACGTCTCACTTCAATCATATATACCTCCTTATTCTTGGTCAAAACGCGTATCTGCGCAAGTATCAGTGGAAAACTGCGGACTCTAGGATTCTATTGTAGTTTGTAACAAATTTCACCTTTTCTTGCGCCTCCACAAAAAAAAATTGCTTAGGTGTTATTTTACTCTATAATAGCTTCCCCTTTTGTGAGGTTCTGACAACGCCACTGATTTTAAGCAAATAAGTATGAGAAAAATTAAAATAAGCAAAAGATTAACTTGTGTGAAACTATCGCATTTGTCTCAAAACATTGAAATTTCACGGCATTTACTTGTGCTTATAATTTAGTCATAAGCAAAATGCTTAAAATCCCCAGTCTATTCATGAGGTTTAAACACTTCATAAGTTGAGAACTAATTCATTTACTTCACGGTTGGGCATAGTTCTTTTTCTAATAGTGCGCTCATAAACTACACATCTCTAATACCGTAGCATTCTATTATTGCGGACAAACGATCTATCAATTGACGCTCATACTTATACATATAACATAGACAGTTATAATTTGTTGAAAACTAGTTTATCTTGCTCGCGCTTGGGAAATAGTTCTTTAATAGTTCGTGATCTACACATCTCTAACACGTAGGCATTTAAACTAACAAACTACTAGAAATCCGAAATCGGTGGGGACCCGCGTGTCAGTTCTCAGTCAAACAGATATCTCAGTAACATAACAAGTATCAATGATATCATGTTATAAGTACTCAAGTTAAATACAATTTAAACATAACACAAAAGTTGTCTACCAAAATCTTTTAATATTCACACTAGATTCTTTGGATTACGGGTTGTGAGTTATTGTAACATTTTTACGTACTTAAAGATTATCCGGTATCAACAATTTTGAACTACTTAATATTCCCAACAATTAATCAGAAAAGTTCTTTACACGTGCTAACGGTAAGTTATAATTATATATAATATTTCCTGCAAATTTCATATGTATGTATGTAATATTTATATCTGAATTTTATGGTGTGATTTATAATTTATAACCTTGATTCTCGACTGTATGTTCATGTTTACCTAAATATATACACTACCGCTCATAAGTTTAATTCCACTGATTGAACGGTATAATTGACTAAGAAAAACATTTTTTTACCAAATTTTGTTACATATATACAAAATTAATACTTTCTATTAATCATTCTAAAAGTTTTACGTATCAATAAACATATTCTCTTTTAATTTTTGTTTCGTCTAAATCAGAGGCTCCCAAACTTTTTTTTCTCATAGACCACTTTGAAAGTTTTGCTGGTTCCGGTGGACCCCCTGCAGCTACATTTCTACCATATTACCAAAACTCGACAAAAAATGTGAAGATTAGATCTCACTGTGGAAATTTGCGTTGCGCCTGAGTTATTGGTTAATTAATTAATTGCTTGTGCTGTGAGTGGATGTCAAAAAAGTAAAGTTAGCCAATCAAAAAAGTGATTCCATCCAACTTTACTCCTTTGACATCTACTCACAGCACAAGAAACCAATCAATTCTCACATATTTTATTTAGAAAACTCCTCATTCGGAGTGGTAAAAATAAAAAGAAAAATAGTATATTTCCTTGTGTTATATTTATTCAAATATGTAATTATTACCCTATTAATTATTATTATTATCATATTACATTGTAATATGATAACAGCCGTAATATAATTAAAATTAAATATTAATAACGTAACGTAACTTCTACAATGACAATCAGAAAATAGTCATAATTTTAGTGGGAGGGATGTACTTGATGGATTGACAGCAAATTATCAATATTTGGCTTCAGTTTTGTTAGGAATAACTGCAAATCTCCCCGTTCTGTGATATTCAATCTGCTCCTTTTTTTTGTTAAAAGGTTTGTAACCACACTAAAACTTTTCTCGACAAGATATGACGAGGGAAACGCTATCAAAAGCTTTCTCGCAATTCCCCACAGTCCAGGATATTTTTCGGGTATTTCTGCCTGCAGCCAAAATGTTTGATACCCTCTTTTAAATTTCACCTTCAGTTCCTCATTCGTGCTAAGCTCGAGTAGCTCCACTTCCGTTTCATCAAGTGGATTTATGATCCATGGTGGTATTTCCATCGTCAGAATATCTTCAAATCTGATTTTAAAGTCATCAATTTAGAGCTGAGGATGTTTGCGGTATAACCATGGTTATATCATATAACCATAGTAATTTACTATGGTTACATGATATAACCATGGTTATACCGCAAACATCCTCAGCTCTAGTATAGCTCTATAACCATAGTAATTTACTATGGTTACATGATATAACCATGGTTATACCGCAAACATCCTCAGCTCTAGTCATCATGCAGGGCAATTAAATGTTGAACGTATGTGTGAATATCCTCATCAAGGCATTCTACCTGTGACAAGTTTGAAAACTGGGAAAATTCGCACTGACTAATATTTTGCTTCATAAATTTCAATTTTCCAAGAAAAGCTGAAATTACACCGTTTGTTTTTATTAATTGAGGCTATCCCCTTGTAATTGTAAGTTAATGTCATTAAATTTTTTGAACAAATCTGTCAAATACGCGATGTCTGCTTTCAAATTGATCAGGTTTTCTTTTAAATCTGGATCTTTACTTTCCAGAAACTCTAAAACTGATTCAAAAAGTGTGAAAAATCTTGTTAAACATGCACCTTTCGGCAACCAGCGTACTTCAGTATGTAAGAGCAATCGTTGGCAGTCTTCATCATTTTCATCGCACAATTGCGCAAATAAACGCGTATTCAATGCATTGCTTCTTATTTTGTTAACTGCATTAATCACAAATTGAAGCGATTGGTGCAATTTAGCACTCAAATTTTTCGCTACTAGGTGTTGTCGGTGGATGACGCAGTGAATTCCAGTTACCTCTGGTATAATTCTTTTAAGATGGCTTATAAACCCACGACATCGCCCGGCCATAGCAGGAGCTCCATCTGTTGCCACCGAAATAACGTTTGTGAATGGAATCGATTTTTCCTTAAAAAAATCACTCAGGACATTAAATATTGATTCACCTTTAGTGTCCGTCTCCAAAGTTTTCGCGAATAGTAGCTCTTCATGAATTTCTTCGTCCATAACAAATCGAACATATGCCAATAATAATGCTTCATTACCAGGTAAAGTTGACTCCCAGTTGAATAGAAAAATGAGTTGTTTGCAGATAATTACACAAGAAATTTTCAATATCATAGCTCATTTCGTCAATACGTCTTTGTACAGTGTTGTTATTCAAAGGAATTCTTTTGAGTATCTCAAATGGAGATTTGTGCAGAACAGTTTTTAAAACCTCTTCAACAGCGGGTAAAATTAACTGTTCTCCAATGGTGTGCGATTTTCCAGATTTCGCTATAAGTAATGAGATATTATAAGATGCCCGCAAGCCATCATCGTTACTTTCCGACGTTGAAGCGCACATACTGTGCACGGTGGGTCTCTTTTCATATTTTTCCTTCAATGTTTGAAAATATTTCAAATCTTTGCCTATTTTATCAGGATGACACCTTCTTAGATGATCTTCGAGTTTCGATGGTTTCATAGAGTCATTGCTCAAAACTTTGTTGCATAAAAGGCATATGGGCAATCGCTTGTCTGCCTTTGATGGAAGAAAACCAAATTTTAAATAATCAACACTGTACTGTCGACATTTCTTCTTAGATTCATCCATGTTTCGTATAAGTTACCTACCAGTAAATAAAAAAAAACTTTGTTGTAGTAATCTTAAGGCGGTCTTACTTAACAGGATATGGCTATTTTAACAGGATTAATTGATTATTGCAATGAAATAAACAAAGTACCGGGGGCAAACTGATTCTAATTATTAAAAGCAATAAATCGCTAAGATCAATAATTGAGTTTTATGAAAACGGCTGAAGCGATTTTAATGTAATGTAAAACATTTTTTCATTAATTATATTTTGATATATTTCTGTAAATTCGATAGAAAATACTTGTAAATAATATTTTGATATCAAAACTTCGCGATTTTAATTATTTATTTATTACTTTAATGCACGTTACGAGTATGTAGTATATAAAGACACGTACAATTTATGAAAATATATTTAATTATTAGTGAACCACCACACAGTCGGGTAATAAAAAAATTACTAATAAAGTAGGGACAAGAAGTTCAACCTTTCTCGGCTTTCTGTTCTTTTATGGAAGTATCTTATAATGGCTCTGTTCAGTATTTAATTTTTAATACGTACCTACTACACGCAAACATTACAAATATACGTATTACAACATAAAAATATCTCCTATCGCAGGTGGGTTGGAAGAGATTTCTTTTAGGAATAAGCCTCACCTTTTGTACCTACGTATTTTTTTGTAATTTGTCCATATTTTGTTTACTTACGTGTACAATAAATTGTAAAATAAATAGATAAATAATAAATAAAATAAAAGTATGTATAACAAATAGGCAGGTAACTTACTTTTCCGACAGTGGCAAACACTAACATCGATTCACTTTACTTTACTTTTCTTTTCGAAATTCGGGAAACAAATGAGTAACGTTTATCCGTGGCATTCGTATTTATATTGGTGAAGAATCAAACAAGTTCATGCAAGATTGCAAGCACACACACCACAAGTCGTACTTCGTCCCTTTGCACGTCTGAACAAGCATTGCGGACGGCGGTAGCGGCAGCGCTTTGCAAGTCTCGACACGTTGTACTGAATATGGAATATGCAAGTTTTTACAAGTAACAGTCGCTGAGCTTTTTAAAGTATTATCTGCCTACATTGATAGGTGAACTCAAGCCAACATTTTAGTTCTTCACTATCGAAACCAGATAAATTTTCGTGGATCCCCGCTTACGAATTGTGAACCCCCATTTTTTTGTCACGCCAACGTAGACCCCGTCGCGTCTTCCGTGGACCCCTGGGGGCCACCTGGACCACTTTGGGAATCAATGGTCTAAATGATTAGCGCTTTAATGCTCGTCAAAAAGTTTTGGCTTTTGCTTGTGGGTGCCACTTTCCTTACTTTCCGATTCGAATGGTCCCATCACAACTCGTTTGGATTAAAATTTTGGCTTTAGGGAGATCATTACATTACTGATAGAACACTATTCAAAGAATATAATATACAGGTGTCCTTGAAATAAAGAGGTAACTTATGAAAAATAGAAAGATGTAATTATATAGAGTATAAATCCAAAATATTGTGAGTCAATTACGTCGCAAACTCCAAAATTAGAACCCCCCTGCAAATTGTATCATATTCCGCCTATGAATTCAAAATATTCAGAATGTGTATAAATAATAAATACCTCTATTGAAGTTAAACACACACATACGGTACAATGTATGTTTACATTCGTAACAACTGTCGATGTTATAAAATCTATGACATTATTGTATGCTGAGATCAATAACCTCGTGCAAAATCAGCTGTTTGTTTATAGATTTAAGTGAATTATTAAAAATTAAGATGTGTGTTACATTCATTTACAAACCCATCTTAAAGATCATACTAAAAATAATTTGCGAACTGTCGGAACTGACATCATTTCATATGTATTACTTAAAATTTTTTTTGTTTCGAGAAGTAAGAATTATAAAATAATATGGATTTAGAATGCCGCTATTGAATACACACACTGCAATGTTTATATTTATAAAAACGCTAGAAGATAATATCATGTATATATAATAATATTTATATGGTAAGGGTTCGATAACCTGGTATGCAAGTCAGCTGTTAAAAATTTACCCTTACATGTGAATTTTTAAAGACGATGTATTAATAAGCATGTAAGATGTGTTCTCTACGCGCATTCAATGTCCTATTTGGTAATAATCTATCTTTAATCAAAGACGTATATGTAAATCGTTTCGTACGTAACGATCGACAACTAGACGAAACTTAAAGCCAGACCGACAATAACAAAACTATTCTTTTTGTTATTGTGCGTAACTTTAAGATATCGTCCCTGATACTTTTTATAATATAGTCGGTCGCACAGTGGCATACCATTTTTTTTTAAATATCTTTGTCATTTTGGGAAAATATTTTGGATTTATATTCTATATAATTTAAGCTTTCCATTTTTCATACCTACGTTGTCTTTTTATTTCAAGAACACCCGGTATAGAAAGATATTTTAAACTTTGAGCTACCCTCGATCATTTAAAATCACACTGTATAATTACCTATATGGCCAAGCCTCCTTTTCTTAGTTATTGATATTATTTAAATTACTTTTTAATCAAGTTATAAAAATGATTATTTTTTATAATTCGTTTCATATCTTTTGTGCGTTTAAAAAAAAATTAAATGAATTATACAATACTTCATATATCGAAAATAGATTAATTTATTAATAATTGTATAATTAATAATTCATTTAGGACATAAAAAATGAAATATTTAATATAAAAATATTCTTTTTATACACTTAAATAAAAAGTACAGAATAAGTTCGATTTGAAACGCATCAGTTATGACATGACTAATGATGAATGTTATATTATTTGATTAGATACAAAGATATCAATATTGGAGTGGAAGATTTTAGCAATTTACATTATATATATATATAATGTAAATTGCTAAAATCTTCCACTCCACTATATACGTGTCCACTTAAGTATGAGACAAATGGGAAATATTTTTATTTTTGATTTCACAGAAAACTTTATAGAAAAGAAAAGTTCGTGCATCCTAAGAAACTTGATATTTTGTACTGTTCTTAAGAAATAATCCTATTGTGTTATAACATGCATGCGAGGATTTCAACAGGCGTACAAACATATGCATTCAACGAGAGGGGCATCATTTTGAATAGCTTTTTTTTTTGTTTGTATTTCTGAATTTGTTGTTTTTGTTAATTTCATATTTATTTTGTAATATAAAAATGTATTTTCATAAAGTTATATGCAAATGATTTTTGTTTCATTCTATTGCATTTCAGCGATAAAAAATTGATATCTATTGTAAATGATTTCACGTGCAATTACATAAAATTTATTATTAAAGTAACAATACAAATGACAACCAAGAACTACTGTCACATAGATGGATGTTAAAAACTATTGCGTATTTGCTATTATTATTGCTCGATAATTTAATTTATTTTTTCGAAATTTTAAATAACAATTCGTATTTGAGCATATTTTGAAATTTGAAACATTTTTAAATGAATATTTTTGATATCTTTAAAAATAAGTGTAGCGTACTCTTACGGCAACTTCAATGTTTTTTACTTTTTCCTCTAACCAAGTAATACAACGCAACCCTGAATACAAAATATCAAGTTTCTTAGGATGCACGAACTTTTCTTTTCTATAAAGTTTTCTGTGAAATCAAAAATAAAAATATTTCCCATTTGTCTCATTCTTAAGTGGACATGTTGTATATATAATAGTCGTCAACCTTTTAATAACCAGATATTTGTCTTTAAAAGGTTGACGTGAAACATCTGGTTAATTTAATGTTTTAATGCAGACAATTGATTTTAACATGTTTAGTGTCGGCTTTGCTAAATTTTAACATTGTAATTGAACTCCCGAAGAAGTAGCGAATGGTTATGAAATAAGAGTGAAATAAATGAGTTTTTTTATTTGACAGACCGCTTACCCGTTCAATTAATATTTACTTAAATTATATATATACATATTGATGTAGGTCAAGCCTACACATAGAAATGACTGAATTAGCAAGAAACAGATTTTTAACGTTAATTTGTAATTATAAGAAAAATAAGAAATTATTGAAACTGAATTCTTCTTATGTCACATCAATAAAGTTGATTTCGCGTTTCTAATTATTTAAAATTAACTCTCATATGTATTTATAATATCTTTTCATTTGCTTTAGTCATTTTATTTCGATATCTTGTATTTCCAAAGATATTTCAACTTAATTGATCAAGAATAAATGACATAAATTATTTAGGCAAAACTGTACTTATTTGAATTAATAACAGCGGGAAATATCCCAACTACAAAATTAGCATTATATACAATTATCTACATTTATACGTTAATTATTACTAAAATAAAATATGTAATTTATAGTAAGCATATGTATATTTTGAATGAGTAAATTAACATTTTCATTATGAATAAAGATCGAGATTAAAAATATACATACAGATGGACGAATAAGAAGCTTGGATTCTGAACAAACGAAAGTTAGCGTCACTAGGTAAAAATCTCCATTAAACACCTCGACGTATGAAAGTGCCTCTCTGCAAATTATAAGAAAAATCTTTAATTAAATTAGAAAACCTATACATCGAACCTAGTCAAACCTTTACCTGTATATCCATCCCCTGTTTGACGCATTTTGCGAACCCAGACGATAACCAGTGCCCAAGAAAGTGATAATTCCATTTCACCGGGAAAGCCTGCCGTTAGATCGAAATCCAAGCGGGGACGCCATCCAATTGCCCGTTCAAACTTGTTTCCTGCTGTTACACATAGCGTATAGAAGTTTAATTCACTTAATTAAAAATATATTCGTTTTTAAATATCTCATATTAATTATATTTTAACTTAAGACATTTTTCTTCATTTGTACAAACTTTCATTTTCGTTACAAAGAGAAAGTATTTCTATTTCTTTTGTCACCTTCTTATCTTGACCGACGACCCTTTTCTACCTGAACCGTCAACCGATAACCGAAATGTTGAATTTAGAATATCGAATTTCTCTAGAACATTCTATTTCTTAAATTGTTTAAATTTAATATTATTTACATCTTCTTTTATGTGTCGTGTTTGATATCGTTAGGAAACTTATGTCACAAGGGTTATTTTAAGAATATTTCTGACGTCGACAGACCAAGTCTTCAGGCCGCGCGTTTAATTAACTATTATTCGAGATATCGACCCCCTCTTCGATACATCATAAAACCAAGCGTTTCTAGACATTTTCTATTGACGAAAACTAACAGTTCCTTCTTCGCTTTCGAACCTTCGTAAGAAAAACATCTCCTAGTGCTGTTCCAGTACACAATGGACCTCACCACGCCGTCCAGGCTCTTCAACTTCTAAGGTAAACTGCATTGTTCTATGCATATTATTTTTTAAGTGAATTCATATTAATTTAACTAATTTCTTTTCCTCCGGTAAAACATCGCTCTGCATATACTTGACCAAGGTATATCTTCGAGACCACGTGGCTACCATTGCCGCAAATCAAAAGGTAAGCTCTGTATTCTTCGATACAGAGGTTATTTTATATACATATTAATTAACCCTTAATTTACTACCCCGTTGAACGTTCGTTTCAGAGTATTTTTTGTGTTAATTTTTAATCTACTTATTCACCACTCCACGTGCATATAGTACTTTGTTTTATTACTGTTTCACCTTTCCATTTCAGTTATTTTACATTAACTTCTCGATTACTAATTTATCGCCCCTTGTGTGTATATTACTAATTTAATGACTTTACATACATCAATTTCTTTTATTTAAATATATCGAGCTTCAATTTATTATGTAAATATAAATACAAAATTTAAGGACGCCGCTGTGTTTTATTTTATGTATTAAGTTGTTGTATATTTATTTTAATTAACCAATACCACGCACGTCCTGGACCTTTGAAGGAACTTCACCAACACACCAAATTATCTTAATTATTACAAAATAACTAAAATATAATTTTATTATTTATCTTAGAATAATTTCATTATTATTATAAATAGCAGCCCCCCTGTATTTGTAATAAGCGGGGACGCCATCCAATTGCCCGTTCAAACTTGTTTCCTGCATTTACGGATCTTCCAGCCAAATCCAGAATAACCAATTCCTGTCTATGTCCACATAAGTATTCTTTTAACCTCCTACGAATTTTTGAAAATGTTAAATTAGTTCACTTCAACAAATAAAATCACAATCAAATTATTTTGAATAGTTATAACCTATGATGCATTTTAATATTAACATAATTTAAGCTAAGTCAAGAAGAATACAGTTTCCTGTTAATATCATTAAATTTAATAATATAATTATTTATGCATTTAGCTTTATTAATGTCACATTCGTTTAATTGCTTTGTTTAACCTAGAATTTTATTTCATGTTTATTTTATCACGTGACATGATACATTTTAAATACTCATAATTTAATTAATTTATTCACTTACGTGTTTTTCAATAACGTCATTAAAGTCTTTTACATTATTCCTCATCTCACTCGTTTTATTTAGTAGATTTGAATATAACAAATACCATTATTTATTGTATCGGCATCAGCTGATTTTGTAAGTGTTCTATTGTGGTCACCGAACCTACCTTTTAAGGTGTATTTTAACATGCACCACACAAGAGTCTAATTGTTCTTTGAAGCCGGACACCTAACACAAGTTTTCGCCCACCCGAATATACTTATAAGAAGTTTTACACATAAGCAGCTGTTAGGTTAAGTATACTTCGTTATTAAAACGATTATATATCTTTGATTTATACGCAAATAACATATGTAATATGTTATACAACCCCATCTACGTGCAACATTTGAAACCGCATTTAAATAGATATTTATAATTCAATAATTTTAAAAATTATCTTACCAGTTTATTTAAATCAATTAATTTTGTATATTTCATTAAGGCCGTTGGTTTCACTTTAATATATATATATATATATATATATATATATATATATATATATATATATATGTATATATATGGTAAACTTAATCAGTAACTTAAATATATATACTTTGAAGTAATATACCAGACCTTTAATCGCCTACTGATTAAGTTTACCATATCATACCAAGGTCACGAAGATATTATATATATATATATATATATATATATATATATATATACATATATATATATATATATATATATATATATATATATATAACGAGCCATCGAAAAAATTCATAATTGGAGTAGACTGTGAAATTGGGTTGGTACTTTAGCCACTTCCACATAATGACATTTATTATTTGACATTGAAACTATAAGTTTGTGTCAAATTTTTCAAAACTCTTATTAAGAAAATTAAATTTATTTAAAAAATGGTATTTAACATAGAACAAAAAGCAAAAATTATCGAATGTTACTTCCGTACAGGTGTGAAAGTAAATGGCGAGTGGCAGTATTCAATTACGGAATGCATGGCTGATTTTAGTGAAGAACATCCTGAATTAGTGTTTGACCACAATGATTTTTACAATGTTTTGACAAATTGTGTAAAGTTATTCAGAGAGACTGGTAGTGTCGGTCGAAAAACTGGAAGTGGACGGCCATCTAAACGTACAGCTGATAATATTGAAGCCCTTCAGCATATTACTGATGAAAATCCAAAAACATCCATTTCAGTAGTGACCCAACAAACAAATTTATCTTATGGTACGTGCCAATTCATTCTTAAAAAAGTCTTACATTGTCATCCATACAAGCTGCAATGTTTTCATGAACTTTATCCAGTGGATTATTTAAGACGAGTGGAATTTGGTCAATGGTTTCAAAATAATATTCACAATCAGGATATCCTTAACACAGTTTTTTTCACGGATGAGGCCTGGTTTTATCTTTCTGGATATGTTAATTCACAGAATATGAGGTGTTGGTCCTCCGAAAATCCTCATTTTTTTGTTGAAAAAACATTGCATCCCCAAAAAGTTGGTGTTTGGGTTGGAATATGTCGAAGAAGATTGGTGGGTCCCATTTTTTTTGAAGGTACACTTACTGCTGCACGATATCGCAATGAGATACTCGGCTCATTCATAAATCAACTGGATGATGAGGAATTACAAAATGGGTATTTCCAACAAAATGGTGCAACAGCACATACGACCAGAGAAACACTTCAATATCTCAGAGAATTCTTTTATAACAGAATAATAAGCAGGAACACTGAAATCCCATATCCAACTAGGTCTTGCGATTTAAACGTATGTGATTTTTTCGTATGGCCATACATCAAAAATTCGATTTATTCAACGCCAATTCATAATCTGGAACAACTGAGAATTCGCATAACAGAAAAGTGTGAAGAGATCAACAACTCACCGCAAATGCTGCATAAAGTTTTTGCTGGATTGTGGAGAAGAGTTGGTTTGTGTTTAGATGTAAATGGACAACATTTTCAACAACTTCTGCAGCTATATGTAAATTTTGATTATGATTTCGATATTAAATAAATAATTTGTTTTCTTTTTTGTTGTAGTATCATTTCAATGCCATAACCTTTTTTTACAATGAAACCAAATGAAACTGTCAAGCATCAAGAAATGTGTCATTATGTGGAAGTGGCTAAAGTACCTACCAAATTATGAATTTCTTCGATGGCTCGTTATATATATATATATATATATATATATATATATATATAAAGTACATTTTTATATTTTATTTTACTTTGTTTGGCTAATCCGTAAATAATTTAATAGGTCTGATGAAGAAACCATAAAGTTTCGAAACGTTACGTAGACCAAATCGGTTTATTTGATTTGTAATTTTTCCAATTCTAGGTGTTCCCAATATATATTTACTATCTACCAACCAGGCGCGGCTCGTGATGACGTATTTGGGAGCGCAAGTACAATGATGCGAGTGTCTCGTGTGTTTTCGGTGTTTACTAAGAAAACGTTACAGTTAGTACAGGAGAATACACGAAGCACTCGCATCATTGTACTTGCACTCCCAAATACGTCATCACGAGCCGCGCCTGCTACCAACAATAAAATGTCATACACTCTTACACGTATGGTACGTACAACGGAACTGAATCGTTGTTATTTAGTTAAAGATCTAGGGGTACGGTTTGATGGAAAATTCACTTTTGTTGAGCACATCAAATCAGCTACTAGAATGTTGGGTTTCATTAAACGTAATTCAAAATCTTTCACCAACATTGCTACACTGAAAATTGCATATTACTCATATGTCAGATCGAGATTAGATTATGCAATTTTAATTTGGTATCTATACTATGAAGTGTATAAAAGAATTCTGGAGAAAATTCAATGTCGATTTCTGAAGTATTTGTATTTTAAAACTGAGAGCACATATCCTACAAGAGGTTATGATAACGATAACATCTACCGATATAAACTGAACAGTATTCAATTTTTATATAATCTAGTGCATAATAACATCGATTGCGTTGAAGTGGTTTCACAATTGTCTTTTTTCTTGTGCGTCACGTTTCTTCGCGACAGTGAGTTACTTTTGTCTTCTAACGCATCTCCCATTTTCGCCATGTGTAGCAATTCCAATGAGATTTCTGACATGTGCGATTAAGTTTTACGCGCCTTAATTAAGTCGTTAAGATTACTATGTTGCGGTTTTAGTAGAATTATTTTCTTCATTTTATATTCATATTCGTAATAGTTATTTGTGTATTAAAATGTACACTTATGCTCGCAACAAACACAATTTTTTTTCTACAATCACCACCACTATACCTAATATTTATTTGGACCAAAACAATATGATCATTTACTTAAATCAGAAATTATTTATTTACAAAGTTAACATTAAAAGTACAATTTACAGTTTTTGAAAAGTAATCGATGCTCTGGAAGCGTGTAATTAGAGTAAAAATACAACTTTGCTTTGTCTTAGTATCAGAAATATTCACTATTAGCAGGGAGTCTTTATCTTCTATATCATTGATGGCCATTTTCTTTGGTAAAAATTTTCGATTTCTTTTGTTCTGTAGGCGATGGACTGTTGCCTCAAATAACCAATTAGTTTTTTTATATTGAAAAAAATAGTATATTATAGACCAAGCCGAGAAAGCTCATATTATAGCCGATGTGTTTCTCCCACTTTACATAAAAAGCCCGCACATAATAATGTAGATCGGGATATCATGATATCCGCTACTTTTGAAGATAATGAATATCAAACGTTAGGCCATTAATGAAAGTGTTGATGTCTCCCGTGAAACTGTTAAAAAGTATTAAAGAAAAATATATACTGTTCGTATCATGTACAAAAAGTAAATGTTAAAGTAACCAAGTTGAGTTTTGTTTGGATATAATTGAGAAATGTGGTGTAGATGAATATTTTATTTCTAATATTGTCTTTACTGACAAGTCTTCATTTATTTTACACGGTCGACATAATCCTATGTTATGGGTGGTTTATCATCTGTTTACCGAACAGATAGAGTGACAACGACACAAGCTCGTGTCAAACTGGGTGTAAACACAAGCCTCTAGAGCAGCGATGCACATACCACGGGCCGCATGCGGCCCACTGTCGATATTTATGCGGCCCACCAACGAATTTTAAGAATTGTTCGAAACACTACAAAAGTAGGTAAAAATCCATTCAAATCAATATTTCTTAACTTTTTATTTTATTCTAACTTTTGTAATTGTTAGTAAGATATGTATCTTTAAGTACCTACTACTTTCTTGTTCAGGTTTACTACGTAGAACAGGTATGATCCTCGTCGTTCCAAGCATATTGTTACGAGACTAGAAATCTGTCGAACCAACTAGATTGCTCGAAGATTTGCGAAACACGTCTGTATTATCCCCGAACAATGTGGTAGGTTCTCGATGTTAGGTAACTCGTATAAATACAACGCAATTAAGTTTTAACTACGGACAAGCGAACGTTATATTGTTTGAATTGTAATCTGCTATTATTCGAGATCTATCAAAGCTAACTTCAGTAGCTGTTTCAGCATCTTGAATTGGTTTTATAAACATAGCTTGCTGGCCTATTAGTTCCCTTTGTAAAGTGGAAATTTTTTGCGTTCGATTTTCGCCGGTTAATTTGGTAAAAGTATGATGCTAGGTTTCATAATGCCTTTTCAAATTATATTCCTTCCGATTAGAAACACTACTCTTGCATATTAAACAGACACTTTTGTTATGCGATGAAATAAAAAAGTATTTTTCGGTCCATATATCTTGAAACTGTCGATTTTCATCTTCAACCTTACGACTACGTTTTTTACTGGGGCCTGGTTTATCCATATCAAAATTGATATTATATTGTTACGTAGGTAGATGCCAAGTTCGAACGACGACTTATTTATTCTTCGCGAAAACTTGTCGGCCTTTTAAAGATGGTGAGTTTGTTAAGCAGTGTTTAGATATCGCAGCAAAAAAAAAATGTGTCCGAAAGATGCAAAGAGGTTTGAGAAAATTCAACTAAATCGGATGACTGTTCAAAGAAGACTTACCACATTAGCAGCTAATATAGAAGAGCAATTAGCTACGAAATCGACAAGTTTTGAGTATTTTTCTATAGCACTCGACGAATCTACAGATATAAGTTCCACTGCTCAACTCTTAATATTTTTACGAGGTGTAACGCAAAATTTTGAAGTGAGTGAAGAACTGATTGGAATGAGTTCTTTGACTAGTCAAACCAAGGGGAGTGACATGCTCAAAGCTCTTCTGGAAAAATGTTCTATAATGGATTTGGATTTAACGAAATTATCTGGAATTACGACTGACGGAGCACCTTCAATGGTTGGAAGTAAATCTGGGATAATAACTATGTTAAAAGAGTATTTAGAGACTAAAAACATAGATACCAAGGAATTAATGCAGTTTCATTGCATTATTCAAAATTATTGGGATTTGAAAATGTGATGAAAGTTGTAGTACCTACTGTAAACTTTATAAAATCACGAGGTCTCAATCACCGACAATTCACACAATTTCTCGAGAATATTGAAAGCGAATATGGTGATCTTCTGTTTTACACTGAAGTAAGGTGGCTAAGTCGTGGGTTGTTACTAGAGCGGTTTCGTAACTTGATTGAAGAAATCAAAATATTTCTGTCGGAAAAGAAAAAGGACGTCTCCGAACTCGACAACCCTGATTGGCTGTGTGACTTAGCGTTTCTTGTAGACATCACAAATCACTTGAATGTCTTAAATACGCGACTCCGAGGCAAAGATCAATTGATTTCGCAGTTATACTCTCATGTTTCGTCCTTTCAATGCAAATTGAGTCTTTTCAGAACACAAATCAATTCAGCCACTTACAGCCATTTTCCGAACTACAAAAAAATTATGGAGAAATTCAATAAAACTGATGTCAATTTCGCTTATGCTGAAAAGATTGATATTTTAATAAAAACTTTTCATGATTGTTTTCTAGACTTCAAGAAAGTTAAACCTCTATTAGACATTTTCTGGAACTGGAATCAATTCAGCTGGAATTGATAGACATGCAAAATGATGATAATTTACGAAACAAGTTTAATGAAGATAATTTACTCAACTTTTACCGTTGCGTTGACAAAACCGCTTATAAAGAGTGGCGAATAAATGCATTGAAATGCGCAAGCTTATTTGGATCGACGTATATTTGTGAGCAAACGTTTTCAGTGATGAAACTTAACAAAACAAATAATCGAAACCGTCTGGCAAATGAAAATCTGTAAGCAATTTTACGTGTGGCGACAAGTAATGTGGAGCCAAACATAAACAAAAATGGTAGGTCAATGCAATGTCATGCATCAAAATAATAAAACATGAAATATTACTTTGTAATGATTAGATTACATTACGATTACATAATTACAACAAACATTTTTGAATGTTCTTTTATTTTTATCATTTGTAGTAATTCATACTATTTAAAAATAAAAATATTTGTGTTAATATGTATTCTTTGTAGTGGCCCGTCCTTGGCTTATAATTTTCCCGAGTGGCCCCTGTTCCCTATAAGTCTGTGCATCCCTGATTTAGACGAACTACGTCAAAAAATAAGAAATTGCATAGTATCGATTACGCCCGAAATGTTGTCAAATGTTAGACGTCGTTTTTATGATCGGGTGGAGTATTGTTTAGAAGTTTAAGGTGCACGATTCGAACACATAATTAATTGAGAATATTGTTTATTAAAGTTGTATAGTCATAATAATTTTTTTTTTGTTTGACATATTTTTTATTTTACGATTCTTTAATTGCAATTACTATACAATACAATTTCAGTTTTCCTATAATATAAACTCTATTTAATACATTCTACACGTTTATATTCAAAAACATATGTGTAACGAAATAAGCTACCAGCAACCTCACCTACTTCTCCTACTCTCGGCGACCAATCACACAAACGGTGTATATTCGCAGTTCAAGTTGTTACCGTGTATATATAATGGAAAATTATAGTATTTTACATTTATTTGATAATTTTTAGGTACATATAAAACAATTTGTATTTCAATTGTGGTATTCATTATTTTGCAGCAGATATGTCTGGATCAGATTTCTTGCCGGAACCTAAAGGGTTCTCAACAAAAGCTATACATTCAGGTCAAGATCCAGATAATTGGGATTCTTTGTGCATTGTACCTCCAATTGTTTTAGCTACTACATTCAAACAGTATGGTCCAGCAGAGTTCAAGGTATAAATTTTACTTTCAAATTTAAGCATTAAATTTACATTTAAAAACAAAATTAGAAATACAGATATGCCAGGGGTGGTAATCCATCTAGGGACGTTTTGGAAGGCTGTTTGGCAGCTTTAGAAGATGCTAAACACGCAGTAAGCTTCGCATCTGGTCTGGGAGCGTTGTCGTCATTGATGTGTATTTACGGGCATGGTGATCACATCGTAAGCTGCGATGACATGTACGGAGGTAATTTTAGACTTTTGGACAAGGTTGGACAGAAGTTTGGAATCGATTTGACATCCGTCGATGCAACGAATGTAGATAATATTAAGAAAGCAATGAGACCAAATACAAAAGTAAGTTGTCTCTGTTTAGAGCGGTAAAAAGTATTTTACAAATTTCATTTTATTCCAGCTGATTTTTATTGAGACTCCAACAAACCCGCTTCTTAAAGTTATTGACATCAAGAAGATATCAGAAATAGCAAGAAATAACAATGCGTTACTAGCGGTAGATAACACATTTCTGACACCATTTTTACAAAGGCCATTAGATATGGGTGCTGATATGACAACATATTCCTTAACCAAATACATGAATGGCCATTCAGATGTTATTATGGGTGCGATAGTGACGAATAATTCCGACTTACACACTAAATTGAAGTTTCTACAGAACAGTAAGTTTATTTAGTAAATATATTATTTCGAATAATTACGACCTTTTACAAAAATAAAAAAAATATGTATAAATTACAAGTTAGGATAAATAAGGTTATTTTAAATTAAGAAGAACATTTTGAATTAATTGCGCTAAATCTGCATGTGTAATGAGTTGTTTTACAGGTACGTTTGTACTGCTTAAATGTGAAACAATATTAAATGTTGGCTTTGGGCTTAATGAATAAAGAAAAACTGATAAATACTATATAATATGTATATCAGGCTAAGCTGAAAATTAATGTATACATGCTTGTACAGCACGAACGAAATGGCCTTCAGAAGTGCGCCAGGTGGAATGTGGAAATCATATCCTCATCTACCGATAGGTCCAACCCGCTACGGGCCATACGAAACAATATACATATGGAACGTAATGCGATGTGGCAACGTATGTACGATGCCACTCCGCGTGCGCATACATAAGTCCGATGATCGAGAGCAATAGATTGCCCGTCATTCGTATCTAGCTGTGCAAACGTAAAGGTTGCAACAGTTGCAAGTTCAACTGTTTAGAATTTTCGAGACAATAACCCCTAGAAATCTCGAGGGAGTGAGGCTGGAGTTTTACAATAGGCTCGGCTATTGTTTGGGGAGAGAGGGCGGTATTTTCGAATCCTATATTTAGTGACTTTCTTAGAATTAAAATTTATTTTGCAGAATTATTGATTTTTTTACTTTTAACTTTTAGAAAACGTTATTGTTTTTTTATTACTTAAAATTACTTTTCCGTAGCAGCTAAGAATACAATAATAATAACTTGGAGATATAACGACCTTATTATATCTGAAACAAATGGTCAAATTACGTATACAGAACGAATATGCAAACGACTATATCCTTGCGCGGTTTAAGTCTTACTAAATTCATAACTCTGCAATGTATGGTAATGTAAGCTACTGCGCGTAGAGGGGGGGATTCGCTGTTGCCACTTATTGCCGGGTATGGCCCGTTGAGAGCTGGACCTATGTGTATACGCATGCACAGGTTTGAGGTCGTTGAATTCATCCAGTGTATTTTGAGAAGCCGAAGTATGGAGACGTGTTGTAGTGCTATGCGAACGCGAGTTTTTGACTGCTGAAAAAGTGATTTCTAGTAAGATTCATAGTCGTTTAAAGGATGTTTATGGTGACGATGCAGTTGATACGTCTATTGTAAACCAATGGGTGATAAAATTTCGTGATTTCGAGCCTGAAAATGCCAAAATTGTTGATAAAACACGCAGCGGACGTCCGATCACTGCTACAGACGATAAACATCGCAAACTCGCCGATGATTTGATTCAAAAGCGTATCGCAAACCATATTGGAATATCTAAGGAACGTGTCGTCTTCATTATTGAACAATTGGGATACCGTAAAATCTGTGCACGATGGGTACCACGTCGTCTCACAGACGAGAGCAAACAGCGTCGATTGGAATGCGGCGAGCAACTTTTGCAGCGCTACCGTGACTTTCTTTTGAATATTGTGACGAGTCATGAATATGAGAGCGGTGAATATCGACATCCGTTTTCTCCTCAGGCGAAAAAGTTCAAAACACAAACTTCCGCAAAAAAAAGTTCATTTGACTGTGTTTTGAGATGCTCACGAACTTATGTGACCGATTTTCTGGAACGAGGGGCATCGATGAATTCTTCTTGGTACATACAGACTCTAAAACATCTCCAACGTCGAGTTGGTCGTGTTAGAAGCAGCCTGGAACCAATAATCTTGCAACATGATAACGTTCGTCCACATATCTCGCCTGCAACTGCACAGGGTCTCTGAAACCTGAATTTTGAACTGATTCGACACCCTTCTTACGCCGCCGATGTTGCGCCTTGCGATATTTATTTTCTTCCTCTACTTAAGAAAGACCTCAAGGGTAATCATTACACGTCTGACTATAAGGTGAAGGCAGCTTTCAAGTCCTGGATTCCAGTGGCGGCTGGTACTAAAGGGCACAAGGGCACGTCCCCACCCAACCACCAAGATAAACACAGAAAGAAATTCGCATGTAATTCAGTGCATTATTTTATTTTGTTATTTTGACGTATTTTTATAACGATGGTATCAAAGTTTCCTTCCGCACAACAGACACTATGCCAACGCTCAAAACTATGTTCCGGAGCACGATTTCAAATGTACCAATTCCGAATATGAATCGGCCGGCTCGGCTTATCTTCGCCATATGCGCTTATGGCGGCGGTTTGGAGCACAAAATAGCTCGACTCCAGTTAACGTCTTGCATGCATCGTGAATGTATTGTTTTCTGCGCGTACCGCCCGTGTATGATTTCAAAGGCTTGAAGTGACGTTTATTATTATTATTAATGATGAAAGTTAACTATGTGCAAAATCTTTCAAAAAACCCGCTAGGATTTGAGGAAAAGCTTTTAATTAAGAAGAAAGGATACCTATCCCTGATCTTCAAATAAACTTCACTTCCACAAGTAAAATTCGAACTTACAATAGAGTATTCAATAAAAATAGATATGAAAAATATGAGTGGATTTGCGAATATTCACTAACAAATAAACTCTGCTTAATTTTTAAAAAAGAGATCCCGGGATTGTATTCTCTAGCGGTGTGTCAAAAGTACAGTGTTGGTCCGGACGGTTTGAAGAAGGAATCTATAATCGTCCTCATCGATCCGGACGATCTCAAGCAACTAAAACACGGGAAGACCATCATTTGAGGATCATATGGCTTTACGAGACAGAATTTCCACAACCCTGTCGATTAGAAATGCTTTGTTAGGAGTTTTACAACAAAGAGTCTTTATGGCAACGATATATCGCAGAATACTACAGAATGGGCTAGACTATTTTTATGCCTCTCACTAACACCTTGACATCGTGCTGCTCGGATTGAGTGGTGTAACGCTAAATTTAATTGGAATGGATTACACTCCTGCTGGAGAGCTCTACGAACATAAAAACTTCGCTATCTCACAGAAATTATAAAGCAAATATAACAAGTGTTCATTTGAAAAGTCAATCTAGGTTACTTTGAAATTTTGATAGAATAAGACGCAAATATATTAGTATGTGTTTGTTGTTCCGTAAACGTAAATCCAAATGACATTTGATAATGTCAATCACAAATATCAGTTAGTGCATAAAATAATCGTGCGTCGATTCTGATTTAAATAAATTGCTTCTCAGTTTTGAAATGGCTTTCACTTGAACATAAAATTTTTTTAGTCCAGGCTTATTTTCGAAGTGGTAATAAAATTGATGGTTTATGGGTTTATTCAGTTCAAGATTGCATGGCAGAATTTCAAGTTGAGTTTCCACATTTTGTAATAGATTATATACAATTTAAGAATACTATGGATAGAACTTTAAAACTTCTTTTCTGAAACTGGTAGTCTCTTAAGAAAATCAAGCAGCGGAGCAGTTAAGAAACGTACACCTCAAGTTGTCAATCGTGTTGAAGAAATAATGGAAAATGAACCACAAACATCTGTTCGACATTTGAGTCAACAAATAAACTTTCTGTTGGTACAACTCACAAGTTATTAAAAAAAGATATGCAACTTTATCCATACCGTGTCACAGCAGTACAAGAATTGTTAGAAATTGATTACCCACGTAGACTACAGTTTTGTAATAGGTTTGTAAATATGAACAATAATGGAGAACTTTCGCAAAGAGTCATCTTTACTGATGAAGCATGGTTTTATAAAACGGGATACCTAAATTCACAAAATACAAGAATTTGGAGTAGTGAAAATCCACATGTAATTAATGAAGAATCGCTACATCCAGAGAAAATTGGTGTTTGGGCAGCGATAAGCCAAAGGCGAATCATTGGACCAATATTTTTTCAGGGAACGTTAACTGCTCAAAGGTACCGTACGGAAATTTTACAACCATTTGTCAATCAGTTGCATGATGATGAACTTGAAAATGCATATTTCCAACAAGACGGAGCACCTTGTCACTGTACTGCAGAATCTTTGGATTATTTAAGAGAATTTTTTGATGAGCGTATAATTAGTCGAAATACTGAAATTGCCTGGCCTGCACGTTCATGCGATTTAACACCTTGCGACTTCTTTTTGTGGCCTTATCTAAAAAATAACATATTTTGAACACCTATATTAAATTTGAATGATATGCTACAGAGAATCGAACAGAAATGCATGGAAATTAATAACAATCCAGTAATGTTGCAGAATATCATCAGAAATTTTGAACGGAGGAAGTGCATTGATCTTGAAGGACAACATTTTCAGCATTTGTTATAGTTTTCAATAAATACCTATTCTTTGTTATTTATTTGTATGTATGAAACTGTCAAAATAGTAGTAAATTTTAATTTATGACATATTTCAAAATGTTCTCAGTAAATCACATGCTACTAGATTGACTTTTCAAAAGACCACTTGTTATAAGCTTAATATTTCTGTGAGGTAGCGAAGTTGTTATGTTTGTAAATGCATCTCTACAGGAGGGGCGTACCAATGATTCTGTAGAAAGATGAAATACGTATCTGCGTCTCTGGAGAGATGCCTTTACAAATATATGAACTTGTATTGTGTTCTTCACACCCGATTTTTAATAATATTTTATATATTAAAAAGATTTAATATAAAATTAAAAAAGAAACACATCCAGAATTATGTGATCGATCTGGTAACTTTTACAGTGTAAAACAAAGTGGCTTTTCCATTTACTCCTCTTAGTTTAAAAATAAGATATACGATAGTTTGACCTCACCGCTATACAAAATTGATTTAAGTGTTGGCGTCATTTAATATCTGTTCATAATAGCCAAAAATACATTAAAAAGTGCAATGGCAAATTTAAACTGTCGTCAAACTTTAAAAATCACTCTGTATATGTACCTAAACATATTTACATTGTGATTTATTTGTTTTTTCAGCTATGGGCATCATTCCTGGTCCATTTGACTGTGCTTTAGTAACCAGAAGTTTGAAAACGTTAGCAGTAAGAATGCAGAAACATAGGTCAAATTCATTGCTTGTAGCTAAATATTTAGAATCACACCCACGCGTACTTAATGTGATCCATCCAGGTAAGTTTTTGTTGTAATCTCTTAATTATTTTTAATGTTTTGTTCTTGGATGTTGTAATATAGAATTTATCTTTCAGTCGTCAAACACAACTAAACTAAGTTACGTTTTGCATGTTACAAAAACTAAGGAAATTTATATTTTGTACATTACTAGTAAATTTGTTTTTCTCTTTTTGAAATGAAACAAACAATTAATCTATTTAGATTTACACAATATTTAAAAAACCACAACAGCTGCTTCTTCGCTACAAAGAGTTAATGTAATACCCGAGGAAGTTACTTTGTACCAAACAGGTGTTTTGGTTCCTTAACCCATTTCCGAAATTTAATAAACAAATGTGTATTTCTGTGTCTTTAGGTGTTTAATTATTGCATTTGGATAATTTTTTTAAGCTGAAAAGTTTAGAAAAAAAAATATGGGCTGTACCATATATGGCACACTAGTACCATAGGGTATCTTAAATAAAACATTTGCAACTGAAATGTATATTTATTTTTTCTGCAAAATTTGTAACAAAAGCTTTAATTTTGCTTCTGATATTCACCAAAACAACTAATGCACAGTCCTACACCGCATTTGCGACATTGAGTTCTTACAGCACTGGACGTTGTATGATTGCCAGCGCAACGCCTTCGCTTATTGTTCGGTATATATTCAACAATATGATCAATGTGGTCATACCTAATGTCAGGAGAAACTCTGCTGTCTGATGAATATGTGGATGGCCGCCCAGCCGATTTCGGTGAGTTTTGAAATTTTTTTAAATAGAACTGTGCTATTTCTCGTCGGAAATTCAGTTGTGATGTAGCAGGGTTTTGCTTTCTGTATAAAATCCAGGCGTTTTGTAAGCAGGCATCAATTAACCATGTAAAAATAGACCACCACCACTTCTTACCCCTGATTGAAATTCTATAAACGTTAATGTTTGAGTCCATTTGATCTGTCCCTCCCATAAATTCATTGTATTTGCCAATGCAGTTAGGTCTTGGAATGCCAATTTTTTTTTTCTCAGAAGCCGAATAGCGACTTGCATTTGATACTGGAGCAACCCCATGCACTGTAGATGCTACAGTAACCACCGAATTGTCCATCCAACGGGTAACTACCATATTTTTATCTGTTGTCAAAGCATAGTCATACGTTCCTCGTTTTGTTTTCTTCATTTGTTTCACAGGTTGGATAGAACAATTTTTTTGTAACCGATTCTCCCTAATCGTTACAGTTGCCTCGTATCCTTTTTCTTTCAGGTGATAAAGGATCTTTATTGATGTAAATAAATTGTCAAAATAAAACCTGAAAGGCTTAGATTTGTGTTGCTGTGGTAAATCTTCGATTAGTTGTAGAAGCGGAGCTGTCGGTTTACCAAAAGTCTTTTTGGTGTTCTGGCTTAGAATTAGGTATGCATCCCTGATATATCTCAAAATTGATAAGATAGCCACTTCTTGAATTGATGCACCAGACCTTGTAGCCAACACGAATTGGCTTGCCACGGATGCACTGTTTACATCCGTGGCGTCCAAAGTACTCAATCATACCTTCATCATATGCAATTTCACGATCTGGTATATAATATTTAAGAAAGTTTTTTTTTATTACATTTATCAAGGGTCGCAGTTTGGTAATTTTATCCGTTACTGTTAGTTTAGTGTTATCTGCACAATTCAAAAACCTCATGATCTGTATAAATCGATCTCGACGCATGGAATTATAAACAGCCGTGTTGCGTAAATCTTCTCCAGTTTCCCAATAACTTTTCTTTGACGGTTTTTTGTCATATCCAGATACAATAAGAATTGCTAAGAAGCATTTCATTTCTTCATGTGTTATTTTGGGATCTGGACAATTCTTGAATAGTGCATATCTATTACTCTCTTCAAGGAGTAGTTGTATTACATCATGGTTCAAAAAAAGCTCGAACATTGCTACAGGTGACTTATCACGGTAATTTGAAAAATTTGTTTGCGGAAAAATCTGCTGTGTGGTCACGTCAGGCAGATCATTATCTTTCAACCAACAGATAAGATTTGGCTTCGCCTTTACAAAGGTGCTCAGAGGTATGTCATCTTCTTCAACAAAATCATCAAGCGGATTGTTTTCTTGATTTTCTGCAAAGTGTGAATCATCCTGATCAACGTCTTCATTGCCAATTCGTTGCCCACTGTGCAAAACCACCTCAGCAGCTGCTTGCAACTGTCTGCCAGACAAATTTTCTAGTAATCCACCAGATTCATCCCCAGAGTCTTCGTCTGATTCATCTCTGTGTTCAGGAGGTTCTAAATAAAGACGGTCTATATCGTCATTATCAAAATTTTCCCAGAATTCATCGGTTTCGAACATATCTGCAATTTCTTGCACGGTCAAACTGCAAGAAACCAATAATATTACATTTTTTGAATTTATATATTTCTTGGTACGTCATGAAACAGTTTTATAACTCGTAATATTCAAAACAAATAAACTTTTTTGGAAATAACTTGTGATGGAAAATCAGACTCCAAGAGACTAGTGTGTCATATAAGTTACAGCAACGATAACATTATTCTGTGAAACAGATTTATAGGTTATGATAGAAATTATCGTTGTAGGAATGTTTTTAGATAATAATGTGAAAGGATAATGGAATATGTATGCCTATTTTCAAAAATAGTAGATCAAAAATCAACTTACCGTTTACCTTGACTCATTTTTGCCGCTTCGAAAACACTAACGAAAGTTTCACGCAGAAACAGACTCATTCACTGTGCCGCCAACGCGTTCTCGCCGCCTTGATGACTAATCTAAATACTATTCAACCTAAAAGCGCAGACTAGAACTCCAAAGTTCCACTGGGAAGTATTTTACAATTTTTTAGAAGGGGTGTTGTACAGCGTACCATATAAGTCACGCTAGTACCTAATGGGTTAAATAACAGTTGTCCGCCCGGGAAGGTTTGTTATGCCGCTATTTTGGTAAATATTAGTTTTGGCAGTTCATGTTTGGCAGTCGCAGAGTAAAGACGTGTCAAATTTATTATGGATAAAATGGATAAATATTCGATAAACCAACGTGTTGTAATTGTTAAAATATTTTATGCAAATCAATCATCGATTTCTGTAATGATGAGAAAGTTAGGTGTACATTTTGAAAGAAATAACGTACCAACGAAACCCAGTATTTATCGTGTCGTGAATGATTTCGAAGAAAGAGGGTCTGTAACTTTTTAACGCCAGAACTGCATACTTTGGGCTTAATTAACATGTAGTTCCAGCAAGACAGTGCCACATTGCAGCTAGAATTACCACGAAAAATACTGCGAGACCTCTTTCCACAACAAATTACCTCGAAAAATGGTGATGTTGAGTGGCTTCTACGGTCACCGGATTTGACTGCCCTGGACTTTCTTTTGTGAGAATATCTGAAGAGCAACATTTATGCAAACAAACTAGAACCCTCTGAACAACTCAAACAAAATATTCGTGATGAAATTAATGAAATACCGGTTGAAATGTGTCAAAATGTAATAAAAAATGTGCTGAAAAGAGCCCGCATTTATAAAGCTAACAGAGGCGGACATTCATCTAACATTGTATTCCATACATAATTGCTAACATTTATTAAATCATTTACATTAAGATCCATTCTCTTTCATTTACCCAATGATCAAAGAAATTAAAAAAGGAAATTTAAGCAGATTAATTGTTTGTTTCATTTCAAGATGAAAATCGATTTACATCAAATAAAGACCGAGTCAATCTGAAAGTAAATTTGTTAATTGCATTATTTATTACAATTTTGGCTACACGCAAACTAAATGTATTGTAACACGTGTAAAAGCGCTTATAATATATAAAATTAGATAAAAAATAATCAGGAAAATCGAACGAAAAATAAATGTACATATTTCTAAATTTGTTACATTATCAATTTCAAGTTCATAATTTCTAAGAAATACTTGAATTTACGAATAATAAATACGTGAGCATTAAAACTCTTTATCTTTTATGAATCTTATAAAAACGTCGTGATGCCAATTATAACAGCAAATAAAAAACATATTAAATGTACATATGTTTGGAAATGTAATTAGTAAACAATTTTCTAACCGCTGTAGATAAATTTAATGTTTAATTTTGTCAAGAAACGTAATAGATAACATAATTATTATAGCTATGTAAATAAGTCGAAATTAATTTAAAATAACATAATTGATTTGCTAATATACAGTACTGTGAAGAGAAATTTGAACACTTGAAAAGAATAAAAAGTATATTCCAGATATACAGGCTTAGTTAAAAGTATGGAGACGGCGATTTATTGTCGTTAATATTTATTTTAGGGAATTACGTTCAATATAAAAGTTTGTTAGGATATTTTGAACTACATTTGAGAATATTAGAATTTTTGTTTTCTTCTATTGTTTTTTAGTTCGCCTGTCCGCGCAGTTTTTTTTAAATGGGAACTAGTAAATTTTACTCTACCATTCGATAGAGAATTTTTTTCTCTTTACAATAATATTTTTGTTTTTTTAAAATTCATTTTAATAACTTTTTTATAAGAAAAGGCCGGTTCATGTGTTTAACAGATATTCGGTACATCGCAGAGAGACAGAAGCGTAGCGATAAACAAACTTGAGCGACATAATTTTATCAGTGGTTATTGTGTACGTCAAATCTTTGACAGAAATAATTCATTTGTGCAATTTATTGCTGTTAATATTTACAATGGCGAGTTTAAGTGAACATGAACGAATTGAAATACTTATGATGTTGGGTTATGGAGATAGACGCAGAAGTTTACAAGACGTTGGTAATTTATTTAATGATACGCATCCAAATAGAAATCAATTTCTAAATCCGTTGTTGGTAAAACTTTAAGACGCTTTGAACAAACGGGTAGAGTTAAAGATTTGCCAAGGAGTGGTAGACCTAGAACAGCAAAAAGCGATGATAACAAACTGGATATTTTATTGGCTGTATCTGAATATCCCCATTTATCAACCAATCAATTAGCGGCCAATTTCATTACTTCACAGTCATCGATCGTGTCGTTTTTAAAAAGTGAAAAGTATAAACCTTATAAGGTACACCTTGTACACGAGTTAACGGAAGATGATTTTGATAGGAGATTACAATTTTCTGAAGAAATGTTAAATATTTGCAATAATAATGAAAATTTTGTCAACAATATTCTTTTCTCTAACGAAGCTACTTTTTGCCTTACCGGTGAAGTAAACAGGTATAACTGCAGGTACTGGTCATCGGATAATCCCTCTTGGTTTTTGGAGCACCATACGCAGTACCCCTAAAAGGTTAATGTTTGGGTTGGCATTCTAGGCGGTCATATTATCGGTCCCTTTTTCATCAATGGCAATTTAACTTCGGCTCTGTATTTGCAGTTATTGCAAAATGAAATACTACCTGCTAGTGCTACGCTCTATCCTCATGAAAACAATGAACACCTGCCCAATTACAGTATCTGGTTCCAGCAAGATGGCGCTCCACCACATTATGGTGTAAATGTTCGTCAATATCTGGACAACGTTTTTCCCCACAGATGGATTGTAAGACGAGGAACCATTGAATGGCCAGCCCGTTCGCCAGATTTAAGTCCTTTAGATTTTTTTCTTTGGGGATACGTAAAAAAGAAAGTTTACAAAGAAAAGCCCGATAACGTCGAAGATTTACAAATCCGAATTACCAGAACGATATAAGAAATTCCCCGAGATTTTTTACAGAACTCTGTTCGGGGTTTTGTAAATCGATTGGGTCATTGTCAAATTACTAATGGACGACAATTTGAACACTTACTTTAATTTACTTTGTTATTAATTTGTTTAATTTTTCTTGCAAAAAAGTTATTAAAATGAATTTTAAAAATACAAAATTATTATTGTAAAGAGAAAAAAATTCTCTATCGAATGGTAGAGTAAAATTTACTAGTTCCCATTTAAAAAAAACTGCGCGGACGGGCGTAACTAAAAAACAATTGAAGAAAAAAAAATTCAAATATTCTCAAATGTAGATCAAAATATCTTAACAAACTTTTATATTGAACATAATTCCCTAAAATGAATATTAACGACAATAAATCGCCGTCTCCATACTTTTAACTAACCCTGTATGTTACATTTAACTCAGAAACATATAAATATATTTTTATTGCTCTCTCGGTCACAAATTTGGTATACGAGGGTGGATGATTATGTCCATGACTGTTTGTGTTGAGTATATTTTGTAATATTTTATTTTTAAACATTTTTTATGGTTAAATATAAATAGATCTAGGATATAGAATGCAAACTTAAATATTTCCAATTTTATAGATATTTGAAACGTTCATTTTCGAGTTTGATGACATAACCTTTATTAGCACATTCAAATGGTAAAGCTTTCTTTAAATTCTAAGAAAACGATATCCTTTACATTTGCAAATCTATTTATTACCTACTTTGTAATTTAGAGCCCTCGTTTCATTATCTGGGATTATTAATAATCGGCGTCTTTTTCCAAATTTATTTATTGCTTTATACACGAGACTGTTTGTTTTATTGCATAGGGTTATTAATGAACGTATTCAAAGAATGTATTTAATATGACCCCCCATTGCTAACTCAATATTATAATAGGCTCACAATGCCTAAATATATATGTACCGTAAAAATCCATAACTGAACAATGGACCAGCCGGAAATGCGTACTTTGGTTTATGGCACTTACTAATATTTAATTAGTAATGATATTTTATTATGTATTTATTAGTTAAGATTAGAATTTTAAGACTCTATCGTAAACCTTGGGTATTATTGCTCGTAGGTATAATTTCCACGAATTAAATAACAAAACGTTCCCGTTTTGACTTCAAATAATACACTGTTCAACCAATATGTTTTTAATCTGAAATAGTTAGGGACAGTGGTATATTTTTACCTACTTGTAAAACAGTATAGAATGGATCAGTATCATTCAGAGTCTCACACCAGCAACAAGAGACTCAACAGTATGAACTCAAACACAGCATCAACGTAACAATCATGCAAAAATGCAGGGAAATATCGAGCAGCGATATGCAATTAAATTTGGCGTTAAGAAACTGAAAAGAACTACTTCAGAGGCACTTCAAAGGTTAAGAACACTATATGGAGATTCTACTTTGTTTTGAGCACAAGTTTTCAGGTGACACGGGGCTTTTAAAGAGGACTGCGAAAACATTGAAGATGAACATCGTTCCTGAACTAGTAAGAGTAATATAACTTTACGTTCAAGCCCATTTCTGTCACAGTAGGATTTAACTGACGGGCAAAAACTATTAGAATACCGATCTTGAAAAACTTGCGTGTAACCCACGCCTTTCTGTTGGACCGCCACACGACTGATAGGCTTGTCTTGTCTGTACCTCGCATTCCACGGGGTGTTCCTGAATGGTACACCAGTAAAGGTTTCAGTTTGAAATCACCAGTGACATTACCACCCAGCAGAAGTGTTAGTCGATCTTTCGCAGCTTTGAAACCGGTGGTTTGACGTTCCTCTTTAGAAATTTATTTAAATCTTCGATCCAGACTGCCAGCAACTTCTCCATTCTTTCTAGGATAGAGGATCTCGAACGAGAAAGTTTTGTTACTTATAGATGTTGAACTTTCGCTGGAAAGTTTAATTTTTTCCCGATTTTTTAAAATTATTCTCACAGTCGATTCTAAGAGTCCAAAATCTCTGCCAACAATTGTTGCTTTGCCTCCATTTTCCATTCTTATTAACACCTTCATCTTGAATTCGAAAGTTACGCTTTTACGCTCTTTTTTCTTCATAGGCGGCATTTTTAACGTAGCGTTAAATTATGTATGTATCTCCACCAAACGTTAAAACACGACTGCCAGCCGAGATAAACATATGGAACAAACGAAACAAACGAGGGAATCCCCATAGAACAAAGTCGTAGGATGGGGAATCCCCAATTCTTCATTCAGAATGGTCGGAGAAAAGCGGATATTCCCGCGACCAAAGAGAAGTCAATGACTACATTATGTACATACATACATATTCTTGAGTACAAAGCAATTCGCGTAATACGAGGCATTTTAACGCGAAATTTGAAATTCGCGTTAAAGCGAAACCGCGCATAACGGGGTCGCGTAAAGCGGGGTATTATTATATTGACATGACATCAGCCAGTGGCGGCTCTTTAATGAGAGCAAGTGAGCAATTGCACCCCCTGGAATTATGAAACAAAACAAACCAAGCGGCGACTAACTGTGAAAGTATTTATTTATTATGTATTCATACTTTCATAGTTATTGACGAGGAACGTGGCACGCTACCAACGTACATACACCAATCGTCGTCACAGATATACTGAGCAAAGCCCAACTGTTGCTCTCGTAAGGCATTAACATTACATTGATGGTGGGGACAACTGTATTTTGCCGTACTTCAATGTCGTATAATACATAGCGTTGGAGCAACTGAACCAGACTGCTCTCGGGCGTTGTTACAATAATTCCGTGTCTTTTTTAGAGAACAACCATTTTCGCGTTAACGTATAATGAAAAAATCGCAGTAAAAAATCTTAAACGGCCGATGCCTCAATTATGTTTAGAAAATAAACAATCTGTTAAAGGTAAAGATGTTATAAGAAAATTCAAAATTAATATTTATCAGAAAAATGACTGGATTTGTGGGTGTGAAATTAAAAATACTTTGTTTTGTTTTCCGTGTCTTTTGTTTGGTGGTGAACCGTCTTGGTCAAAGAACGGAATAAGAGACTTAATTCATCTTAGTGCTAAAATTATTAAACATGAAAATTCCGAAGGGCATTTGAAATATATTTAGTCTAAGAATGTTAGGAAGAAATAACATTCAGAATGTTTTAGATTCATCATATAGAAAAGCAATTCAACAACACAATGAAAAGGTAACAAAAAATAGGCATGTGTTAAATTTAATAATAAATTGCATTAGATTTTGTGGCGCGTTTGAACTGGCACTTCGGGGTCATGATCAACAGCAAACGTCGAATAACAAGGGCATTTTTCGGTAATTGATAAATTTTACGGCAAAATTGGATAAATCGCTCAGAGATCACATCGAAGCAGCACCGGTTTTTAAGGGATTATCAAAAACGATACAGAATGAGCTGCTTCATGCAATGTTGAACGTGTATCATGAACAAGTTGCCAGTGAAATTAAAGCAACCGATTTCATATCTGTGATAGCTGATGAAACCACAGATGTGTCCAATCAGTTTCAGTTGGTGGTTGTTTTAAGATATATTGTGAACGCGAGACCGGTCGAAAGATTTTGGAAATTTCTTCTGCCTAGTGGACATGATGCTAATTCTTTATCTGCCTCCATCCTTAACGAAATTAGTTTGCTTGTTGATGACCCAGAAAAACTGATTGCACAGAGCTATGATGGGGCAGCAGTCATGAGTGGTGCTATTAACGGCGTGCAAAGACATGTCAAGACAGGGCTAATTTTGTACATTGTTATGCACATCAGACAAATCTAATTATGTCACATGCTACATCGAGCAGTAGTAATTGCAGAATTTTTTTTGCCAATCTGACGGGATTATGTACATTTTTCTCCACTTCACCACAACGAGCTGCAAGATTGGAAGAATTCCTTCAGAGAAAAAGCTTACCTCGTTCTTCAAAAATAAGATGGAACTTCAATTCTAGGACAGTGAATACAATATATGAGAGCACCTTGAAGAAATAATTGAAGCTCTAGAAGAAATCGAGGGAGAAGCTAGTTTACAAACTACCATTCATCAAGCTAGTGCCAATTTGCGAATTTTAGAGGAGGAAAATTTTATCTATTGGTTAACTTTCTTTCATAAAATTATGCCACATGTGGACATATTGTTTAATCAATTACAAAATGTCAATACAGATGCGTTGAAAATCAAGAATAATTTTGATAATTTTGAACGCGCAATTGGAAAAATTCGAACCGAAATCGCTGACACAGATAATCAGTTGGTTAAACAAAATGACCAAAAACTGACTCCTCGACCATCAAAGCGGCGAAGAGTAACTGATGGTAGCCAAAGAAGGAGGGAAACTATTGAAGTGTGCGATATTATTTTGCTAGAAATAAAAACTAGATTTCGGTATACAGGGCACTTAATATTAGCAAACTTAATTTCTTTTAAACAGTTCTCCTCTTTTCAAAAAAAATTTCCGGAAGATTGCCTTAAAGAAGCAATAAAATTTTATCCATGCCTCAATAAAAGCAGACTACGAACTGAATTAAGCGTTCTATATTCTAGAGAAGAATTTAGGCAAAATATAGAAGTCGGTGCTGTAGGTCTGCTAGGTCTTCTGCTGAATGGATTAAGCGACACCTTTAATGAAGTTGTTACGCTTTTAAAAATTGTCATTACAATCCCAATGACAACGTCCGAAGCGGAACGCCAGTTTTCACGGCTGAAGAGAATAAAAACTTTCCTGAGAAATACAATGAAAGAAGAGAGATTAAATGCCCTTACTATGTTATCTTGTGAAAAAGAATGTATAAATGATTTCCCAAACTTTAATGAAAAAGTGATAGAACTGTTCTGCAAGTCAAAGACACGTAAAATGGACTTCGTTTATCGTCAGATGTAATTAAACTGTGTAGTGTAATATTTACTATTCCCTCAAAACAAACTCTACAATGAACAGTACCTGTCTGGAACAGTACGTCGGTGAAATTTATAAGGATTGGGTAAGCGTTTTTGTATTACACTTTTTAATTTTGAAATTATGCACTCCCTATGTGAACCACCCCGAGCCGCCACTGACGTCAGCATGACATATAAACTGAAAATTGTATCAGAATTTTCTCAAAAGGATGATATAAATTAAGACGGACATGTTTTACTCCATGGCCACCGTTGACGAAGATTATTTTGTATATTTCTCTAGATACATTCAATAAAAAACTTTAAAATAGATCATTGTCATTAATTCTGAGATATACCTCGGTACACACAAATAACAAAAGTATATTTGTATTTGATAATATAAATTTCTTACAGGACTTGAATCCCATCCGCAACATGAATTAGCAAAACGGCAGACATCAGGGCACAGTGGTATCATGAGTTTCTATATAGACGGGGGGCGTAAAGAAGCAGAAACATTCATCAAAGCATTAAAAGTATTTCTTTTAGCTGAAAGTCTGGGTGGTTATGAAAGTTTAGCAGAAATTCCGTAAGTATTAAATAATTATTAATTTTACTATCAAAACTTACTTTCTTTTTACTTATCAGATCGCTAATGACTCATGCATCAATACCAGAAGAAAGAAGACTGGAACTGAATATCACTGATAACTTATTAAGATTATCTGTTGGACTAGAAGATCCAGACGATTTAATTACTGACCTCAAGAATGCGTTAGAGGCTGTATAAGTTCGTGTAAAGTAAATTTATATTTAAAATTGGGAAAAAGAAAAAAGAAAATTTATTGTTAAAGGGTTAAAGATATTTACATTGTAAATTATTATTACAAATACACATATTTTCGTTGTTATATATTTTTGTAAACTGTATATTGAAAAGCTGTAACATAATTTTGAAAAAGAGTGAATAAAATATATTACTGCAATGTGTCTTTATACAAAAAGCTGGCGATTGAAATAGAATATTTTATATAATTTATCTAATTATTTCAAAATGCAATATTTAATAAATTGTACGCTAGTTTTGGTTGTGTATTTTACCACGTAGGAGCGCCAAATTGTTGAAAGTATGGACGTTTATGGCTTGTGTTGTTTCGCTCCACCGTTCTAACAATAATGTAAATATGGATGCAATTTATTAAATAATAATAATTATTTAAAATAATAAAATTAAATAAAACAATAACTTTGTTATACCACTTTATTCAGATGTAATAGTGACCGCGGTTTCGACATACAATGTCATTATCAAACTGCAAAAGTTACAGGCCTACATAGATCTTATAAATGACACAAAAATATATGGGGGTGGTTTATGATGTTATTTAAAATTACTATATACTTAACTATTATATACAACATTGGAAAAGAGGTGTATATATAAGATCCAACTGGTCGTTAAGAACAATATCTATTGTGTTGTTTCCGCTTTTAAAAATTTTCAAGTGACTAAAAGATTTAATTTACGACCTTTCTCGGCCAAATGCAATATTTTATGATGACCAAATGTATGCCTTTCTGTAATAAGATGGTTTGCGAATGTTGAATCTGTCTTCTTTAGTTTATGTGACCTCATGTGCTCTTTTACCCGTATAATAAATCTACGACCAGTCTGACCTATATATACACTTTTACAATCATTACAATATAATTTGTACACTCCTGATTTATTATTGATATATGTTTTAGGTTTTGCGTTAAAAATGAAATTACTTGTTTTTACATATGGTTTGTAAGCTATACTAACATTACTATTATTTTTTGAAATTATATTTCCAATTTGCTCGCTTATTTTACCGAAGTAAGTTAACGAGACAAATTGTTTCAAATTAGCACTATCCTTAGGGTATACTAAACTAAGGGCCACTTGTAACTGTTTTTTCTTTAGTATACTGTCAATTACGCTACTTTTATAACTATTGTTTACCGCTATTTGTTTTTTATAGTATTGATTTCACGAACAAAAGATTCATTAGACAAAGGAATATTTAATGCTCTATGTATCATAGAATTAAAAAATGAATGTTTGTGTGTCTTAGGGTGTATTATTCCCAAAGATTCACTACACGTTTAAATTTAAATTTCGTAACCTGCGTAATGGATTACCCACATTAGACGTGGCTATTAATAATTTGAAAAATATTCCAAGTAACTTCGGATGTGGCCTTCGGCGAAAGTTAGACGCAGTTTTTAATAGAAATCTAGATTTAATAACATTGCGGCAATTGTCTATGGGGACAATGCTTCAAAATCTAACTGCTAAATACACTGAAATAAAAAAATATTTCCAGTATGCACCTAAAACCAGTTGCGATGTAAAAAGAACGTTTTCTCTCTACAAGGATGTATTTCATTCAAAGAGAACAAATTTTACAGAAGAGAACCTTGAGAAAGTATTGCTAGTTAATATTAATACTGTTTTACTCAACTTGAAGTACAAAATGAACAAATAAAAATGTATTTCGTATTTTATAGATCACTACCAGTTTGTTTTCCATTTAAATAAATAAAATTAAAAATTCAAATTTTCAAAAATATAAATTTTCAATACTAAATACACCCGTGGGCGATGAGTCATCGGCCTCTCGTGTCTGGTCCCTAAGTTATACTACATATAGGTAGACGACAGTGCGTGCTAAAAAAAACTAGAACACCAAAATAAATATCTCTTAGTTACACTATTATATTTATATAGCCTTCACTTGTAAAATTATGTTAAATTTATGTGGCCTCTTTTAATTGTCAGGTGTCCACTCTATGCCCTCCCAAAAATTTAGGTCTAGTTAAGTGACTGATTGAACGACAAGTGTCACTTTTTTCAACTTACATTAAAACGATATTAAGGGCGCTACATACGGACGTAGATGTTCTAAAACATGTATGTGCATGCATAAGCGCGTATTCATTACAGTTGGTGTGAATGTGAAATAATGTGACGTTTTTGAATGCGCATTCAATAAAAGCAGCGCGTTAAAAAATCTGTCTCTGCTAGAAATTATCAACGCACATGCACTTATATGCCTGCAAGTCTCAACGTGTAGAGGCAAAAGAACAGGTGAACGTGCGAGAGTTTACAGTAGCTTCGGATGTGAACTTTTTTAGTACCTATATACATTATTATCGCATGTTTTAAGGAGTATTAAGATATTGTTAGTATGTCTGATGTTAGAATGATGCCACGAGACTTTTTAAGAGAGTTTATTGAATTATATAAATCACATCCATGTCTTTGGCAAATCAAATCAAAAGAATATCTTGACAGAAATAAAAAATCGGAGGCATACCAGTCGTTAATAAAAAACTTACAAACTATTCAGCCGAATGCAACACGAAGTAACGTCATACGGTTATAAAGGCGGCAGACTATGTGCCCGGTGCATGGTGACAAGAATCATTTCACCATCTGTACTAAATATTATTTTTCATTCCTCTCGCTTTGTTTACATATGGGAGCAGAAAAACATATTTAGTAGTTATAGTTACATTTAGTTTCCTAAATATTTCCATACATGCATTTATCAAAGAGGTAACAGAATTTGAACATATATTTTACAGTTCTAAATCAAAATAAAAAAACACATTATTTTGTATTTCTAACAATGAACGAAACATTTATTCTAAAGAAAAAGTGGTATTATTGGCAATAAGTTATTGCCAATAACAGAGGCACCTTCAAAACATATTTATATTATAGTATCCAAAACAATATTTAGTACACATGGTGAAATGATTCTTGTCTGTCTGGCACATAGTCTGCCGTCTTTAAGTCATAACGGTTATTGCAGACCTCATTACTGTATCTTGGCGTTCTATTAATGGAGTAACTAGGTGTAAAAGTTCTATATAGGTATCTTCATCCATTCTTAGATAATTTCGCCAGTCATCAGGTTCTAGTCTCAGTTCTTCCAATAACTGAATATGTGAAAATGTTTGCCTTTTTAAAAGCCATCTTTTCGACCACACTCGACGGGGTTTTTTAATTTTATTTTTCTGTTTAATCACATATGCACACGCCACCGCCTCTATAGTTAAATAAACGTCATTTTGGGAGAACATCTTTACATTTCAGTAGACAGACCAAAACTATGGAACATGTTTGTATGTCTGTATGCTACTTTAACGTACGTTATTGAATACACGTTGTTGCGTGCACGTACATGTTTTAAAACATGTACGTCCGTGTGTAGCGGCCTTTAGATAGGTATAGCAAGCGCCAATTAAGTTGGCGCGAGGAGGAAGTGCGCAGAAGCCGGTTTTAAAAACGTCCACCCCCACTACTCAAGTAATTGTCAGAATACATTTGTCATTGACGTTTGACGGAACATAATGTCTTTAATAGGGGATCATAAAGTGATACACGCTCAGAGGTTTGAATTATCTGACATTTGATGTAAAACCAAATACAAATCTCCCCACTACTTCTAATCCTGAGCGAACTTACCCCTCCTTGCGCCAACTTAATTGGCGTTTGCTTATACATATTGCTGTGGACTTTTCCCCATAAATATTTTAAAAATATTTGACTTGCGCAGTTGGAGCAAGCCGTTTGTTCTGCTGTGGACGATTTTTAATACTGTATTTTTTTATGCGAAGCCTGCGGGCTTGCTGTATCCTCAGAGACAAGTGTAATGTGAGATAAGAAAGTCGTGTTTATAAAAAGATTATTCTTTATCTTTTTATTAAGTAACGGGTTTATTTTTTTGATTTAATTGTGGTTGGTGCTGTGTTAATTTCATTACCGCTATTTAACGAGTTTGTTTATCTCGTAATTGTTATATTTTACACTTTCTTACTCATGTATCTTGAATATTTTTTTTACGTAAGTAATATATTATTAAAGATATCTTATTTTTATATTGAATGAATTGAATATTGTATTATTATTATCGTATTGAGATTTAGTCTTAGATATTTAATATAAATAACAAAGAAGGATTTTCAAAATTTCTAGTAAAAAAATTCTGTTAACTGTAAAATTTAGTACGTTGGCATTTTTTGTCACATGTGGTTGCACATGCGTTAGAGTTTGTTTCGGTCTGTCATATAGTTTTTTTATTTTGTTCTCTAGGGAGAAATTAAAAAGTTTCTTTGTAATTTATTATTTTTAATTTTGATCGGCTGTCACAAAGGCTTTTGATCGCATGCAGCTGTCATTTCCATGCGTTATTTTTACCTTTATAATATTGTTAAATGAGGCAATATTAATCTTTATACTTTATAAAGATATTTTTTTCTTTTTTTTTATTTTTGTATTAAAGTTTCATTTAAATTTTATTGTGTTTATTACTATTTAACCTTATTTCAAGAAATTTACAAGTAACTTAAAGAAATATAATTATAACATTTGTCAATACTCTTTTACTGGCGCATTATAAATTTTGTAGAAGAGAGAACCACTTTTCCGATTGGAACCCTGAGAGGAAAGCAGTCCCATTTTTTGAAATTAAACCGACTGAGTATCCTAGCTGGATAGATTTGTCGTGAATTGTGAATAAGCAAATTTCAAGATCACAATTATATTTAGAATGCCCTACTTGTACGAAAATATGTTACCTACGATTTTTATTTCAGTTGCTTGGAAATAACAAGAGGAAACTATTTTAAATTTTACTACATTTTAATTTTAAAATCCATTTTTTAAACAATGGCAAGTTGTAATTATTTTTTAATGGTGCATATTAATCCAAGTGTTCAATTTTAATTAATTTGTTTTTATTTTTTTTGGCTTTCAACTGCTTCCATCTATAAATACCATTAATTAACTAGCTTCTAAAACATTTATAAATCAATTTTCTTAAAGCTAATTTTATATTTTGCAAATATGAAATACTTTTTTTTCTAATGAAATTATAGTTCACTACAAATAGCCAATTTTCAAACTTTTCAAATAACCCAAGCTATCATGGACATGTAAATACACTATTCAAAGTAAATAGTAGGTGTTTTAAATCAAAAGAAACAAAATTATCGCTTACTAATGCATATCATGTTAAAATAACAATTCGTCGTTATCTAATACATAATTATTCTTTTAAATTCCATACTGATCTTTATATGTATACGTCATACAATACAACGAATATTATTAGTTCAATTGTCATTTTAGTTAGAATTAAATGCTATAAATAACATACGTTCAAATAGATTTGGTGTCAAAATCGGTATCAATTATTCCTAAATTATTCAATTTGAACTTAGTTTATAGATGATCACGTATCGTTTCAATTCATTGCTAAAGTTATTCATAACTTAAAGGCTTACTCTAGACTGTACATTTCGGATAAAATCTTGATATTAAAAGTGAATCGATTCCAATTAAGAAAGGGTGTATTTCAGGACACCATTTTACTTTTTTTGTTGTTTGTGCCAATCACCTAGAATATTATTTCCATAAGATAAACAATGATACATTTATGCATGTATTCTGATTGATAACAGAATAATTTTAGATACAGATACGGTATAAATATATCTGATAAACCTTTACACAAGGGTTTACTCTAGATTGTAGGTAGTAGTAGGTACTTTTTATATATTATTCACGTACATATATTAAACTCTGTTAATTGTTAGATTCGTTTCAAGAAATATGTACAAGATAATCACATACTTTTCGGATAAAATCTAGATATTAAAAGTGAATTGACAACGATTAAGAAAGAGTGTACTTCAGGACCCCATTTTGGTACTTTTCTTGTTTGTGCCAATCACCTAGAATATTATTTCCGTAAGATAGACAATTATATATTTACGCACGTATTCTGATAACAGAATCATTTTAGTTACAGATATGATATACAAATATCTGATAAACCTTTGTTTAAACCAGTAATAAAATATTTTGTAAGATGAGCCGAGAACGCAACCTTGATCAAAATTAAATTCGAACGGATGTTATGTTTGATGTTCATTTAAGTTTTAAGACTTATTGAGACTAGAATTAAAGTTCTATTTTAATAGAATACTGGGCTAACCTCCAGTTCTTAGGTGGTGGCATAGTTTAAGGTGATTCCAAGCTTATTCTTTCGGAACTTTAGTTCTAATTTTCATTTCAGACTGCATGTGGTAGTTTCAAAAGTTTCGATTTTGTCATTTGCTTGATTTACTCAAAACAGATTTAGGCATGCGCATAGCACTAATGTGAACATACTTTATAATTATATCATCTTGTAACCGGTAAATATAGACAAAAAAATGTGTTCGTAAGAAGATGCGTGTATATAAACATTAATATTTCATTTGAAATATGAGCAATTGAAATTTTACCTGCATTTTATTTTTTCTGAACATAATCGTAGAGATACTGCAAAGCGATTTTATATTCATCGAAGTAGGCATTTTAATTAACGCCATAAACAGCTGCAACTTAATTGTGTCAATACTGTCAACAATATCGTGCAACAATGTGTCAAATTTTGTTGCACAACCTATATGCTGGTCAACACAGTTTTGTTTTCTTATGAACCAATACTTGTGGGGGGTTGGGTACTGAAAGGTCGCGGCAAAATGGATTCCAAAAGTGATGACCGATGAACAAAGAGCCAATCGAGTTACATGTGACGAAAGTTGGTTTTATCATTACGACCTTGAATTAAAGTCTCAAAGTATGCACTGGAAGCACAAAAGCAGTCCAAGGAAACTGTGAAAAGCGCTGGTAAAGTGATGCACTTAATTTTTTTGGATAAATGAGGCGTTATTTATGGCCACATTATACCTGGAGAACAGTCAGTAACATTACTATTCTAATGTACTTCGAGGAACCCTAAAGGCAAAATTAAAGCAAAAATCGTGATAATTCTCCGGCCCACAGATCAAGCGATTTTTCTACAAACACTTGAAGAATTGGGGGTAAAAATTATGGTTCACCTTCCCTACTCACCTGACCTTGCTCCGTGTGAGTTCCATTTGCTTCCTGAAATTAAAAGAGAATTGAGAGGTCGAAAACTTAATTTGAATTTAGAGTGTTGAATGTACTAAATATAAATAGACTCTCAAAAAATGATTTCTCAGATGTTTATGACAAATGGATAAAATTATGGGACAAGTATATTGCACAGAATGGAGAGTAGGTACTTTAAAGGATAGTTGTTGAAGATTTCTAAAAAAATGTTTAATTTTTGTATTACAGCATCAGTTATTTTCTGATATTTCCTCGTATAATGCATTATTTAATTATGTTATTATTATTATTATTTAATAAATTTGTAGTTTGTATGGACCAGAAGAAAATAAAATGTAGGTTAAATTTTAATCACCATGGTATATGCTGTTCTATATTATAAATCTCTGTAAATTCATGGTACATACATGGTAGATTAGCTTATTTCATCGTCTTTCTTCTATTTCTAAAGTGTTTACGTGTTTTCACCTAAAAAACTAATCCTCTTTACTTTCTTCGGTCGGCAAATTCGCCCGTATATTATGACTGCTTCACCATAAACACGCATATTTATTTTAGATGTCTCCATAGTATTTTCCCTGGTTTAAACTCCGATAACGTTACGAATATATACTTTCGACTTCTCCATTTCAAAGCTGAGGAATTTATTATTTAACTCCGATACGTACGTTAATGCTGCTTTAATAAGACTGAGGGTTATTTATTTACTACTCGAATTCAGAGCCGTCGATTCTGATGAGTCAGCAAGTTAATAAACCCATCATGGTCGTCACTACAACTTGTTCTTAAAAACTTAAATTAATTCAGGTTCAACCTAATTACACAATGACTATTTACTAATACATCACGAATGAATCTATCTGCGATTTATTAAATATTGCATCATTCAAGTTTTTTATACACACAAAAGATGTTTTGAAGTGGATTACTAGAAATATTTTACGTGAAATAATGATTTAATTGATAATTTTTAGATAAGTATATATATAAAGCAAGGAGTATTTCAAATAGTGGTATTCATTGTTTTGCAGCAGATAGATATGTCACAATCAGATTTCTTGCCGGACCCTAAAGGGTTCTCAACAAAAGCTATACACTCAGCTCAAGATCCGGATAGATGGGATTCTATGTGTATTGTACCTCCAATCGTTTTATCCACTACATTCAAACAGTATGGTCCAGCACAGTTCAAGGTATAAATTTTACTTTCAAATTTAAGCATTAAGTTTTAATTATTATTTTTTTAATTTTAGAAATACGAATATGGTAGATCTGGTAATCCATCTAGGGACGTTTTAGAAGACTCTTTAGCGGCTTTAGAAGATGCAAAACACGCAGTATGCTTCGCGTCTGGTTTGGGAGCGTTATCAACACTTATGAGTATTCACGGACATGGCGATCATATTATAACTTGCAATGATATGTATGGAGGTAATTTTAGACTTTTACACACGGTTGGACAGAAATTTGGAATTGAATTGACACCCGTCGATGCAACAGATATAGAAAATGTTAAAAAAGCAATAAAACCCAATACAAAAGTAAGTAATTCTATCCAGAATCGTAAAAAACATTTTACAAATTAATTCTTGTTCCAGTTACTTTTTATTGAGAGTCCAACAAACCCGCTTCTTAAAGTTATTGACATCAAAAAGATATCAGAGGTTGCAAAAGACAGAAATATATTACTTGTAGTAGAAAATACATTTTTGACACCATTTTTACAAAGGCCATTAGATATGGGTGCTGATATGACAACATATTCTTTAACCAAATACATGAATGGTCATTCAGATGTTATTATGGGTGCAATAGTGACAAATAATTCCGAATTACATGCTAAATTGAAATTCCTACAGAACGGTAAGTCCATTTATTAAATGTATCATTTCGAAAACTTACAACCTTCCGTAAAAAGTCAAAATATACAGATCGACTGAAGTAACGGTGGAAATTGCGAAGTGTATTAGACACACTAGCACACGCATATTTACACGTATATGTGACTCTAATGCCCGTAGGCGTAGTTTAGTTACAATAGTGAAGATACATTCGTCAGTGTTGAATATGTGTTTAGTACGGCAGAATGAAAGTGTGAATGTACAGATTTGCTTTAAGGATGCATTAAGTATGCGTTAACATTCAACTGAAACAAAACTCTTTCAAAATTGTAACTAAAATAAAATTATTAATGAAAAACGAAACAAAATTCTAAATGAAATGTACAAAATTTATTTTAGTTTTTTGCGAGAGTTTGCTCAGACTGAAGCATCGAAATTGCGAACAACGAATGTCATCCCCGCTCTCCACATACTCCACTACATACGTATATTGTATATGTGTGTGAATTTGAAGCTAAATATCTTCTTTTAACTACGCCAATCTGTATACGAATTACAAGTTAGGATCAGTACTCATAATAAAATCCCATTATGTTACTTGCCAAAACGTATTTTAGGAAACAATATTAATTTATAATGTTTCTTAATTTAAATATAAGTGAACAAAAATAATACTTTTGATATCGTTATCTTATTTAAAATAAATTTGAAATTATTGCTTTCAAATGTTCAAAATTATATATGTATATTCCTATTTCTCTAGCAATAACTGAACTTTTTACTCGCGGTCAGTCAGCGGTCAGTCGACACCAAATCCTCAACTTTATTGATGATTTCTTCACTTCGTACTGCCCCAGAGGTCTTCCACACTTTGGGTCATCATCAATGGATACTCTGCACCCTTTGGAAGTGCTTACACAAAAATTTGACCTGGAAATAGTACGGATTATTTGCTTCATACACTACTAACATTCTCTCATGAATATTCTCCAGGCTACTGGCCTTCTTTTGATAAAAATTTTGTGTTCAAGTTTCAAATCACTCATTTTCTCTTCTTTAAACGAATGTAAAAGTAACACATATTAAGCGATTCGAACCAAACTTGGAGATGACACTATAAAATGTAACAGAAACTTGACGTAAGAAAATTGTCACGATAGTATATTGTTTTCATAGCTAGGTAGATAACATAAAAAACTCCCCTTGTAAATAGTGAAGTTCCAAAGATGGCGTAATGTGAATTTTGGTTAAATTAAATTTACTAAGTGTTTTTAATTATTGTATTCCCCTTTGACTTCAACATACTTGGACCAACGATGCTGAAGCGCCATTATTGTAATTATCTCTCCCAAGATCCTCAGATTACTGCTTCATTGCTGCGATAAGTTCTTTATACGATTGAAAATTATATCAAGGACAAGGTTGAGTTAGATTTGGTGAATAAGGTGATCAATTGATCAATTCTTTGAGTTTTCGACTTTTATATGATATATTTATAAATATTATAAAATTAGTATGTAATTGCGAAGTAAATGTAGAAGTTAACATGTTAAGGATTCATTAACATTGTCACCTTATGATGCGTTTCTAATTAGCTTGAACCAGGGTCTATCGTAGCTTAGTTGGTTAGAGCGACGGTCCGGCAAACCGTAGACTTGGGTTCAAGTCCCAACGTGGACATAATTTTTCAATTAAAATTTCGTATGACTTGCGTTGTAATTTGTAAACAGCAATGTTTACTTCCACATTTACTTCGCAATTACGTAGTAATTTGATAATATTTATAAATATTTCAAATAAAAGCCGAGAACTCCAAAAATTTATCAATTGATATGGTAGATTTAATTAGTTGGCGATTGAAGGTCTGGTTTTACTCAAAAATGCATATATTTAAAACAATCTTACATGCTTCGGCAAATGATTCCTTTCTCAAAGAATATAAATATATATTTTATATTCTTTGAAAAAGACATCAATATCTCATGACCATATAAACATATTAAAAAAAATATAGATTTAATTAGTTGTCGATTTAAGGTCTGGTTTTACTCAAAAATGCATATATTTAAAACAATCTTACATGTTTCGGCAAATGGTATCTTTCTCAAAGAATATAAATATATATTTTATATTCTTTGAGAAAGACATCACTTGCCGAAACATGTAAGATTGTTTTAAATATATGCATTTTTGAGTAAAACCAGACCTTAAATTGCCAACTAATTAAATCTATATTTTTTTTAATATGTTTATATGTTCATGAGATATTGTCTTCGTCTACTATCTTCACCGAAACAAATCTAATAACGAAATGATAGATTTGAGGAATGTATTTGTAGATGATCGACGGATTATGTTCCAGGTACTTATATAATAAACTCTTCAGCATACGCATTCGTAAACGATTTCTTAGAACTGCATTATACAGGTGTGCTTTAAATAAAAAGACAACGTATGAAAAATGGAAAGATTAAATTATATAGATTATATAAGTCTAAAATATTTTTCCAAAATTTCCTTTCATAAGCGAGAAAAAAATGACAAAGATATTTATTTATGTTGTTAAATGTTGTTACGCCACTGTGCGAATATATCATAAATACTATCGGAGATGATATTTTAAAGCTGACCCACAATATAGCTTCGTTATTGTTCATCTCGGTTTAAGTATCGTATGTTGTCAATACGTTCGATGCAATTTTTCGATTAAAGATAATAGATTGCAATTTAAATGCCCGTAAAATACACATCTTGCAGGCTAAAAAATTTACAAGCGTAAATTTTTAACAACTGACTCAGGTTATCGAACACTTACCATAACAAAACTTATCGGTTTTATAAATATAAATTCTGAATCCGATGCTCATATTTTATATGTATTTCTTACAAACAAAGAAAAATTATCGTAATACACACGAAATTTTAGTATAATTTTTAAAATGAGTTTGTAAATGAATCTAACACACAACTTAATGTTTAATTATTTACTTGAGTGTATAAAAAGCTGATTTTGTATGAGGTATTGATCTTAGCATACAGGATATTATAGTTTTTATAACATCGACAGCTGTTACGTATGTAAACATACGGTGCGTGTGTAACTTCAATAGAGGTACCTACATATTTATATTATAAATATTTTGAATTCATAGGCGGCACATATTATAATTTTCAGGGGGATTTTAATGTAGGGGTTCCCGTCGTAATTGACTCATAATATTTTTGATATCTTTCCACGATTCACACATTGTCTTTTTATTTCAAGGACACCTGTATACAGCAGCAAAAGTATTAAAATGTAGACACTGTTACAAATAAGTAATTAAAGTTTGCTTAATTTAATAACAAAGGACTGTATATTTTAAAATAAACCATGGATGGGTAATGTAATGACAAAAAAGTTGTATTCCATTTTCTCTTATTTATATTATGTTTATGGTTTTTATAATTTTTTGTTTTTAAATTGTCAGCAGTAATAGCTCGGGAACTAAAATTTTATTTCACAAAGTTTAATCTGAAATTAACGTATAACAATCGAAATGAAATATGATTACAATCAATGTAATTATAATCAATTAAATAAATGAAAAATATTGGGATTAAAACGAAAATAACAATTATAATAATTATCAATTTTCACTAAACATTGATTGGATGGGTCAAGGCCGTTGCTTTTTCTATTTATAATATCAGTTTACTGATTATATCAGGATCTTATCAGATATTATGCGACTTTCAACTTGCTATCAAAAAATGTCGCAAATTTGAATAGTTGTATATTTATCTAATCGGTAACATAAAGAGTATTATTGGTTTGAAAAGAAATGGATACATCATAATATTCTATTGCATCAGTCTTGCTGTTAAATCATCTTCATATAAGCAATTGAGAAAACAACAAATTTGGATGATTTGACATAATGATAATGATACATTGGCAAACACTCATTAGAATAATTGTATAAATTACCTTCTCATGAAAGTCATAAATTTAAGCTATTTATAAAAACGATATTAACTTAACCCCGGCAAATATAGGTATTATACGCTATTAACGTTAATATACAGGCTTAGTTAAAACTATACAGACGGCAATTTATTGTCATTCGTATTAATTTTAGGAAATAATCAATGAAATTTCAGCGAAATATTCGCGTTTTTAAAAAATTTCGAATCTCGAATTTTTACTCAAAATCCACCCTAAGGTTTTCGGGAGGCCCTAAAGAAGACTGCCTAAACGATTTTTCGCTGAAACTTCGAAAGACACTTTTTCGTGAATATCTCGAGAACGAAAAGAGAGCGAACTCTGGTTCCGTTATTTGTAATCTATTCCGTTGCTGGAATCGAAACAGCGAAAATCGACGCTAGCCATTTTAAATTTTCAAATTTCATCGCCCGAGGTTCAAAAAAATAGCGAAATTTTCAAGGCCCCATAATTCCCTCATTTCTCATCCGATCGTCGCGTGTTTTTTATGTAATTTTTATCTCCATTTGTGAACACTTAAAATTTTTTTCTTAAATTGTTTTTGAATTATGTCTTTGTACAAACCTTAATTAATTATAGTTAGTTAATTATACGCTACTATTCGATGTAACATTTGTTTCTCTTTGCAATAGTATTTTTTTAAACTAATTAATAACTGGATAAATTAAATTAATTGTTCAAATTGTCCTCCATCTGCAACTTCAGAATGACTCAATCGATTTGCAAAACCACGAAAAAATTCTCTAAAAATTCACACGGAATTTCTTGTATCGTTCTAGTAATTTGGATTTGTAAATCTTCCATGTCATTGGGCTTATCTTTGCAAGATTTGGTTTTTACGTATCCACGAAAAGAAAAATCTAAAGGGCTTAAATCAGGCAAACGGACTGGCCATCCAATGGTTCCTCGTCTCCTTCATCTATTTGTAAAAACATTATCCAGATATTGACCAACATTTAAACCATAATATGGTGGGGTACCTTGTTGCTGAAATCAGATACTGTTATTGGGAAGGTACTCGTTGTTTTCGTGTAGATAGAACGTCACATAAGCAGGTGTAATTTGATTTTGCAATAACTGCAAATACAGAGCCGAAGTTAAATTGCCATAGATGAAAAACGGACCCATAATATGACTCCCTAGAATTCCAACCCAAACATTAACGTTTCGGGGGTACTGCATATGATGTTCCCAAAATGAAAAAGGATTTTCCATTGTATCTGCAGCTATATCTATTTACTCGATCGAGTAAATCGAGTGTTGCTCGTCACGCATTAGAAGCAGATCATAACATCACGGTAGATTGTTTAAAACTTATTTAAAACATAAGCAATCCGAGGAAGCTGGACATATTCGAAAGTATTCATATTTATTAAAAACAAAATTGGCACGTGCAACGGTGATAACAGTTCAGTGTCAGGTAGTTGCCTTTTTTAATTCTTAGAAAAGTTGGAGATGAGAAATTAGAAGAGAGCGTGTGAATAAACACATCTGTGGCATTTCTGAAGAGGAGTAGTGTTGAAATAATATTAATCTTCAATTATATGTAGGTAACATATGACGCCATCTATATGTAGATAGTAACAACTTCTTATTTACTGTATGTTACCTGTAAGAAAATAAAAGTCAATAACGAAAATAACGAAAAACCAATGAGTATCATTTAGTCGCAAGTTTATTACATTTATTTTTACCGTTTTCAGTCCCAAAATTGAACAAGCAAGTAACATAATTTTAGTTTCTTAAAACTTTGTGTAAACGTGGATTTTTTTAAATAATATTGCGAAAAGAAAAAATGCTCTATCGAACGGTGGCGTGTTTCCATTTTAAAAAATACTTTTGTATTGAACATTATTTCCTAAAATGAATATTAAAGACAATTAAATCGATGCCACCATACTTTTAACTAACCCTGTGAGAACCTAAACATATTTCCATTATTATTTACTTGTTTTTTTTCAGCTATGGGCATCATTCCTAGTCCATTTGACTGTGCTTTAGTAACCAGAAGTTTAAAAACGTTATCAATAAGAATGCAGAAACATAGGTCCAATTCATTGCTTGTAGCTAAATATTTAGAATCACATCCACGTGTCCTTCAGGTTATACATCCAGGTAAGTTTTAATTGAAATCTGTTATGCTTGCGTTTTGGATTTTGTAGTGTAGAAAATGTATTTAATTTAAGGATACAAATTCAGAAATATTTGACATTAAATTTTTTTTCTCTCCATAACAAACTGATTTAAGAATTAAACTTTTTTTGTAGGTAAATGCTTCACTGACTATTCTTTTTTAATCATTACACATAGTGAAATATATGTGCAATGATAAAAAAGAACCCGACATATAAAATAATAACAATAACTAATAAAAATGTACACAATTTTATTAGTCTCTCGATCTCAAATTTTGGTATACACTGTGTCCATAAAGTATGGACACAAGCCCGTAATAACGTTATTGTGCATTATTTGACAAAATGCAAAGATATATCGATTAATGTTTTTTATTAGCTATATTTAGATGCTACTATTTTGTTTTTTCCGTCGACCTTGAATAAGTTATGACGTCATTGATAATTTTTTTAAATGTCAACCTCATTTTTTTATGGATTTTGAAAGCTTTTACAATTCTTTATTCGATGATTTAAACATTTTGGTGTTAGTGTTACATTAGAAAAGTCTATGCGACACAACCGGAAAATTTGGACGTTTTACGACAACGCATCATCTACGAAACCAGACTAATCACTCCCGAAATATTACAGAATGTGCGAAATGGAATTTATCATCGCTTAGGATTTTGTCAACAAAATGACGCAAAACATTTTGAGCACTTAAAGTTATAAATTTGATACTGAAAATGTTAAAAATAAAACTTAGAATTACAACACAGTTTACTCAAAAATTTTCTAATGTAACATACCAAAATTTTTACAACATCGATTAAGAATTGTAAAAGTTTTCAAAATCCACAAAGAAAAAGTAGGGTTGACATTTAAAAAAAATATCAATGACGTTATAACTTATTCAAGGTCGACGGAAAAAATAAAATGGTAGTATCTAAAAATAGCTAATAAAAAACATTAATCGACATATCTTTGCATTTTGTCAAATAATGCACAATAACGTTACTACGGGCTTGTGTCCATACTTTATGGACACAAATGATTACTCAAAAATTTTCTAATGTAACATACCAAAATTTTTACATCATCGAATAAAGAATTCTAAAGGCTTTCAAAATCCACAAAAAAAATGGGGTTGACATTTAAAAAAATTATTAATGACGTCATAACTTATTCAAGGTCGACGGAAAAAACAAAATGGTAGCATCTAAATATAGCTAACAAAAAACATTAATCGATATATCTTTGCATTTTGTCAAATAATGCACAATAACGTTATTACGGGCTTTTGTCCATACTTTATGGACAGTGTATAAAACCGCTTATATTTTTATCCCAAAATACAGCACTCTGATACGAAATCATAACACTAATATTTTGCTACAATGCTTTTGTGAATGTAATTACTTTCATTTTTGTTGGAAAAATATTTTCTAATGGGCTTCCTTTAGGATAATTACACAGAAATATCGCTAGACTATCAAGTGTCCCGTATCGTTATGTTCAAATTTTAGGAGTGAAAAGTAGACTTCATTTCAAGTAACAAAAATGTAAACTTGTACATCCATTTTTATTTGTTTCAAAGTTGCAGATCTATGAATGTGATCCCAAAGTCAATAAAAAACTGATTTTATTTAAAAAAGTTCAATTAATATTTTCGAAATGTCCACCTCCTTGTTGAATACAGGCGTGTGCCCGTAAAAGCCAACAGAAGAAGTACTTATCCGAATTTCATACTTGATTTGTCGGATTTGCTCGGCAGCCAGGTGAATACGATCCAACAACTCTTCTCTTGTGTTCGAAACTTGCACGTAGATTAAATTTTTCATGTACCCCCATAAATAAAAGTCAAGGGGATTAAGATCGGGTGATCTAGGTCGTCATGCAACAGGACCACCTCGATCAATCCATCTTGGATAATTGACGTTAAACCAATTTCGGACAGCAATTCCTAAATGTGGTGGTGCCCAATTCATGTGAAACCACATGTCTCATCGAACATTCAGTGGGATATCCTCTAAAAGAGTTGGCAGTTCGTCAATAATAAATTGAAGGTAATTGTCCGCATTTAACCTCCCAGGAAGAACGACAGGACCAATCAACAAGTCATCGATTAGGGCCGCCCAAACGTTAATAGAAAATTCATGTTGAAATTTAGACGGGCGTATAGCTTTGGGATTTTCTGATGACCACCTGTGCAGGTTTCTCAGATTTGTAACACCACTTCTCATGAACGTAGATTCACCTGTCCCGAGGATTGTTCTGCAAAAATTAAAATGAAACCGTGACTGTCTTAATATCCAAGTAGAATAAACTAGACGAGCATAGTGGTCTGCCCCAAGCAAATCGTGTCTCCTGCGATAGTGATATGCATCTAAGCCCTCACTTTTTAAAATTCGCCAAACGGTCGTTCGTGGCACTCCTAGTTGTCTAACGATTCGACGTACACTGAGAGTTGGATCCCTTGTAACAATAGCTACTGCTTCTTCCTCTAAGTCTGCTGGCAAATAACCCTCGGTCGAAAAGATAATCACGCAGTCCGCATTCCCGAAATTGTCTGTGTACTTCCAGAAACGTTCTGTAATGAGGAATGCGCCTATCGGGAAACCGATGTCGGTATTCAATAACTGCTTGACGTGCACTGCCGTTACAGTAGCCATTACTAGCCATACACAAAATGCATAAAGAAAACGTGCCCACTCACTAATAAACTGTTGTATGAACTTGATACGTAATGTAATCCTTTATTAAAAAATGCAACGTTAACAGTCATCTGAACATTTGTTTATTGTATGATATTCATGGTTCAGCACTTTCGAAATAAGTAAGAACCTTCTTTATCATAAATCAATTTCCAGTACTCTTTTTTGTAGATCTCCAAGAAATTACTGTATGCACTAAAATAAATAAACACATGTCGATGTGTTTATTTATTTTAGGACAACATTTTATTTGCGACGTAACAATCACAGACATGTTATTGAATCGTATAACTTTTTTTTAAATAAAATCAGTTTTTATTGACTTTAGGATTACATTTTTTTTCATGATCTGACAATCACATTCGTAGATCTGTAACTTGAAACAAATAAAAATGGATATACACGTTTTCCGTTTTTGTTACTTGAAATGAAGTCTACTTTACACTCCTAAAATTTGAACATAAATTATTTGTTTCAATTAAGGCACTGACTTTTTAAAAGATTTTTTATTATTATATAAAATTTACATGTGTTTCTTACTAATGCTATTTACTGACTGACTCTCTATGTTAAAAAAGAACGTATTATAAAAATGTAATTCAAGATAAAAATGCATGGTTGACAAAAGATAAGCAAGTACATAGAACATACATATGAGTAGCAAGAAAATGTCTTATTTATCTAAATGTTGTGTTCACATAATTCATAACGATACGGGACACTTGTATTAAAAAACGATGTTATATGATTTGAGTTTCGTGTAATTTCTGTATAAATAATAAATTATAATTTGATACATTTAATAACAAAAACATATTTAATAAAATGAAAATAAGTTATACGAGTGCCACTGCTAAAATTCGCGGAAAATTGGAAATAAAACAAATTACGCTATGTAAATCGCTTTACTGTTTCTCAAAATACTCCCATTTAAGATGTATACATTTTTGCATCTTATAAAACACTTTTTCCATTCTGAGCGAGATATCTGCAAAACCAGTGATTTCAATTCTTCAAGCGATGAAAACCGTTTTCCACGCATTTTATTTTTGATGTTTTGGAATAAGAAGGAGTCATTGGGCGTTTAAATCGAGCGAATATGGGCAATGAGTCATTAATTCGATGTTCCTGTTGGTCAAAGACTCGACAGTTTCTCGTGCTGTGTGAGCGCTTGCATTGTCATGATGAAGAATGATTCGTCGGTTTATGTTCCTCTTTCTGACTTCATCGATAACCTCCAGCAAACAAATTGGCGTATACCAGTCAGCATTAACTGTTCGTCGATCCTCTAATGCAACAGTTGCAACATGACCCGTTATTCCGAAGAAACAAGGAATTCTTTCATTCTTTTCGAAACGCTTCTAACTGCACGATTTTTGTTGGTTTAGCTTCATTTTGAAACACCCATACAGTCGATTGCTGTTTAGTTTGCGGCTCATATGAATATATCCAGGATTCGTCACCAGTTACAATGTTAATACAGAATTTGAACGACCACAATAAATTTTTTTAACATTTTCTTGCACCACTTGACACGCTGCTGTTTTTGCTCGTCTTTTAAATTTTGAGGGATCCAACGACTGGAAAGCTTCCTGACATGTAAATGATCGTACAAAATCGTATGTAACGAGCGATCATTAAAATTTTCACTCGTAGCTGGCCGTGTATATAAAAATTATGTCGTAGCTTTAGTCATTGTCATTAAGATGTTATTTCAAACATCTGTCAGTGTCAAATATATATTTTAAAGTTTCATCAAAAGAAAAAGTAATGGCCTTTAATGATATGCATAAAGCGTTTATGGTAGAATGTTACTTCCTGACATCTCAAAAAATTGATGGTATTTGGCAGCATTCAATAGAAAATTGCCTTGCGGAGTTTGAAGAGAAATATCCAAATACTGTTCCTAGCTATAAAACTTTCCGTGATACGCTAATGCATTGTGTAAATCTTTTTCGTCAAACAGGCAGTATTTTAAGGAAAAAAGGAAGCGGTTCTCCTCTCAAGAGAAGTCGCGGCGTAATTGAAAATGTCAGACAAATTATTAACGAATCTCCTCAAACATCTATTCGCAGAGTTTCGCAACAAGTAGGGCTTTCGTATGGAACATGTCAAAAAATTTTAAAAAAGGACTAGCACAAGTATATATAAATTAACTTCTGTACAAAATCTATTACCTACGGATTATGAAAAAAGAACACAATTTTGCCAATGGTTTATTCAAACAATGACAGACAATATTTTAAATCATACTTTTTTCACCGATGAAGTATGGTTTTATTTGAAAGGTTATGTTAATTCGCAAAATATGCGTATGTGGTACAGTGAAAACCTCATTTCTACAGAGAAGTTCCTCTACATCCAGAAAAAAATAGAGGCGCGGCTCGTGATGACGTATTTTGGTTTGCAGTACAATGATACGAGTGCCACGTGTATTTTCGGTGTTTACTAAGCAAACGTTACATTTAGTACACGAGAATACACGAAGCACTCGGATCATTGTACTGCAAACCAAAATACGTCATCACGAGCCGCGCCTACGGGCAATATTCTTTGAGGGCACGATAACATCGGAGAAATATCGTAACGAAATTCTCAGTGTTTTTACTAATCAATTGACTAATGATGAACTCCAGGTAATCTACTAGAGTTAAGACATAAAATCATAGAAAAATGTGAACACATCAATAACTCACCGCAAATTCTGATCAATGTTTTCAATGCTCTACGAAATAGAGTGCGATTATGCTTGGTGGAGAATGGTCAACATTTTACACATTTTTTATAATATTCTATTACTTTGTATAAAAATTATAAATATATTTAATATAAAAGTCAGCATTTCAAATTATTTTTTAACAATCATGACGTTTGAAATTATAATGACAGATCTCCTCTAATAACTTAAGTTAGGACATACTTTTTGTGTACATGGCTTACTTGAGCGAAAATTTTAATGATCACTCGTTATTAAGGCTTATTTACAAACTTGACGTTGCCGTTACCGTTGACGGTGGCAGTTGCCGTTCGTTCTGTTGGTACGTTCAGAAATAGCATTTATAAACTTTCTGTTCGCGCCAACTGCTAACGGAAACGTTGAAAGTTGACAAGTAAATAAAGTATACATAATCTAGTTATTACTTTGTTTATCCAATTCAAAAAAAAATCGTAAATGGATATAATGAGAGAACATAAGTTTTTGAAATACGTACAATCAAAATAATTTAAAAAAATATCCTAATTGCTGTGTCCTGGCTTCTATGTTGGTTACTTCACTGGTCATGCGACATTGATTGGCTATTTTTGATTGGTTTGCCGTTCGACGTCATTCAACGGATAAAAGTTGGTTATATACGAACTTAGTGATGTAAATATTCGGATTAATCTGATATTCGAGTATTCGGAATCGGATGATTTATATATTCGGCATATTCAACCGATTTCGAAAAAATTTTATTTCTTAATACTTGTTTTTAAATTTAATTTTTTCTTATATGAGTATAGTTAATTCTGTGGTGCAATTACTTTTTTTTTTTAATGTTTGATTGTAAACAGACTACTTTATTCCCTAATGAAACCCATTATCGGTGATAAGTATTGTTTTCTTTTATTTAAAGAATATTTAATATTGTCATTATTACTCATTATATTTATTTATTACGTATGTTTTATTATATATTTGTTATTCTTTTAGTAAGTTTATAAATTTTGTTTTATGTACTTAAGTACTTAGTCTTTTTATAGAAATAAAGATTAAGTTAAGTTTTATAACTATTATTTATTAATTTATTCCAAATTTTATTTATTAAGGTACATATATTGATATATGGACGATAAATATATTAAAAACTATTAATAGATATGCAGAATACAAAACAACGTTCGATGCCGTCTAGATTAATCCGTTGATTCCGTTGCATTGAAATATTGACCGAAGTTGGAACACAATATCGTTGCCGAGTATGAATTCGGATTAATTTTAAATACTCGGAATCATCCGAGTAGTTCGATATTCGGCATCACCGAGTATTTTCATTCGGATTATTCCATCACTAAATACGAACGGAATCAAACGACAACTCAACGTCGAACTGTAACGAAGTTTATAAATGGCTCTATAGCTTCCCGTATATCTAACTTTGGACGGGAACGGCAACTGCGAACGACGACGGCAACGTCAAGTTTATAAATCAACCTTTTACTTTGTTAAATTCTGTTGAGACAATACTGTTCGGTTTTAAATCGAACTGTCAACTGAATTATAGGTTAAAAATGTCAAATTTTACGAATACGATAATTGTGGAATGCTAGCAATTCAAGGAGTACTTGATTCCGCGAATTTTAACAACACTAAAATTTCTTACAGGACTTGAATCCCATCCACAACACGAACTAACAAAACGACAGACATCAGGACATAGTGGCATGATGAGTGTATATATAGACGGAGAGCGTAAAGAATCAGAAGCATTCCTCAAAACATTAAAAGTATTCACCTTAGCTGAAAGTCTGGGTGGTTATGAAAGTCTAGTAGAAATTCCGTAAGTTTTAATTAATTTATGTTTTTTTTTGGATGTAAATTTATTTACTTTTTATTTATCAGATCTATAATGACCCATACGTCAATACCAGAAGAAACGAGACGAAAACTAAATATCACTGACAACTTGATAAGATTATCTGTTGGATTAGAAGATGCGGAAGATTTAATTCATGATCTTAAGAAGGCATTAGAGTCTATGTAACTTAGTGTAATGAAGATTTATGTATATAATTGGGACTGAGAAATATATTTTTTTAATTTTTACAATGAAAAAAGAAAATTTATTGTTAAAACTATTTAATATATTTGTAATGAAAAGTATTATGCTATTACAAATACATCTATTTATTTAAATCTTTTTTTGTATTATTTTCCCTTACGTAATTATTGCATCAATTTCTAATTGCTTCTTTTCAATATCAGTTATTTATTGCCACTAAAAATGAAATTAAATTGAAAAGTATTTATAACTATCGAAATTGGATTGATTGTTGTATATTTGGGTCACAAACGGAATTGTCCAGTAAGGCCAGTACCTAATTCACTACCAAGAGTCGATAACGTTCCAAAACCAAAAAATGTCAAGGATGAATTCGCTCCCAGACCAATCACGTAGCAGGATTAAGATTAGGGTGATTAAGGTGCATATGAAAATACTTACTGCAGAAACATTTTAATTACGTAATATTCTTTGTATAGTTATTTTATTAACATTTTATTTAGAGTTACAATAATATTCACAGTTATAAAAGTCTTATTTTATGTGAAACTGCCCTTACAAAATCGAACCTAGTTATAACATGGTTATGAAGCTGTTAAATTTTATTTTCAAGGAAGGCAATTTAGGCTAACATTTTTTTACAACTTTTTGATCATTAATAACATCTTCAGATATCAATAACAACAGTGGCGGCTGGTACTAGTGCCCACCCAACCACCAAGATAAACACAAAAAGAAATTCGCATGTAAATCAGTATATTATTTTATTTTTTTATGTATTTTTATAACGATGGTATCAAAGTTTCCTTCCGCACCACAGACACTATGCTAACGCTCAAAACTATATTCCGGGGCACGATTTCAGATGTACCTATTCCGACTATAGATCGGCCGGCTCCGCTTAACTTAGCCACATAGGGTAATTCGAGGAGAGATTGCCATAGTTTTTTTAAATTCATTTAACACCCCTTAATAATTAAAAGTTCTAGTTTTTATTATGCCTATTTAATAATAAAAGATATGTTTTATAAAATTAAAAGGCATGTTACACTATAATAGAATTAAGTTAATTATGATTTTAAAAAGTGATAACGTAGAAGTTAGGAGAAATTGCCAACACTGAGGTGATATTGCCATACGCATTTAGGATAGATTGCCATGACTATACTCCAAGCTAATTAAACAATAAAAACTATAAAATCATATGAAAACTCCGTAATAACTATTTTATTAAAAAATATAAATGATTTTTAGTATCTAACCACACAGTTCACAAATATATGTTTTAACTTTGGGGGCTCTCTCTCTCTTCTCGCTCTCCTCCCTTCGATTTCTTGAAGGGTTCTGTGCAGAAAATGCAGTATGCATCATTATCTTCATCAGACAAGAAATCTTCTTGACACTCTGGGCTAGGATCACGGAGCGGAATCCTTTTTTTCACATGCCGTTGAAGAGGTTTCCTTTTGTTTTTTAAAACGCCAATGTTTTTGGGGGACGTTAATTCTACAGCATGTAGCTTTCTTTTAGTTGTTACAGACAAAACTCTAGCGATGGGTGAAATCTCATGAATTAACTTGGTGGGAGTTTCCTTAATGTTACACGACTGTGCCTCAGTTTCGAACACAGCTGATGTTGAGAGATCTGAAGTCAATTTTGTTGGATATCTTTTGACACTGTCTGACCGCACTTCAGTTTCGGCCATAGCTGATGTTGAGGGTCTGGAAATCAGCTTTGTTGACGCTTCTTCCACACTGTCTAACTTAACATTAGTGCTGGAGGTTGATTATGTTGAGGGACATGGCTCTTCTGATATTAGGTCTGGTGGACTTTGAGCTACTCTTGTCTCAGGTATTGTGAAATTTTCAGCAGGAAGGCTTAGATAGGCGTATTCTGGGATAGCGTGTGGGTTTAGGGGATAAATGCCACAAGCCCTAAATGCATTTGACGCATTGTCTTGTGTAGCTGTCTTGCCCCAGGCTGTATTTAGTAAGCCTCCGAACGTTAGGCGATTTATTTTACCACCTGGATTATTTTTAATGTACAAGTTTGCAGCTGAATAAAAATAGCTTTTAAGTGCTTTGAACACTCCTCTATCGAGAGGTTGGAGATAATGTATCGCATGGCTAGGTAGACACAACAATATTATGCCATTAGTGGAACAAAAATCCAACATTTCTACAGAAGAAGTGTGGGAGGAGTGGCCATCCAAGAGTAGTACTACCTTTCCACTCGGTTTCCTCGGAAAGAAAATATTTCTAAGCCAATAAAAGAATATTTCTGTGGTAACATAAGCTGACTTCTCCGACATCATAATAGACGAACCAGGTGGCATTCCATCGTTCCATTCTTTCTTCAAGTTTTTCCCCTTCATTATACAAAATGGTGGAATAAACGTACCTTCGGCATTGCAGCAAGTTAGAACTGTTACAGTCTCTCCTTTTTTCCCAGAGGTAACTGATGACACAACTTTTGACCCTTTTCCACAATTACTTTATCGGGTTTACTATTAAGCTGCAATCCAGTTTCATCAATATTAAATAAGGCTGATGGCTTATCTAGGAGGCCATTTTTTTCAAGTATAGACTGGAGCAGATTAAAATAGTTGGAAACCTCCTCCTTATTCATACCCTGAACCCGAGCTAGGCTTACACCCTCTGAAGTTCTAACAGAAAGATCAGGATGGTCCCTCATAAATCGAAGTAGCCATGGATGATATCCTGCCTTTTCTTTTTCTCTGTTAAAAGAATGTTTTAATCCCAATTTTTCTGCGAAATTGTAAGCCAGATTTCGCACATCATCCCTGTTCACTAATCTTGCTTCGTTCACCTGTCCCAAATGACATGATGGTCCCATGTGACTAGGTCCCTGCATATCTCCTTTCTTCATTCTATATTCCAAGGTTTTCCGGGGAATGCAAAATATGATAGCAGCTTGTCTTACGGAGTTGTTGTCTTTTACATATTGTATTGCTTTTTCCAGATCTTCTTTAGCCCATGTTCCACGTTGAGAACCAGGCTTTCTTTTATAAAAGTTCGGCATCTGAAAGAAACATATTAGATATAAGTTGAATACTTAAATATAATATAATATTTAAATTAATATTTATTGTTAAGTCTATAAGGACAGATTGTCATATGGCAAACTCTCCTTCATGAGGCTATGGCAATCTCTCCTAAATGTTGTTACCTTAATGGATCCTATATACCACAATAAATATAGCATATATAACCAAAAAGTTAGGTTAGAATGAACGACTACAGACTTATTCCTTCAATTTTTGAAGAAAACATGTGCATTTATAATAAAACAAGAGTAAATCTTTTATTTTAATTACTCATAAAATAATTTTTAGCATATATAAAAAAATCATGCTGCCTTACCTTTGTCAAATTAATTATTTTTCAGTACAACCTCGAAGCAACCTGTTGCTTACCACCACGGCTGTAAACGTGAATACCAGAGAGTATGGTGAATACTATAGGCATACATTAAACACTGTTTTAATGTGTGGCTAGCCCGTAGAGGACTCTGTTGTAGTGTTAGAGAGAGACAAAAAATGATATGTTGGTATCAGAGATGTTGGTAATATTCCTAAATATTCCAAAGCAAAAGGTGGTAATAAAGAAAAAACTATTTTATGCGACGGTTTCGCCATTTTGTATGTTTGTGTATAATCCCATTTTCCTGTCGGCCCTCTATCAGATAGGTTTGCTTATAATATATTGAGTTGTTTTATAATTTATTGAATTTTTAAGTATTAAAATATTAACATATCTACAATTATTATTACAAGTATATGTATTAATTTGAGGTAAGTTTTATTTACGTAGTTGTGTACTATATGCACTATAATTTGTTTTTATGTATTAGTAATGGGGAGGATAATATTGTGTTCCGTACCAGGTTGCAAGGACATGAACTCAACCCGACATTGTTTTCCTTTTCCGACCAAGCAAATGGATAAGTACATGTCATGGATAAGAGCAGTAGGCAATATAAAATTAGTCAGGTTAGATCCTATGACAGTTTATAATAGACATCGAATATGCCAATAATCGAATAAATCAGGAGGAAAATGTCAATCGTTAAATAGATGCAGCAAGTGTAGGCTATGTAACCGGTTTTGTTTTAAAAATTATTTTACAGAAGCTAAATTGCTGTTTAATTTGTAAAAAAAACATGACAGCTGAACCAGTAATCCAAACACAGAAATTAAATTATCCCAATTCAAATTTATATAATTTAGTTAAGGATATTTATAATATATGTTGTAACATTTTGCCAAATTTCTTTTATAAAAAAAATATTTCGGCGATTATTTCAAAAACCGTGGAAATAATGTTTTATTTCTACATTTAAATTGCGAAGAACATAGTATGACTTTTATAAAAGAAATTTTAATAAAAATTACTACAAAAATAATTATACATAATTATTGTAATGGTGCTAACAATATACTTTGTGGCAAGCAAAATTATAACCCGCTAGTTCATGATGAATTTTATAAATATTGTAGAAGCAAGTATTTTAAAAAAAGAAAAAAGCAAAAGTATTATTTTGTTTTTTATTTCATCCTCGCTGAATAATATTTATATATTTAAGTACTTACATATGATAAACTTTGAATTGTTTTATAACTATAGCTTGTTATATGGTTTCTATATAAAAAGTTTTAGTTTTAAACGATTTCAAATTTATTTGGAAGAAATAAATATTCCCAATAAATAAAAAGTTAATAGTATGTTTAAATACACCGCCATTTGAAATATAGTTTGTAGCTAGCCCGTAGAGGGCCAAAAATTGGTAACATTTTTCATTTAAGAGTTGCCAATCTCTGCTTACCACTAACACCACTGACTCGACTAACTTTTAAACGCTACAACGGCGGGAAAGTCAAAATTTCGTCGTAGGCAATCTCTCCTCTATGCCAATCTCTCCTCGAATTACCCTACGTTTATGTCGTCGTTTGGGCACAAAATAGCGCGACTCTAGTTAAAGTCTTGTATGCGTTGTGACTGTATTGTTTTCGGCGCGTTTCGCACGTGAATTAGGGCTGTCGATATTTTAAAAAATATAGGATTTTCGATATATCGATATTTTTAAATGTATCAATATCGGATCTCGATATATCGAAAAGAAATATCGATATTTCGGCTTTATTAAAAAAAATAAGTTAAATTTAGCTTCGGTGGTGTGATTAATCTGAAATTTATATACAGTTTATAATACATATTTGCCAGTTTATTGTAAAATTAGTAGATATATCAAAATAACATTGCAAAGAAAATATTACTAGATCATCTAAGTACTCATTCTTATCAGTAGAGCAGACCACTTTTAGTGCACGCGATGTGAGGATGATTGTATTGCATCAGAACTAATAAAAAGCATTCAGTATGTATTTGGTACTTGCTTAGACTGCATGTAAGTGTAAGCATACGTAATAAAATGTCGTCGACACATAAATCGAGAAAACGACCGTTGTCTGACGAAGTGAATAAGTTTATTATGGATTTCCCGGACTTAATATACGATGGCTCAAAAATTAAATGTTTAGTGTGCAATACATATCTAATGTGTTGGTCAAAAACACATTGTAAAGAACACTTAAGCAGTTCGAAGCACAATAATAACAAAATTAATCGACAACAGTTTATACATGAACTATGTGGAACTATGATTGTGTGTACACTGCCGTTTACCTTGTTAAGTAATGATTCATTTATTTCATTTTGGAATAAATACGCGAATCAAACATTACCGAGCACGACAACGTTATGAAGGAATTTACCATCGGTGCGTAAACAGGTTGAAAATAAAATCAAAGCCGAACTGAAAAATAAAAAACTGTGGTTATGTGTGGACGAAACAGCTGACAGCAAAAAACAATCTGTAGTTAATGTGATGGCGCGTAATATGGAACTACATCAACCAACGTCTTCAACTTTATTCGAAAAACCAAGTATTAATGTTTATGACCGATGGTGCCGCAACCATGTGTTCTGTAGGCCGGTCTCTTAGAAAATATTGTCCTAACTTGTTACATATTACTTGTAAACTCCATGCTCTACACCTTGTGGCAGAACAGGTTCGTAGATGTTATCCAGAGGTAGATGCTTTAATATCGAGTACAAAGGCAGTATTCCTGAAATCTCCTAAACGTATTCGGAAATTTTGAAAAAATTAAGAACGTGGTTTTATCATGCGATCCGAAAGAAAGTGCAGCTATCAAGACAAGCCAGAAAAAAATTCAAGATGCCCAGATTAAAATGGATTTACAAAGTATTCGTGAGAATTACTTGGGACTAGAAGAAGCAATAACAAAATTAGAAAATTCGTCGCTGTCGCTAGAGCAATCACTGCAAATCGTTAAAGATGTTCACGCACAACTGTGTGCTGTAGAAGACGCAAAAAGTGAAAGTGTTCTAATTAAATTTGAAAGTGTTTTAGACAAAAATACATTTTCCATTTTATTTATAGGTACATACAACGCTGGTATAATATGTACTATTCTTATTTTTCGTGTGTTTATGCATATTACTTTAATAGCAGAAAACCAAATGTGTATTTAATTATTTCTGATAGAATAAATGTCTCTACTTCTGTACTTATATCGGTAACAAGCTCATGTTGCGTCCCTATTCTATCGCATATTCTAATATATTACGAATTACATTCCCATACCGGCGCTCATGGCGCGCACGGAAATTGGTCTACTCTACTTATCAGTATAGCTAGCTACTGTAGCTAGTATTTGAAATTGATGATCCTGACATATTATTTGAAATTTGTTTTCCATCATTGGTGATGGCTTCATCCGCTTTATTATTAGTCTTGTTTTTTACAGGTAGTTGGGGATATTTGTTGTATTTCCGCTGGTTTTATCATTTTTCCCACATAAATTACGGGACACATTTCTTGTGTCCACTTTCTTAAAATATTTCCAAACAATTAAAGAAGCTGCTACAGAAGACATATTGCTTATGAATAGTGGTTTGTAGGTTAACTGCGCCAGCATCCACAACTAGTTTACCCAACTAGGTTACTTAGCCGGTTGATTTCCAAATATGAGACTTCCAACTTCTCGGGTTCCAATCGGAAAGTCGCGTTCTACGGAATATACTAGGCGCCAGTAAAAAATTCACGATAATTTACATACTTATTTTTTTATGAGTTACTTATTTTTAATTAAACAGCAGTAAAGGTCAGAACACAAAATTAAACACAGGATAAAATTTAAACTGAATATTTAATACAAAAATCTAAAAAAGAAAAAAAAATCTATCTTTATAAAGTATAAAGATTTTGTATTTTACAATAATACATGAGGTAAAATATATTCACTGTAATATTGACAGCTGAGTGAATGAAAACTTCCTCTTAATTACTCCGATCAAACTTATCTAAAAATAATAAAGTTTATTTTTAATTTCTCCTCAGAGAACCACACTGTATAATCAAATCTGATACACAATAAAAATTTACACATGCGCAAACTAACATGTACAAAAAACCCTTTACTCCTCTCGGACAAACTTTTCAATTATAATATTAACATAGAAATGTTAATAATAATCTTTATTATTTATATTTCTAATAATAAATCTCTTAAATAACGATCTTGAATACAATAGAAATATTCTTATAATTTTAATTAAAATTTTATGAATTCATAAAAAAAATATCAATTACAAAATTACTGGAGACAAAGAAGGTGCATATAAATATCAAAAACAATAACGAGAATTTATCTCTACAACTCTACTACATCAATCAAACACTTTTCAAACAATTTAACCGGTTTAATTAAATATATTTAATTATATTTCATACAAAGCAACCTTCTACTATGCTATCAGAAATACGTCTCCCCCTCTCGATAGGCCTCAACTTTCACATCCTATCGACCTCGGTAAAGACTGTATTACACTTATCAATTTCTTGACCAAGTTATTGACCAAGAACTTGATCAAGTGAAAATTGACGACAAGTCCTGTATTACACTTGTCAAGTCGACTTGATCAATTTCTTGACCAAGAACTTGTTGGCTTAGAACATGTTCTATTTTTTTCTTCAACTTGACCAAGTTTTTAGTGATTTCTAGTAAAATGTGTGTTATAAAGTTTTTTGCCAACTGCGTACAATGTAAATACAATTGCACTTAACATTTCTGTTAAAATCACATAAGTATTAACAGAAAATAAATCAAATCCACCAAAATTAGCGTTTTATTATTTTGTGTGAAGTATTCAAATTTACAAAATGCCATCTTTGAAAATATTCAAGCGCAATTCACGAATAAAGAAATTGAAAGCTGCAATAATAATATTAACATTGTTATTAACAAGGAAAACCAGATATTGTGCAGATGTAGAAAATAAGACCAAACGGAGGTGGTGGACCAGACCTTGGCTGGACCGAAGTAAAGGCAACCTCTCTTTAATTCAAAAAGATTTTGCAAGTGATCCAGAGCAATTTCGGAATTTCTTGCGGATGGATGACCATTTATTTAATACACTTTTATCAAAAGTGTCTGCAAGAATAAACAAGAAAAATACATTCATGAGAGAGACTATATCAGCTAAAGATAAACTTACAATCACTCTAAGATTTTTAGTTACAGGGGAAACATACAGAAGTTTAATGTACTCATTTAGAATAGCAGAATCAACAATTTCATTGTTTATCCCGGTTGTATGTAAAGCAATTTATGAAGCATTGAAAGAGGATTATTTACAGGCTAGTTGAATTCAATGTAATTATAATAATTCATCTTATCTTACTTTGATATTATTATTTAGGCACCAAAATCTGCAGCAGATTGGTTGAACATTTCCCAAGATTTTGAAAAAAGATGGAACTTTCCCAATGCAATTGGAGCGTTAGATGGGAAGCATATTGTATTTAATGCTCCAAAAAGTGCTGGACCTATATACTACAATTATAAAGGGCAAAATAGCATTGTCCTTCTTGCTTTGGTAGATTCACAATATAAATTTATATATGTGGATGTCAGAACAAATGGGAGAGTATCTGACGGAGGAGTTTTTTAAAAAAGCACCTTATACAAAGCGGTTATACAAAATAAACTAAGTATACCTGAAGATAAGCCTCTGCCAGGACGGCATAAAGCAGTACCTTATGTTATTGTTGCTGATGCTGCATTTACTCTAAATCGACATGTTTTGAAGCCTTACCCATTCCGTAACCTGAGTCCAGAACAGCAAATATTTAATTATAGACTTAGTAGAGCACGTCAGGTTGTTGAAAATGCCTTTGGCATTCTAGCCAATAGGTTTAGGATATTTCTCACACCTATCAATTTAATTCCAGAAAAAGTGGAAGAAATAATATTGACCTGTTGTGTATTACATAATTTTTTGAGAACAGAAAATGTTAATTATATTACAGAAAATGAAGACATTGAAGATCCTACCTATCTGTTTGGTCTAGTGCAGCAGAGAGGTAATCATCCAACAAATGAAGCACAGGAAAATCGAAATGAGTTTATGCACTATTTTAATAATGAAGGAATTATATAAAAAATTATAAAGTTAAACATTTAATTACTGTATACTATATTATATATATTTAATTACTATAGAAATACATAAAATAATATTAATTAATACGAGTATATTACAAATCCTGCAATAAATTGTCTTATATTAAATTAAAAATTTGAGCCTTTAATTTGTGAAGACGAACTGGATCTTTTATCCTTCGTATTTCACTGACCATCATCCTGAAATAAATAAACCTTAAGGCATACCAACCATTCTTTAGTTATTTTGTCAATACTACTTTTGCGCTATTGGTACTACTAATTCACCAAAAAACTTGGTGAAGAAATTGATAAGTGTAAAACAGTCAAGGTCAACAATAACTTGAGCAAGAACTTGACAATTTCTTGATCAATAACTTGGTCAAGAAATTGATAAGTGTAATACAGCCATAAAACAAGTTTTTTTATCTTTGCACATTTAAATACGATAAATTCAGAAAGTAAGGAACGTTTTGGAATTTTAAAAAGACCAAGTACAAAAAAAAACTTTTTATTATATACATGTGAAAGAGGGACTAACATACTACTTTTCAACATAATCACCACACAAATTCAGGCACTTATCATAGCGGTGAACAAGCTTTAAAAATCCAGTGTCATATAATTCTGCCGCCTGTGATCTCAACCACTCAGTGACGCGTACTCGGAGCTCGTCATCGTCGTCAAAACGCTGTGTTGCTAGCCAGGTCTTCATTTTCGGGAATAAGTGAAAATCACTTGGAGCAAGATCTGGACTGTAGGGGGATGAGGAAAAACTTCCCAGTTGAACGAGTCCAAAAGTTCTTGCGTACGGTTTGCCGTGTGAGGCCGGGCATTGTCATGAAGAAGCAAAATTTTGAATTCCTCGAAGTATGGACCAAACAGTTATAAAAAGGCCTAAATGTCGGCATTCGTGCAGCTTTCATTGCTATAACGCACCAACTACTGATGAAGTGGCGATAGTTATGGTGCGAAATGGGTTTAATACGCGTGAAATTATTATTCATCAACGGAATGATAAGATTCAACGTGCCACTAAAACCTATCGATCCTACGATGCCTTACAGTATCCAATAATTTTTTGAGGAGTACGACGCATACCATTTCAATATAATGCAATTACAAGCAAGTGTAATTGCCTGTATTAACATGTATTCGATAATAGAATTTTGTTGTTCATATTTCTGAACATCAATTTATATCTTATCACTTGTTTTGTTTCTTTATTTTGTACATAGGTATAGTACGTTTCTGCTCAAGACGAAATAACTAAAAATATAGCATGTCTCAAAGCACTTGAATAAAAGAATGAAAAATTAAAATATAATAGATGGAGGGCAAATTCAATAACATCTCGAATACCGAGATCTAGCATGATATGAGATTTCACAGGCGGGTGAACTTCTTCTCTATTGATAGGACCGCCAATGCGTTCAGTCAATTTTCTGACATTGTGCTTAGAAAAGTTTTAATGCGTTTGAGGGTGGAAAAACATCGTTCACATTCTCCTGTCGACATGGGCGTTGTACAAATAATATCCAACAGTTTGTATGTTTCCGTCAAAACCTTTTTTTTAGGAAATTTATCTATCAGGCATATTTATCTTGAATATAGCTACCAGGGATTTTATCTAGCCTTGGAAATCCAGAGGAAATTAAAGGATTTTCTATAATACAAAAAAAAACATTTTATTTGTTAAAATATTTAATCTATTCGCATTGTAAAATATAGTATTAATAATATACGCTAATTCAATATTTTTTCCTTATTTTCTAGTCATTATATACTATAAGGTGGTCATATAATATAAAAAAGTATGTGTAAAATACATATATCATACATAAGTTACTTATTCGAAAAATTCGAGAATTTAAATATGCAATGAAACAATATTCTTAATTAGAAAGCAAACACAAACACTCTAGTCTCTTTTATATTACGTTTCCCTGCAAACAATATCTTTCGATATTTTTACAAAAAAAATGTAATGTCTTTTGTATTTTAAGCTATTAAAATCGATAACTTAAACTATTTACACTATCCTCAAGTGATTACCGATTGCTGCAAATCGCTGACAAACCTTGAATAATTTCGTCATAGGTCATCTTAGTTATATCTGAACATTTCGCCAAGTGTATTTTTACACTTGATATGAACTGAAAGAAAAGAGAACATTAAATCAGTTATCAGAATTTGAACTTACATTGAGGTATATGGCAATTTAATTCGTGGATTGATACAAAATACAAGAACACAATTGAAGTGATACAAAAAAATGTTTGATATTTATTCAAAGTAATTTTAAAATCACATTAATACACTTAATGCAACGTTCTAAAAGCTTTTGAAAACAGTCTATAAATGCATCCGAAGAAATGGTGTGACAGTTACATTTTTCTGAATATCTTTTACGTCTTGAAATCATTTCCCTTTGAGGACAGTTTGTAACGGTCGCCGTTATAAAGTTTATAAATTTAAGCAGTGTTGTGTGCGACTAGAAGATAAAACTGTCGTCGCACGCAAACCATTTATAAACTTTTGAACAAAACTGTATACTCTGCATTTTTGTATTATATTTGAATAATTTGTAAATGTAGATGCGTAATGCGATGGGTATGCGCATATAGACTGCAAAAATACAAGCGCTAAATACAAAACGAAACAGCAAAATGCTGCACAGGGCATCTGGAACTTGAAAATATACGCTCAAACTCCAACCTGCTAAAGAGAGAATGAACCAAAATAAACGAAGGTAAAGAAAAGGCTTGAAAACAATTAACTCGTATTGTATTAACAATTTAAATTTTGTTCATAATAAAATTAAAAAAGCAACATAATTCTGTTCAAAATTAAACAAATAAAACATACACCCTCTATAAGGATCACACTGTATATATGATAATATTAAGTTCTGAAATGTTGAATATAAAACAAATGAAAGGGTGGTTAATAAAAAAAAATTAATAGAAACTAAGCTACAATATTATGAGGATAAAGAAAAATATTTAGATAAATTTCAAAATTAATCTGAATATTACGCTAATAATGAATAAAACTGAAAGACATCAACAAAATCCATACAAAAATATATATGAAAATATTGAATATATCCCCAAAATGTAATACTAATTTACGAAACGCTACTTAAATTTAAAATTTGAACAGTAACAAGTAAAATTTAAAAAAATAGAAAATTTATGATTTATAGAATTATATAAAAAATCGTACAAATCATACGAGTTCACATGTGTTGCCTTCGTCTCGAGTACGGAGATGTCAGGGGATGTCGGGAATTGATTGGGCGGCCGGGAATTTCGTGATTGAGATAATGGTGTCAGGGCCTTGATTACGACTTCCAGAGGGCAACCAGATGTTCTGTAATAACGTCAAGGAATTGCCGTCCAAAAATTCAGGCAAAAAGGGTTTTGTTCCCTTTTTCGCTTCTAATTCTCAAACGGAACGGTATCGGCAAATTCCAATTTATATATGCTCTAAGTTCTTATCCGCAATATGCGACTTCCAAAATTACGTAGAATTACGCAAAAACCTAATTCCCTCAAGAGTGTAAAAAAATGCACTTAGAACAACCCAACAGGTCTTATTCACGGCACGTCAACGAATGTCCCTACCCATGCAACGATTGCATCGAAGGCGGTGCGGGGATGGGGCGATACCGCGAGAAACATCCACACAGATGGTGACAGGTACTCATGAAAATAAAAATTGAAGCAACTCCTGAACGAGTATACCGGGCGGTAAATGTTAAATATATATATAAAGAAATTTAAAACGTAGCATTTTCCATCTATTTTTATTATTCAAACGCAGAATCTAGTGCGCTGGCCCTTACCTTGAATTTTTCGTTTTTATTAGGAACTAGGAACTATATAAAGGCCCCCTTTCGCTGATAAAGACATTGGTTGCCTGTCTGCCTTCATATTGGTATCTAATCAAGCTTAAGATAGTCCATCTCCCTGAATTTTCGCCGGCTACCTTCCTGGTGCGGTTCTCTTCTCCCCTAGTTTCTTCTTTTGCCTCAGTATTCGAATAAATAAATCTCCAATGACCCGAAACACACTCATTTGATATGATATTTAAAATATGATAAAAATGACACAAACGTATAGCAAACGCCAATTATGTTGGCGCGAGGAGGGGGTGCGCAGAAGCCGTTTTTAAAAACGTCCACCCCCACTACTCAAGTAATTGTCAGAATACATCATACATTTGTCATTGACGTTTGACAGAACATATTTTGTAATGTCTTTGCTAGGGGATCATACACGCTCAGAGGTTAGAATTATCTGACATTTGATGTAAAACCAAACAAATCTCCCCACTACTTCTAATCCTGCGCGAACTTACCCCTTCTCGCGCCAACTTAATTGGCGTTTGCTATAGTTTCCTGTTCATTATTTCAATAGTTAAATTACATTTGATATCAACTTGCAGCATAGATTGCCATAGCATTAAAATAGATATCATTTGTTTAACTTTAAAGAGTGTTGATAATAAAATATAGAAATGCCATAGACAACAATTTGAGAAAATTTTGTTAAAAATTTAAATTAAATTTTAAAAATTCGAGTGAAACCACGTTTTTAGCGCAACCATAAACGAAAAACCTTTTTCACAGAGACGTGGCGAAAGGGATTATTAATATTTTCAATGGTTCTATAACTAAATTTCCATATTTATTTCAACGAGGAATTCAGATGTAAAATGCAGTTGTAGCGTTTTGTCGACAGACATTTCTGTGAGCTGGTCGTGAATCTCAACTGGTAACTTAGCAGCGGCAACAACGTCTTCACTAAACGGATTCAGTATGTACCCATCTCTCCGAGAAATCATTATTATCTTTCGGCAAATACTCCATCGACTGTGTTTTTAGCTCACGCAAATGCATCTTCATTCAATCCAAACTGTGATTAATAATTATGTCTCAATATAATCGGAAGTGAGTGGGAAAATATCAAAATTTTTGCTTTGAAGGCAAATAATCCAGATTGCTACCTACGTGTGATAGGTAATTAAGAGTATTAAAACTTCAAGACGTTAAATTAGTTCTAGAGGTATCAAATGCTATAGTATTAAAGAAAGTTCATACGAGTTACTCTGATTCTACGATACGTCCACAGGAAATTGCCCACCAGTCAGTATCCACGGCTATTCTAATGGAACCGGGAGTTACATGAATATTCAACCCTCCATTTCTCCATTAATAGACACTGGAGAATCAATTTCGTCGGTAGTTACAGACTAAGTTGTAAGGTGTCTAAGATTTTGTGTTCGCATGAGAAGTTTTACTTAAACCTGAGTCCTTATAAGAAATGCCGTCAAAAAGGTACAATACTTGCCAGAAAGGTAGTTTTCCCCATACAAGCTTCTCAAACTTTAAAACTGGTCTACGGCAATTCTAAAAATATTTCACGCTCTACGCCTGAATCCGTATAGCGACTAAAATTTGCAATCGTCGTAGAATTCGTGAAAAACTAACTTCTTCTTGTACGAAAGGACACACACTACCACCTCTGCCAACTGAATTCGATAACGGCCTCTATTCGAATGCCTACACGCCGGATGCAATCGCAAACGGCAGGGGGTCGTCGATACGGTTACAAAATACTAAAATCAGAGGGCGATACAAGTATGCGATGAATTAATTTAAACTCGCAAATGAAAAATAATATACCGGGCCACGACGATAAGAATATAATATAAAAATAAGAAATTACGAATATAACAAGATATCAAGATTCTTAATGAAAGCATGAACTTAAAGATTGCCACTTAGGTTGGCAAGCAGCGGCGTCACAGCGTTGACTTTACTGAAATAAAAATGCGCGTTATTTAGAAAAATACTTTCTGAATTACAACTACGCGTATTCGTAAATACGTCTATAAACAACTTTACACTATGATAGCTGTTCGTGTACTACATACATATAACACGCGAAGCGCTGGTAAAGTGAGTTTCACGAACCTCTCACTTGTCTACGCCTCTGTGAGCCGACCGAGAATGTCAGTCTTTATATATAAATCATTGAAAATATATAAATTACAAAAACATACCTTTTTCAAATATGTAATAGAAGTATCTTGAAAATATGGTTTACTAAAGTCCACTCTACTTCTCGAATCATCAATCCCGTAGTTAAATATTTTCTTCGCAGATATTATAAGATCACTTACTGACATATTTGACGAACAAACATCCACTTTCAATTTATACGGAACGAACTGGTCTTCGAAATTTTCCTTCTTCCGAACAACCATGCATCGGTACGGAGATGCAATTAGAGCACCATGTGAACTGAACGGCGATAAAATAATACCAATACAGGGCTCACCTTGCCCTATCCATTGTTGCACCAACAACTGTGTAACAATATCCTGCTGTGAAGGTTCTGGAGCAAATGTTGGGTGTGAATGAAACCAACCTAATACGCTTAGGTTTTCGTCATGTAAAATATCAGCAGCTTTCGCTTGCGTTAATGGACACATGTCGCAGTGCATGGATGAAGCTGCGATGGTTTTACACGGTTCATACCTCGTTATTGTCAATACCTTCGATTTATGGTTCCAGTCACCTCCGACAAGGCCCATAACTTCCGATAAGGATGTATGGGCATGCAAGTCCATAAGGAGAATTGCCGTAAGATCGATTCTAACTTCGTATTCTTGCTGAAATATAAGAAATAAATACAATCGTTAATCATTTACCGAGAAGACCATAGAAAATATATCTCTTAAATCTTATAACATTTCAGTGACTAAAGAATTACAAAGTAAAAAATATGCAATTTAACGTAATTGTTGAGACTATATCATTCTAAAATTACGAACCAATGAAAATGCAGGATTTTCCGTAGTTGTCCCTGCATTACAGCAGTTGACGTATTATGACGCAAATCGAATATACGAACCTTTGTATAATCGAATATACGTATATTCGTTGCCAAAACTACGATTAGATTACTATGATTTCGACTTGAATAATTTGACAGTACTGAATTATCAGATTTGTTAGTTATCATCATGGTTCGTTTCGCACTACTTTTTTCTTTTTTATTTTCATGATATAGCCTACCTGTATACAACTCAACACTAGAAAATTCTCGAAACTCGACGTATTGCCTAAAAAACACCACTCGACCTTTGGTCTCGTGATGTTTCAGGCAATACGTCTCGTATAGTCGAGTATTTTCAAGTGTCTTGTTGTATAATATGTGAATATATTTTTTAATATTTTAATTTCAAACATTTTTATTGTTAAATATAAGTAAATCTAGAATATAACAGTCAAACATAACATTTCCAATTTTATATACAAGCTGATTCATTTTCGGTCCTCACCATGGGGATCTCGCTTATTATTGGAGATAGAGTATATGTTTAAATTTGGCAAAGTTGTTAAATTTTGTGTTTGTTATAAATTCGTAAGAAAATAGACCTGTGACAAATGACCTTCGTTATTTAAAAAAAAACGCGAAAACTCCATTTTCTTCTTTTACCTGTAGCACCGACATTTGGCCTTGTAGAGAAAAAATAAAATCGCATCCTTGTGGCCATTTCTAAACCTCTATCCAGTGGTGTACTCTAAATTTTTATACGACGTTTCGTTTCTTTCTGGCCATCATCAACTATCTAATTTCTTATAGGCGCCATATTGGATTTAGACATCTTCAGAAAGAGTTTTTTTTCTGATTTCAACCATGTACCACATGCTAACTAAAGTTTTTGACATTAGTAGGTTTTATTTGAAAGAATAAATTATAAGATTAAATAAGGTAGCCATGGAATTTCAATCTGTCAAACATTTCATTTATTGTTCATTAATAATACAAAAATGTCATACACTAACGAAGAGAAACGAGATATGATAAGTATTTTTTATTCTTCGAACCGAAATTCAACAGTAGCGAGTACAAGATAACTACAATTATATCCAGAACGACAACAGCCTCATCGTACCATTTTTCTAGATCTCGACAGAAATCTGGTCGAGAATGGATCGTTTACTAAGCCGCGTAATGGTCAAGACAACAGGAATTTAAATGAAAATCGACAAGATATTTTACAAATGGTAAATTAAAAGCGTGTTTTCAAATTTCATGTTAATCTTGTATTTTTATAGATAAATAATAATCCATCAATTTCTACACGCGAAGTAGCGTCAGAATTAAATTTGTGCCAGTCCAGAGTTTGGAGAACTTTACATAAAAGTAGGTTTAAACCATACAGGATCCATGTTAGTCACTCTTTACTGCCTGGAGATAATTTGAGAAGGCTAGAATATTGTAATTGGTTAATGGGAAGGATAGAAAATGACGAAAATTTTTTAAGCAAAATCATCTGGTCAGATGAAACAAAATTTAAAAATTCTGGAATGTTCAACAGAAATACGGAGCACTATTGGGCAGTACAAAATCCCCGACAAAACAGGGCTAGAAGACCACAACATCGTTTTGGAATAAACGTTTGGATGGGTATTTTGGCAAATCGTCTCTTAGGACCAGTTATGTATGAAGAACATTTAAATGCAGAAAGATATTTAAACATTTTACGTACATACATCTGACTATCTTGACGACAATATCCCATTAAATCAATTACAATATTTATGGTGGCAACAAGATGGCGCACGAGCACACAATGCAGCTGTTGTTAGAAATTTCTTAAATCAAGAGTTTGCAAACCGTTGGATTGGAAATAGGGGAGTTGTTGAATGGCCTGCGAGATCACCTGATTTAAGTCCGCTAGATTTCTTTTATGGGGATGTGTTTACTGTAATTGTTTATTGTTTACTTTTCTATGTATTTTTATTAATGTTTTTATTATCTTGTACTCGCTACTGTTGTATTTCGTTTCGAAGAATAAAAAATACTTATCATATCTCGTTTCTCTTCGTTAGTGTATGACATTTTTGTATTATTAATGAACAATAAATGAAATGTTTGACAGATTGAAATTCCAAAGGCTACCTTATTTAATCTTATAATTTATTCTTTCAAATAAAACCTAATGTCAAAAACTTTAGTCAGCATGTGGTACATGGTTGAAATCAGAAAAAAAAACTCTTTCTGAAGATGTCTAAATCCAATATGGCGCCTATAAGAAATTAGATAGTTGATGATGGCCAGAAAGAAACGAAACGTCGTATAAAAATTTAGAGTACACCATTGGATAGAGGTTTAGAAATGGCCACAAGGATGTGTTTTTATTTTTTCTCTACAAGGCTAAATGTCGGTGCTACAGGTAAAAGAAGAAAATGGGGTTTTCGCGTTTTTTTAAAAAATAACGAAGGTCATTTGTCACAGGTCTATTTTCTTTACGGATTTATAACAAACATAAAATTTAACAACTTTGCCAAATTTAAACATATACTCTATCTCCAATAATAAGCGAGATCTCCATGGTGAGGGCCGAAAATGAATCAGCCTGTATATTCAGCGTGCATTTTTGAGTTCAAACCACTGAATAACATAATTTTATTCTTATTCAATTTATAAAACTTTCTTTAGGTTCTAAGAAAGCGATATCTTTTACATTTACAAATTTATAGTCAATGCATTGGTGGCATAGTAGGCAACCAGTTATACACCAGTGATCATTTTTGACCATTTTTCCAATTGTCAAATATTTCTGATTTTTCATCCATACTTAAATCTTAAATTAAATACATTTTATTGAAAAATAGATAATTTATTTAAAACAGTTAATCATCCTAACAGGTATATATCTTGTGCGAAGACAATTTTAAATATTTTTAACAAATTCAAAGAAGATAGTATTCCTTTAAGGATGAAATATATCTGAGATAGTAAAATTAGTGTACCAAAAAAGGCAGAAAATATGAAAGCGTTAATAACAAAAAAGTACAAATAGATTTTACCATTTTATGAGATTGTAGCATTGTAGAACGTTCTCACATTAGGTACAATCGAGGGATTTCGTAGCGACTCACGATTCAAACGTTATGGCCTTACGCACATATTTAAAACATTTGTGAAATAGCTGATCGATTTTAATTACGGATCATAACCGCTAGGTAAAAAATTAGGGAAAACTGCTTTATTTCCCATTAGCAACATGCATAAACAATGTAAATTAAGAAAATGATTCTTTTAATTACCTTAACACAATTTTATAATTATATGAAACCTGATAAAGCAAAATGCTTGTTGGCAAACGGCCAAATCATTTTAGAAAATAAACAAAATTATTAAACGATTTGTCAATCGTTTTGTCAATGTTAAACTAATTGTCATTAGTTTAACATTACTAAATTACATTGAATTTTCTCAAGAAGTATTAAGGGTTGTAAGAAATAAGTATAATCCCGCTTTTATTTCTTACCTGCTCATGTAAATAAATGCAGAACGTTCAAAATTCGTTTCATTTAAATTCCTTTAAATAGTACCCTACGGCTATACGGCTTATTGCAATTGCCCAGTTATATTTACCTGAAGAACGATTCAAGTAAGGAAGGGCTGCTCTCGTTACGTTTTATTGCAGTTTGAGTCGCTACAAAATCCCTCGATTGTACATCACTAACGAATTACCCAACGTAACCCACGTATTAGGGACATTTCAGTAACACGATAACAACAAATAACACCTCGTGGTATCTCACGAATAAGTGGTTTTATAAAATGGAGAAATTTATCTTAAAAGTAATAGTGGAATAAATATATTACTATTTCTTTAAAAATCACAATAAGTTTTGGAATGTACAATTATCTGACAGCATCACTACTGGAATAAAAGATTGAAGAAGAGAAGACATTATGCAACAAACTTTTGGAATCTGTTAAAGCAAGGCTATTTTCATATGAAGAAGGATCAGTTACTAGAGTAGCAACTGTTTGAGACACTCGATTTAAAAGAGGTTTTCGTAGTACTGAAAATGCTACTGGGGCTATTTCTTTTCTAGGACAAGAAATGTTTAATATTATGAAGAAAATAGATCCTGGAAATAAAGACCAAATGCCTGTAATCGAAACACATTAAGTCATTTTCATTATTTGGATTTTTGCCAGAAAGTAAAATCAATTACAGCTGATGTAATCATAACTAAAAGGCAATACATCGACAGGCCAAATTGAAATCAGGACGTAGATCCTTTTTTATTTTGGAAGGTAAGTTTAAAAAAGAAGGGTAATTGCATTTTTTGCTTGGATTTTCTTTTAGGCAACAGGAATGGAGCTGAAATCCTTAAAATAACGTGCTAGGAAATACTTTTGTATTCTAGCAAGTTCAGCAGAAAGTGAAAGAGTGTTTAGTACAGCTCGTTTAACAATATAGCAAAGGCGTGCAAGACTAAAATCGAAAAATGTTAATATGATAATGTACCTAAATAATAAGCAAACTAAGTATTTATTTTATTAAAATTACATCCAACCTTTTCCTATTAAAAAAAAAATAATTCAATGAGTTTCATTTTACTATGCTTTCTAACTATTAAAGACATGAATGTTTAAGCATTCAAAGGGAAATTTTTTAGATCGCCATACAGAATGTACGTGAAACTCTTTAAATCTATTACGGAACTGTTTGCGTTATCAGTAAAAATTATTTTGTTTCAAATTTCTTCGTTTTCACTTAACAAATTGAACATTATATATTGGAAAAATACGTCACTGGTGTATAATTGGTTGCCTACTATGCCACCAATGCATTGACTTTTATTTTTTTAGCTCTACACATAGTGTGTATGTGTAACAATAAAAAAATATCCCGCTATTATATTTTTTCTAAGCAAAGGCGTCTTCTTTTGCAATTTTCTCCCTATGTCTATTCTGAAAAATATGGACGCGATGGAGAAAAACTGAATACATTTTCATAATGAGCGCATCGAAATGTTTAGAATCGGTCATCAAAATGAATAATAATTATTATTAAATAATTGGTGGTCTTTCATTGGGAAATTGTACAGCAATATTAATCAATAAATTATTATTTTTATTATTAATTTAAAATGAGAATTAGTTTTGAAATTTATCTTTGTGGAAAATTGTATAAATATTAGTGGTAAACTGGCTAACTATACACTTTCAAAATATGTATATACATACTTAATATTTATAATGCTTGTAAACTAAAATAAACAGTCCTTTAATTTCGTATTTCCGCTAAATACCGTTAAACACAACACAGATACATGTTTCCAATAATTAACTAATAAATAATTTATTAGAAATAACGTTGAACTGTGACCAATTTTGTTAAAAATTATCACAACACAGTCATTTTGCTTGTTTGTGTGATTATTTAAAGGAAAATTTTAAGTAATTAAAACCCACAATAAGTTTAATGTTTACTTCTTATATATCGAGTAAAACCACATATCCATATACAGTTAAATGTATTTTTAGATATCAATCATATCTTTAAAGTTTACAAAAAGAAATTGACATAAGCAAAAATAATCAATTATGCAAACGATGTTGAGTAATTTTCTACAGAAAAACAATACTAAAAAATTCTTAAAAATCCAAACTGTTTATTTTGTGTGTACTAACCAATAATAGGCTATTTCAAAATGCATATTTGTTATTAAAAGGTATATCAACAAAATTATGTTTATTTAATGTTTTTTGAATAAAATAGGTCAATTAAAAACAGCATATTTTACATATGTTTACAATTTGATGCATATTCCATGTAATACTGCATATTTGTGCACATTTTCTTTAAATTACCTTCAGAAGTTATTGATATTGATAGGTGACAACTTAATTTATTTTCAAGTAGATGAAGCTTTACGGTCTATACAGGCTGATTCATTTTCGGCCCTCACCATGGGGATCTCGCTTATTATTGGAGATAGAGTATAGGTTTAAATTTGGCAAAGTTGTTAAATTTTGTGTTTGTTATATATCCGTAAAGAAAATAGACCTGTGACAAATGACCTTCGTTATTTAAAAAAAAAAACACGAAAACCCCATTTTCTTCTTTTACCTGTAGCACCGACATTTGGCCTTGTAGAGAAAATATAAAAACACATCCTTGTGGCCATTTCTAAACCTCTATCCAGTGGTGTACTCTAAATTTTTATACGAGGTTTCGTTTCTTTCTGTCCATCTTCAACTATCTTATTACTTATAGGCGCCATATTGGATTTAGACATCTTCAGAAAGAGTTTTTTTTTCTGATTTCAACCATGTACCACATGCTGACTAAAGTTTTTGACATTAGGTTTTATTTGAAAGAATAAATTATAAGATTAAATAAGGTAGCCATGGAATTTCAATCTGTCAAACATTTCATTTATTGTTCATTAATAATACAAAAATGGCATACACTAACGAAGAGAAACGAGATATGATAAGTATTTTTTATTCTTCGAACCGAAATTCAACAGTAACGAGTACAAGATATCTACAATTATATCCAGAACGACAACAGCCTCATCGTACCATTTTTCTAGATCTCGACAGAAATTTGGTCGAGAATGGATCGTTTACTAAGCCGCGTAATGGTCAAGACAACAGGAATTTAAATGAAAATCGACAAGATATTTTACAAATGGTAAATTAAAAGCGTGTTTTCAAATTTCATGTTAATCTTGTATTTTTATAGATAAATAATAATCCATCAATTTCTACACGCGAAGTAGCGTCAGAATTAAATTTGTGCCAGTCCAGAGTTTGGAGAACTTTACATAAAAGTAGGTTTAAACCATACAGGATCCATGTTAGTCACTCTTTACTGCCTGGAGATAATTTGAGAAGGATAGAATATTGTAATTGGTTAATGGGAAGGATAGAAAATGACGAAAATATTTTAAGCAAAATCATCTAGTCAGATGAAACAAAATTTACAAATTCTGAAATGTTCAACAGAAATACGGAGCACTATTGGGCAGTACAAAATCCCCGACAAAACAGGGCTAGAAGACCACAACATCGTTTTGGAATAAACGTTTGGATGGGTATTTTGGCAAATCGTCTCTTAGGACCAGTTATGTATGAAGAACATTTAAATGGAGAAAGATATTTAAACATTTTACGTACATACGTATCTGACTATCTTGACGACAATATCCCATTAAATCAATTACAATATTTATGGTGGCAACAAGATGGCGCACCAGCACACAATGCAGCTGTTGTTAGAAATTTCTTAAATCATGAGTTTGCAAACCGTTGGATTGGACATAGGGGAGTTGTTGAATGGCCTGCGAGATCACCTGATTTAAGTCCACTAGATTTTTTTTATGGGGATATATTAAAAATAATATTTATAAAGTAGATGCGCCACAAAACATTGAAGAATTACGAGACAGACTTCAGAATGCCTTCGATGCAGTTCCTAGAAGAACTATACAAAGGGCAGTACAAAATGCCAGAAGGCGTGCCCAATTGTGCATTACCGAAGATGGCCAGATAATTGAACATTTACTGTAATTGTTTATTGTTTACTTTTCTATGTATTTTTATTAATGTTTTTGTTATCTTGTACTCGCTACTGTTGAATTTCGTTTCGAAGAATAAAAAATACTTATCATATCTCGTTTCTCTTCGTTAGTGTATGACATTTTTGTATTATTAATGAACAATAAATGAAATGTTTGACAGATTGAAATTCCAAAGGCTACCTTATTTAATCTTATAATTTATTCTTTCAAATAAAACCTAATGTCAAAAACTATAGTCAGCATGTGGTACATGGTTGAATCAGAAAAAAAAACTCTTTCTGAAGATGTCTAAATCCAATATGGCGCCTATAAGAAATTAGATAGTTGATGATGGCCAGAAAGAAACGAAACGTCGTATAAAAATTTAGAGTACACCACTGGATAGAGGTTTAGAAATGGCCACAAGGATGTGTTTTTATTTTTTTTCTACAAGGCCAAATGTCGGTGCTACAAGTAAAAGAAGAAAATGGGGTTTTCGCGTTTTTTTTTTTAAATAATGAAGGTCATTTGTCACAGGTCTATTTTCTTTACGGATTTATAACAAACAGAAAATTTAACAACTTTGCCAAATTTAAACCTATACTCTATCTCCAATAATAAGAGAGATCCCCATGGTGAGGGCCGAAAATGAATCAGCCTGTATATCGCTAATTTGTTAATTGGTCGTTTGAAAGTCGAAAGTCCTAGTAAATCATATTTAATAAGTAGTAAGCAGTTAGATAAAATCAAAACTGTACAAAAACTCATTTTATTAACAACGGATTAGCAATTTTTTTTTTTTTGTTAAATGTAATACCACATAATAAAATTATATTAATGTTGTCTGAACTGCTCCTTGTATTTGTGAAGCCTCAGTTAATTTAAAGATATATTTTTCTAATTTAATTCATACTAATGGGTCTTTCAAATTGAGCGCCTTACTTTAAAAATAAATAAAATATAGATGGCGCACTGAATTCGTTTGGGTATTTTGACATTTACGAAGTGTGATGATTTCAGTGTTGTTCCGTCTACCGATTTTTCGGTAAATCTACCGATCTACCGATGATGCCATCATATCTACCGATTTTTAAACGAATGAGAAAAAAATAATAAAATAGTGCTAAAACTGTTTATATTCATGTAAATAATACGTGTTAATGTAAATATTTATAGGGGTATTTTTTTAATGTATAATAAAGAATAAAAATACAATATAATAAATTACTACTATAATGGCATTCATCTTTAATCTATGACTATAATAAATAGAAAATTAAACCAGGCAAGCAATTTTATGAGTAGGGACAGTAATAAAAGCTACTATGGATTGTAGTCAATATAATGCTTGAATTCAAAGGCAACAATTACAATTATGTATGTCGGTAGGTATTTATTTGCACGCTTCTCAAGCGCTCTTTATTCTAAATAAAGGGACTATTCTGGTTAAAAATTATCTTAAAGAAACATTGTTTTTCAAATAAAAATACTTATTCCCCCAAAAATAATTATTTCAAAATACTACAACAATGAAATAATCCTTTTCATTCGAACAAATGAATGAATGAAATAAATACAACATATCATTCAATAATGAATAAAAGCGATATCTATTTGGTTATTTGCTTATTTCTACGAGTTTAAAACAGTGGGGCATCTTGAGTGAAGGGTTTGTTTCTGTTTTTGCATTTAAAATTTGAAATCAGTATCCTATATCGGTTCTAGAAGACCACATACATAGGTGTCACTTGATTTTTTTTAAATTAATATACCTAGTGTTAAAATATGGGTAGTGACAGTGACTGTGAACAAGCTGGTCCAAGTAATATAGCAAAAAAATAAAATATTCGCAAAATTATAAGGAAGATTGGGAAAAGCTGGAAGACTTTGAGAGATAGCTTTCTAGAAGTAAAAACGGAAAAAAATTTGCAAGATGTAAGATTTGCAGTAAAGACATTAATATTTCTAGCGGAAAAGATTCTCTAATGTAACTTGGGGAACTAAATGGGTAAATATGTGCATAGTGTGACACAGTCTTTCGATAATTCATAAACATACAGCAAGGATGATACGCAAACAGCCGCGTTTAACCGAATTTTCGGCAGGTATGGCAGAATCGGCGCAAATAAAGAATAATATTGCCGAAGGTATGATTATTTAAATTATTTCATGTTTACAATAATTTTAATTATCTTGGTTTTAGCCGATATCCGCTTGTCTGCATTTATTGCAGAACATAATTTGCCATTTTTGGTAATGGATCACTTGCCAAAATTAATAGCTAACATTTGTCCCGATTCAAAGATTGCTCAAGGCATATCGTGCGCCAGAAAGAAAACCACAGCTATTGTTCGAAATGTTATAGGTGCTGAATGTTTCGAAAATATATGTGAGGATATTAAATATAATAAATTTTCCCTTATTATAGACGAGTCTACAGATCGCTCAACGATAAAACATCTTTGTCTCGTCGTCAAGTATGCAAAAGACAATTTAATCAGAGACTGTTTTTTTGCTCTTGCACTTTTTTGCACTTTATATAATCATGTTATAAAAACATTTGTCTCAAATTCTGTTCCTTATAAAGATAATATGATTGGCTTTGCTTCTGATGGAGCAAATGTAATGATGGGAAGACATCATGCCGTTACAACATTACGAAAAAAAGATATGCCGAATTTATTTGTCATGAAGTGCATCTGCCACGCATTTCACTTAGTTGCTTCATACGCATGCGAAAAATTGCCAAATTTCCTTGAAAACTTAACAAGAAATATTTTTAATTACTTCAACTCTAGTCAAAAAAAGAATCAGCGAATTCCAAGAGTATCAATTATTTTGCAATGTTAAAATCCACAAAATTTTACACCCGTCCCAAACCAGATGGTTATCGGTTGATTCAGCTATTAAACGAATTCTAGAACAATACAATCCGCTCAGATTATATTTTACAACTGCTGTTGCAGATGGCGATGTCTCAACAGCTGAAAACATACTCGATCATTTAAATAATCCGCTAACCAAAGCAAAGTCTTTCTATTATTTCTAGATTAAGTTTTGCCACTCTTTAATAGTCTAAATCGTGAAATGCAATCAGGATCGCCAAAACTTTACACTTTATATAATAGTGTATCCAATATTTTTCGAACAATTTGTGACTGTTTCCTAAAACGTAACTATTTATTATCTACAGCATTAGAAAACATTGAATTTAAAAATCCACATAATTATCAAGCATTAGAAGATCTGTATTTAGGAGCAAATGTTAGAATTTATCTAGAAGGTAAATTGAGTTCAGAACAAATAAAATATTTGCGACTACGTTGGTTGGATTTTTACGTTGAAAGTTGTTCACAAATCACGACTAGATTTCCACTAAAAAACAACCAACTTAAAAAATTTAATTTCATTTACCCCGAGATAGTAAAAAGCGCAACTATAAGTTCAATAGCAGATATAGCTTTACTTTTTCCGAATTTAATACCACAAAACAAACTTGAGAATTTAGAGAGCGAATGGAGGTAATTACGAAATTAGACAGAACGCCAAAATTTCAGCACAGATATGTTGGAATTCTGGGCGTGTCAGGGCAATAAAACGTGGTGATGAATCGATGTCTTTCCATTATTATGTAATTTTATTCAAAATTTGTTGTGTTTACCACATTCTTCCGCAAATGTGGAACGAATTTTTTCCTCCATCAATTTAATGAAAACTAAACAACGTACTAAATTAAGCACGGAAACAGTCACAGGACTTCTTCATAGTAAGACATATATAAATAAAAATAGCTGTTTCGATCTGTAAATCAAATTTTAATCGGTCATTTTGATGACAATGTCACATTTGACAAATCCATAGTCGCCTTCAAAGCGTTATAGATTCTAATGGTGCTACAATAAAATATAAACCTCTAGCTAACAGCTAGTTTTTTTTATAAATATTAATTTTGAAGTAAAGTTTTGTATTCTGATATTCGAAATGTTATTTTTGAAATATATTAATCTTTTTGCGTTTTACGCCAATGATGGGGTTGAGTAACGTTGAACAAAAATTTATGCTGCTTAAAATGTTTTTGTATTTAAGTTTCTGAGTTTCCAAGGGCCGCAACTGTACATATAATATATGCGCGTGTAATCGAATCCTCTTCCACTGCGGCACTGCGTTTGCTCCAAAATATGCATCCTTATACAGAGTGATTTGTTTTTCATTGTACATTCAATATTTTCGTTGAGAGTATCATATTTTAAAGAAATCACGTATCTGATGTTATTTTTGCCCGCTTTCTGAAACTGTGACTTGAAAAACAAAAGATGATATATTGAAATCTTTTTTTTAATTGAACACACATATGATTGGATATTTAGCCAGCTTATTCAATAGTATATTTTTTTTCGTTGGGCAATGAATAACGACATAATAACAACAACAAAAAAAGCAAAAGTTTGCTTTGTAAATGTGACTGAGTAAAAAACAAAATATTATTTAAATGTCAGTTCATATACCAGTTGATGAGGTGACACTGTTTAGCGATTAGTAGTGAATCATTATTGTTGGTTTCCCTGGGTTATTTACAATATTAAGCATTTAAAAAAGGAATTTACTAATGCACAGAAAGCAGATATGTTACGATGGTTTTATTTATCAAATGATAACTGCTATCAAGTTGCAAATATGTACGTTAATCAATACTGATCGCAGAGAACACTGGAATACATTTCTAAAGTTACACACATTATTGAAGGACTTGAGTTTTAAAAAAATTAGAAATAGAGATATAAATCTGAACAATGCCGAAGAAAATGAAGTAAATATTTTGGCATATTTTAGAGAAAACCCCGTTTCTTCAAATCGAATTGCTGTATAAGAGCTTGGCATCACCAGGTATAAAATCATGAAAGTCCTTAAGAAACACAAAATTAAACCTTGTAAAAATTAGTGCAACATTTTCAACCGCTCGATCTGCAAAAACGAATGATTTTTGCATTGGTTATTAAGTATTGGAAGACAATACCTACTATACTAAAATCGCTGAACGGTTTCAGTAATAAAAGTGCGTGATCACCTCGTGAGCAAGACAAAAATGCATTCTATTGGTCGGCGGTCAAGACCGTTTACATTAGGCGATTCGGCAAACTAAATTGTTTGTCACAGTATCACAGATCAATCACAGATGGCAGATTCTTATTTATTTTTACGTTTCTGTTTGCGTTAATTCTGTTTTGTCTGCATTTATTCTGTTTTCTTTTGGATATTTCGATCAGTATTTTTAAATACGCACGTAAGTAACTAGTAAACCGAAATGTAACGAATTATAAGTCATTCTATCTTCTAGGTTAGAATTCGACAGGAATTCAAATATTACTTCAAATTCTTTGTTTCGAGCTAAGTTATACGTGTTAAGCTATGGAATATTCACCTCCAAGAAAGAGGCCAGCAAAACACTTCTCAGTGGAAGAAAAGAACGTGGTTTTGAATATATTTAAAACCAGTCTTGACCAGCCAGGTACATCAAAAGTTGATAGTGTTGAAACGACTGCAAAAGCGGCAGGTAGCCATTATTTTTGTTATAAGAATTTATAACAAACTGATATTATTTTTATCATATTTATAGGAATTACCACTCGCAGTGTTTATAATATATTGAAAGAAAATAACACTGAGCAACAATTTAATCCACCAAAAAAATATCAGAGGAAAAGGGTGTTTTGGGTACTGTTGATGAAGAAACGAAAAACAGAATTCGTAGAATTGTTCATTCATTCTATTTTAAGAACGAACCACCAAGTGTGCAAAAAATTCTCGCAGCTGTAAATGAAACAGAAGATCTGCCTAATTTTAAAATAACGACATTCAGGATGATCTTAAAGGAACTAAATTTTCGGTAAACTATCTAAGTTCTGTAACCTGAACTTTACTACATAAATATTATTTATATTAGGTATTACGTGTTTCATAATAGTTGATGTTATATTTCTAGGTATGAAAAGAGAAAGCGCAATAGCATCTTGAAAGAAAAAGAAGAAATTATTGCTTGGAGAAGAAGATACCTACGTCAAATTATTCAATTTCGTATAGAAGGAATGCCTATATATTATTTAGATGAAACATGGGTGAATGCTGGGCATACTGTAAGCAAAGTATGGATTGATAAATCTGTTCTGACTGCAAGGCAAGCATTCATAGAAGGGTTGTCTTCAGGCCTTAAAAACCCCTCCGGAAAAGGAAAACGACTTATTATTGGCCATATAGGATCAGACGGAAGATTTGTAAATAACAGATTACTACTCTTTGAATCAAAAAGGACTGGCGATTATCACGAGGATATGAATGCGGCAAAATTTGAAGAGTGGTTGCAACAAATACTCCTTAATTTAAGAGAAGAATCAGTAATCGTTTTAGACAATGCTCGCTACCATAGTCGGAAACTAAACAAACGACCTACAGGTAGTACTAAAAAAAAGGAAATACAAGAGTGGCTCAAGAAAAACAATATCCCATATGAGGAAGATATGGTTAAAGCAGAACTTTTAGTACTAGTTAAAGAAAATTTCAACTGGAGCTGAAAGATATGCTGTGAATGAGTTAATACTCAATAGCAACAGAAAGGTTCTCAGACTTCCACCATATCACTGTGAAATGAATCCTATTGAGTTAATATGGGCACAAGTAAAGGGATATGTCGCTAGAAACAATACGACATTTAAGTTATTAGATGTGAAAAGCTTATTCCGACAGGCTATCGATAATACTTCACCAGAAAATTGGAAAAATGCAGTGAAGCATGTCCTTGGAGTAGAAAAAGAAATGTGGGAACTGGATAATATAATCGATAAGCATATAGAAGCCATAATAATCACTGAAAGTGATGATTCATCGACATCGGCAGATGAAGGCGAATCTACCTAATTTTACTGATATTATTATTATATTTATACTTATAAAATGTAAAAGTTCTCATCAATAATAAAAATATTTCACTTATTTAACATACTTGAATTTGTTTTATGATTATAGCCACTTTGAGTGTTCATATGTTTTATCGTTTTTAAACAACTGAGAAAAATTATTTAAAATAACACAGTTTTTTCATCTGCAAAATAGTTTATTCGTTCATATTGGGGATTACTACTTGTTAATTTATAGAGACAATACAATTGTGTAAAAGTTCTCATCAATAATAAAAATATTTCATTTATTTAACGTATGTACTTGAATTTGTTTTATGATTGTAGCCACTTTGAGTATTCATATGTTTTTAAACACCTGAGAAAAATTATTTAAAATAACACAGTTTTTTCATCTGCAAAATAGTTTATTCGTTCATATTGGTGATTACTAGGTGTTAATTTATAGAGACAATACAATTGTAAAACGTTTTTATAGAAAACATTTGAATATGCACAATTTCTTATGTCAAATACTACGGCGATAACTATTTTACCGACATTGATCCTTGAATGATTCCATGTGCCTGTGTGCATACGGTTTTGGCGTGATCACGTGAACCCAACGTGATTACTGAATCTGGTCAGCGATTTGAGTATAGTCACACATTTTATAGACAGATGAAGCAAATTTCCATAGGAATGGTGTGTTTAATAAACACAATAATCACTTTTGGGGTGACGTGAATCCTCGTAGGATCCAGTAAACTCGACGTCAAATACATTTTTCTACAAATGTCTGGATACATGTGATAGGGGATCAGTTATTAGGACTCTATTTTTATGACGAGACACTCAATCAAAACCGATATTTAAACTTTCTTGAAACTGAATTTCAAGAATATTTAAACCATCTGCCTTGAGCTATCAGGAGACAAATGTGGTTCCAAAATGACGGCGCACTGACAGTGCTTAGTAACAAATTTTGTACATATACAAAAAAGGGATATTTATCAATACGTTTTGCACGTATTACGCCGTTGTTATATAATGAAACGGATATGCAAAATACATGTTTGTCCATGTTTACAGTTACGGATATGTATTTTGCATATCCGTTTCATTATATAAATTTTGTACAATTAGAATTTGAAAATAGGGAGATTGAAAATAAAAGGCCACATTTATTACCAATCCACATTTTTTTAATCGCAAACATCGCGTAATATTGCGTCTGTTCACATAATATTTGAAAATTATCACAAACTGTTGCTAAAGATAAGTTTATATTCTTTAACGCGTGGTTAGATTGCAATATTAAAATTATGGAAATATAAATAACTTACTGGAAATGCATCATTAAACGGCTTTGAATATATCAATCTGATAATAGGTTTCTTAATATAAGGCTTTTTAGTTACGGGATCCTCATTAATGACTGTCGAATTTATAACATCGCCACTTTCATTATGTTGTAAAGTATATCCACCTTCTCCGTCCTGAAATACAAATTCCTTTACAAATTAGAGAAACTCAATCAATTATGAAATTATAAATTTTGAATAATTATACCAACATGTACATATTTCTTCTTGTTTCTATTCCTGTAGTAAATGTCGTGCTTCGTAGGTGCAAAATAATCTTCATTTTCCTTCGATTTTTCTTTAACACTGGTGTTTGAAGTAAATATCAAGTCATATAAAGGTCTTATATAAACCGTTTGGGCTGAAATTAATTATAATTACACATATTGTTCCCTTGTTTACCGTTCCGATAGACTCACGACAATTGAAGTTAATAGCCCCGATTTGTTCTAAGAATTGATGAATCCTTCCTATACAGTTAACATCACCACATTGTTTCAAACCTTGGCGGATTGACGTTTTTGTCACGTATGTCGGTTTAGTGTTTTTCCAAGCGTTTAATATATGATTTCTGATCTGAAAGAATTGTGATTTACATTAAACTGGGTTTATTTTACAAGGGTTATAATCATTAATACAGTTAAGAGAAAAAGTGTTAAGGCCAGTTCCCACTTGTGCATTTTAATGCTGCAATTTTTAATGCACGAAAAAAATGCTGCATTTTTGCGTTCACACTATGCATTTCCACCAATTGCATGCAACAAAAATGCATGCATTTTTTACTGCACGGCTTTAGAACATGTTCTAAATTCGTGCAATAAATTGCATGCAATTCTAGTGAAAGCTAGGGAATACTGCGTTACCAATATATAATTCTACATTGGCATTATGTGTTTGGACGGTTTCATTTTTAATATCGAAAATATATCACCTTACTTTTGTTGTTGAATGGTTGGTGTTAACATGTGATAGTAATAGACATATATTTTTTATTTGTCAATTTTATAACTTTTACAGGTTCATTATCATAAAATTACAAATTAAAATTTACTTTAAGATTTCTCGGAGATGGTAAAAGCAGTGAAACACTTGCTCCAATTATTAATAAAAGTAATATTTCTTCATAATCCATACTTAATAGGAAAAAATAGAGTTTTTATGCCGAATTAAAACCACAACATTTACGTTACTATCTGTCAAGTAATTTTGTGATTGCTCAAAAATTAAATCCCTAGCTATTTTTTTCTGTTTTTATTTTACTGCACATGGAATTGCATAGATGTGAATATCTTTGCAATTTTTGATGCATAGGAAGTCATGCATTAAAAAATGCATACTTTTCATGCATCAAAACTTGCTGCATTTTAATGCATAAGTGGGAACTGGCCTTTATAGAGTATTTACAATTCCAGACGAGGCACGTCATAATCAGTAATATGAGGCGCGGTAACCTAAAAGTCACAAATTACTACTAACATTGCTGCATTTAGGATATAAAATTGTCAAATTTTATTTTCGGTATTTTTTCATTTTAAAACAGACAGCACTCAAAAACACTATATTTTTTATAATAAATCATTGTAATTTACACATTTCAACAACCAAAACTTTCAAATAACCGTCTTTTCCCTGAAATTCAATATTTCTGTAGACTTAAATATTAGGTTAGCTTATACTCTATTTTTAAAGTAGAGAGACGAATTTCTGAACAGACCACTTTGACAGTGAAATCTCATTGGTTGAAAGCAATTTGGCCTTGCTTTCAACCAATGAGATTTCACTGTCAAAGTGGTCTGTTCAGAAATTCGTCTCTCTACTTTAAAAATAGAGTATAGAAGATTATGCAAAGTTAAATATCGTAATGAATGTCACTTGGCAACTCATATTTAACGATTTAACCTATTACAACTAACAGAGACTGCAAACCAATAGAAATTGATGTATCTTCCGACACTTTCTGATTATGAACATTCGTACTTATCACTGTCACTTGTCAGCATAACCTATATTGATAATAACCAATAATAATCATATTAACAAATATTTGTTAAGCATTTAATCCGTTAATTCTAAATAACGATTGTGATGAATCAAGAAAGTTTTGATACAAATTTAACAATGTTACTTGGGACCTATTCAGCAATATGGAAAAGAATTTCGCGATCAGTTAATTTAATCTCTTTAAGTAAATTACTGTAATCACCCTGACTCAATCGTTTTATTTCTTCTTTTATGTGATTGTGTAACAATTAAAGCTGCTGCTGATATCAAATATGCTTTCACAACATTGTCAGAGTGTTATATGTCACAACTGTCATTATTCGTGTTGCCCTTTTCATGTTGTTTGTTGTCATTTAAATTGAATAACCATAACCTACAAAGCATTCAAAGCAAAAATATAAACAAAGCTCAATCGCGCTCGTTGTTTGACTATTTTGTGTAGATCGTAGTGATTTTATGAAAAGAATGTCAGATTTATTTAGTTTATGCACTAGTGACAATAGTAGTACTGAGTGCGAGTTTACCAGTGAAGAAGAAATACAATTTCAAGATAAAATTAAAATAAGGAATGAAAATTATTTTGAAATAATTATTCCTCAATACACAGATAATGAATTCATAGAACATTTTCCCGTTAGCAGACATGTTGCTCAAGAAGTAACAAGTGTTCATTTGAAAAGTCAATCTAGTAGCATATAACTTACTGAGAACATTTTGAAGTATGTCGTAAATTAAAATTTACTACTTAACTTACGAAGTCGTATATTTTGACAGTTTCATACATACAAATAAATAACAAATAATAGGTATTTATTGAAAACTATAACAAATGTTGAAAATGTTGTCCTTCAAGATCAATGCATTTTAAAATCCTCCGTTCAAAATTTCTAATGATATTCTGCAACATTACTGGATTGTTATTAATTTCCATGCATTTCTGTTCGATTCTCTGTAGCATATCATTCAAATTCAATATAGGTGTTCAAAATATGTTATTTTTTAGATAAGGCCACAAAAAGAAGTCGCAAGGTGTTAAATCGCAAGAACGTGCAGGCCAGGCAATTTCAATATTTCGACTAATTATACGCTCATCAAAAAATTCTCTTAAATAATCCAAAGATTCTGCAGTACAGTGACAAGGTGCTCCGCTCCGTCTTGTTGGAAATATGCATTTTGAAGTTCATCATCATGCAACTGATTGACAAATGGTTGTAAAATTTCCGTACGGTACCTTTGAGCAGTTAACGTTCCCTGAAAAAATATTGGTCCAATGATTCGCCTTTGGCTTATCGTTGTCCAAACACCAATTTTCTCTGGATGTAGCGATTCTTCATTAATTACATGTGGATTTTCACTACTCCAAATTCTTGTATTTTGTGAATTTAGGTATCCCGTTTTATAAAACCATGCTTCATCAGTAAAGATGACTCTTTGCGAAAGTTCTCCATTATTGTTCATATTTACAAACCAATTACAAAACTGTGGTCTACGTGGGTAAAATCAATTTCTAACAATTCTTGTACTGCTGTGACACGGTATGGATAAAGTTGCATATCTTTTTTTAATAACTTGTGAGTTGTACCAACAGAAACGTTTATTTGTTGACTCAAATGTCGAACAGATGTTTGTGGTTCATTTTCCATTATTTCTTCAACACGATTGACAACTTGAGGTGTACGTTTCTTAACTGCTCTGCTGCCTGATTTTCTTAAGATACTACCAGTCTCAGAAAAAAGTTTTAAAGTTCTATCCAAAGTATTCTTAAATTGTATATAATCTATTACAAAATGTGGAAACTCAACTTGAAATTCTACCATGCAATCTTGAACTGAATAAACCCATAAACCATAAATTTTATTACCACTTCGAAAATAAGCTTGGACTAAAAAAATTTTATGTTCTAAAGTGAAAGCCATTTTAAAACTGAGAAGCAATTTATTTAAACCAGAATCGACGCACGATTGTTTTATGCACTAACTGATATTTGTGATTAACATTATCAAATGTCATTTGGATTTACGTTTACGGAACAACAAACACATACTAATATACATGCGTCTTATTCTATCAAAATTTCAAAGTAACCTAGATTGACTTTTCAAATGAACACACGTTATGACTTCCCCTGTCTCTAATCGTAAATAGACTATAGCTCTTTCTATTTGTTATATTACTTATTATAGTAAATAATTGAATTTAAGGAAATATCAATTTTGCAAGATATCTAATGCCTCATATATTACACAATTGGTAGATGCAGTTCACATTGGATTTTACATCTCGTGACTATATCGTAAATAAATTATAAGAAACTTACTTTCAAATATCTCATTGGTGTTTTAGTCGGCCTTCCTTCAAAAAATTCGTAATGGATAAATTTTTCCAAATCGCTAATTTTTTCCATTTCAATAATGTATTCAGTTTTAGGAAAATACAGACTTTTCAAGACATTAATATCAGCCTCGGATAATTCAGTCAGATCAGGTGTTCTTTTTGGTTCACCAATAATATCTTTATTTTTATCATTCTTCACTTGACCACTAACTTCACTATTTTTCAGTTTACTAGTAACTTCATCAAATCCTTTTATTTTAGTATTAGTCGTTTTCTCAGAAACATTAGGTTGTTCACTTAATTTAATTTCACTATCACTATCCTCTATATCAATTTCTACGTCAGAATCGGAAGCATCTATTTCTTTTTTTATTTTTATCTACAAAAGAAAGTTCAATAAAACATACTGAAGCCTGTGAGTACTTATTTAAATAAGAAATCTTTATTATAGTATAAAAATTAAATATCATACTTGCATTTTCAATTATCAATCTATTATGTTGAACTTCCAAATTCATTATTTTAAAATACTTACCACTTCTTCTCCATTGCATACAGGCACAGATAATCCATTTCCAGTAACAATTTCTACATCACCACTTCGCACATTTACATCCGTATCTACTTTTGATTTATGTTCTCTCCATTTTGTTTTATAATTGATATTTTTGCTTTTTTTATTTTTTGTTAGGTTTATTTTTGTCTTAAACTTAATTTTTCTTTGTTTCGAGTTATTTTTCTTGATATCCAATAACTTTCTTTGTTTTTTATGACATATATCTGTTTTTCTTCCAGCTTCTTTTACATAATATCGTTTTAATAAAGAATGTCCACTAGGAATATCATAATAATTTAGATTAGCATTACAAGATTTGTTTTTCATTTTGTTATTAACTACTGTTGGTTTTGCTGTGCTCACAGCTGCTATAACTTCTTCTATACTAGCTGGAATCTAAAAACAAAATAAATTCTAATAAGTATATACTGTATGAATTTTATATTTACCTCTGCATCATCAAGTATTTCTTTGTCGACAACTGATTCAGAACTTTGAATAGATACAACAGTCTCCTGTACATAATTATCATAAATTATTTCACTATTACTTGAAGATTGCAATTCAGAATAAAAATTCTTTAAATAATACTTCACTTCGGATGGAGATTTTGATCCAATAAATTGGGACAATCTAACATTACTTTTGCCAAAAATCTCAATCCCTCTACACAATAAATTCTTTTCTTTTTCTGTCCAACCACTCTCATCAGTAATTGAATTTTCTGATGATATTGGAAGTATTTCTGTTTGTGATGGTATATCTGAAGAAAATTCAGAATCTGATGTGCTGTACCAACATGCTGGATTGGTACTTGGTTTGTCTAATAACCACTGTGGATGAATCGTGTAATCACACTTCAGTAAGTCAGAGTTTTGAGAAACTAACAGACCATCATCGCATTTTACTAGATCTGTACTAGGTGAGGTACCAAAGCTAAAAACATTGATTACTTTTCAAATGCATTTTGTTATTAATATTACTTACAGTGTTGTTTCATTTTTAGACAGAAAACTATCTAAGCTACAATCTCCTAAAATATCTATTTCATCTTCCTCAGCCATTCCTTCATTAAAAATGTATAGTACTTAAGCAGGAAAATGTTTATAATTTATTCATCTATTCTTAATATATTATTAACTTCATGAAATAGGCAATGGTTAACTATTGGGGCGCCAGTACCGACAAGTATTTGTATGCAACCATTTGTACAGACGTGTATCACGTGTATGTACTTTGCGATTAACAGCGTTGTCAAATATACTCATAACACGTAATTAGGAATCAGTAGAAATTAAATTGGTAGGTATAATAGATTTTATTTTAATATAATATAGCAATATAGGTATCCATATATTTTATTTATAGAAAAAAAATATGTATTTCAAAAGAAAACACCTAAGTAAATATTTAATTTAAAAAACTAACAAATGAAAAAAATACTTAATATTTTAATTAATATATAGGATTTAATTATTAACGTGATAATATATACTAATCTTAGCAATATATCCATATATTTTATTTATAGAAAAAAAAATGTATTTCAAAAGAAAACACCTAAGTAAATATTTTATTTAAAAAACTAGTCAAACTTATTAAAAAACTATATCAAATTTTAAGCTCTGATCTAATATGTTTAATTTTAAATCCAGGAAGTTAATACTGTTAATTCTCTTCTATTTCTACTGTAAAATTGATATTAGAATGGATTGAATTTATGTAGTTCAGAAATGTTTGTAGTTGTCTATGAGTACCCTTAAAGCAAGCTAGGATGTCGTCTACATACCGATACCAAAATATAATATGTATCCTAAAGATCCTAAAGATAGTGCTAATTTGAAACAATTTGTCTCGTTAACTTACTTCGGTAAAATAAGCGAGCAAATTGGAAATATAATTTCAAAAAATAATAGTAATGTTAGTATAGCTTACAAACCATATGTAAAGACAAGCAATTTCATTTTTAACGCAAAACCTAAAACAGATATCAATAATAAATCAGGAGTGTGCAAATTATATTGTAATGATTGTAAAAGTGTATATATAAGTCAGACTGGTCGAAGTTTTATTATACGTGTTAAAGGAACACAGGAGGTCATATAAACTAAAAAAGACAGATTCAACATTCGCAAACCATCTTATTACAGAAAGGCCATCATAAAATATTGCATTTGGCAGAGAAAGGTCGTAAATTTAATCTTTTATAGTCACTTGAAATTTTTTTAAAGCGGAAACAAGACAATAGATATTGTTCTAACGACCAGTTGGATCTTATATATACACCTCCTTTCCAATGTTGTATATAGTAGTAATTTTAAATAATATCATAAACCACCCCCAAATATTTTTGTGTCATTTATAATATCTATGTAGGCCTGTAACTTTTGCAGTTTGATAATGACATTGTATGTCGAAACCGCGGTCATTATTACATGTGAAGCGGTATAACAAAGTTATTGTATTTTATTTGATTATTTTCAATTCAAAAATGGATATTTTTAATATAATCGAACAAATACGCACAAATGACAATGCGATAGCGTTTTTACGGGAACATGGTGTTTTAAGATCCGTACCTGTTATATGTACGAATTGTAATGCAATTACAACAGAAAATAGAAGACGTAGTCGTGGAGACGGAGTAACTTGGCGATGTAATCGTCGTCATGGAGATGCTCCGAGATGCAATTTTAAAAGAGCGATTAGGCATGGGTCGTTTTTACAAAATTCTAATTTAGAATGTAAAAGATTCGTGATGTTCGCCTATTTATGGGCACATGGAATTTCATCTACGTGCCAAGAATCCTTAACCGGTGTGTCCAAACCCATCGTAATTCAATGGAATCAGTGGTTCAGAGACATATGTTCACGACACATACTGGAAAATCCGATAATACTTGGAGGTATAAATAAAGTAGTACAAATAGGTTAGTAATTAAATTAGAATAACAAATTGCATATGTGTATAATCGAAGTCTTACAGACGAATCTTTACTTTCAAAAAGAAAATATAATCGGGGTCACTTGGTGGAAGAAAAGTGGATTTTTGAACTATATGATGTCCATAAAGAAGTGGGCGTATTAGTGTTTGTAGACGATAGGACGTAACAAACGTTATTTCCTATCATTGAGGTAGAATCTTTTTTATTTTTATGAAGTACCTAATTAATATAAATTAACGTTAATATTTTAGCAATATGTTTTGCCTGGTACTATGATCCACAGCGATAAGGCATCTATGTATGTAAACTTACATACAAACCAAAGCAAAATTATTAATATAGCAGTACAACCACCTTATTTACATCAGTGGGTAAATCATACTGAAAATTTTGTAGATCCTATTACAGGAGCACACACCAATCATGTAGAATGCATGTGGAAAAATGCAAAGCAAAAAAATAAAGCAATGAATGGCACTAATACAGAAATGCTTCCGTCGTATCTGGACGAATTCCAGTGGAGACAGATTTATGGAAAACGCACAATAAACGCTTTCGATAATTTATTAGAGCAGATTAGTATATATTATCCCGTTAATAATTAAATTCTATATATTAATTAAATATTAAGTATTTTTTTCATTTGTTAGTTTTTTAAATAAAATATTTACTTAGGTGTTTTCTTTTTAAATACATATTTTTTTTCTATACATAAAATATATGGATAGCTATATTGCTAAGATTAGTATATATTATCACGTTAATAATTAAATCCCATATATTAATTAAAATATTAAGTATTTTTTTCATTTGTTAGTTTTTTAAATAAAATATTTACTTAGGTGTTTTCTTTTGAAATACATATTTTTTTTCTATACATAAAATATATGGATAGCTATATTGCTAAGATTAGTATATATTATCACGTTAATAATTAAATCCCATATATTAATTAAAATATTAAGTATTTTTTTCATTTGTTAGTTTTTTAAATTAAATATTTACTTAGGTGTTTTCTTTTGAAATGCATATTTTTTTTCTATAAATAAAATATATGGATAGCTATATTGCTATATTATATTAAAATAAAATCTATTATACCTACCAATTTAATTTCTACTGATTCCTAATTACGTGTTATGAGTATATTTGACAACGCTGTTAATCGCAAAGTACATACACGTGATACACGGCTGTACACATGGTTGCAAACAAATACTTGTTGGTACTGGCGCCCCAATAGTTAACCATTGCCATGAAATAATTAAATTGCATGATCTAGAAACTACAGCAATTCAGAAATTTATGAATGTATACTATTGTCAACAAACGTCAACATCTCTGGGATGTGTTTATGATGAACTTAATTATGCTTCACTAGAATTACTTTGATAATAAATCTTCGAATTATTAAGTTTCTATATGTGCCATACGTTTTCTTAACAAATACTTTGTGATAATAATAATAATTAAAAAAGTGTAAAAGAAATATAATGTTTATAAGATTCCATTCTGCCAATTATAAAAACGATGAAAACTACGTGTAACCAAATATTCCAATAATTCTCCAACATTATTTACCAACTAGAATTAATATAAAACCCTACATTCAAGTTTTGGCACCTTGTTTTTATTTACTTTTTTTACCAGACAAAATTTATTCTTGACGATTTATAAGAAAATAATTTATTTTAGAAATGTCTTCTGAGGAATGGCTAAAAAATATTGCTACAGAAGCTGATGTACAAATCCACATTGAAAAACTTAGAGAGAGAATTCAATATTATAAAGATGAAAGTATAAATTAAATAAATACAGCAAAATGAACAGAATTCAAGATATTTTTTTATAGATGCAAGAATGGATACTATGATGGAAAAGTTAAAATTGTTAATGCTAGAGCAATCAGAATACTTATCAATACTAGAAGGTACATCTGAAGTTGATGAAATTAGTAAAAATTATTGCATTCTATCAGAACAAGAGAAGGCACGGAAATACAATTACTATTTATCAAAACTAAAGTTATGTGTTAAAATGTATAGCAACTTAAATGAAAAATTACTAAATGATATAAAGATAGTCAAAATGTAGGTAATGCATGTATATATTTATGCTATTTTATATCTAATGTAGATTACATTTTCAGAAAAATCGATGATTCCAAAGATAAATTGAACTCTTTAAATGTTTCATCGAAAGATGAACTTAAGCTATTAGAAGGAAAAGTAAGACGTTATGAAAATGAATTAGTCAAATTAGAGGTAAATTTAAATTTCACAATCCTTACCAAATCTAATGTGTTAATTTTAGAAAAAGAATCCATGGCTAAAAGATTCACAATTCAGTTTACCAGAGATTAGTGAACAAATTGAAAAATTAAATACCTTAAGACATACCAAAGAAAAATTACAGGAAGATTTAGCCATTTACAAAGGATTAAAACCAGATATTAATGAAGCTAATGAACAACTAAAGCAAATAAAGCATGAATATGAACAGATGATGGCAAAAATTACAAAACTATGAGCCATTTTTTGTTTGGGTTGTAAAAAAATTATATTTTTCAAATTTGTAATATTTTTATATATGAATAAAATATTTAATTATAAATTTATATTAAAATTTTCATTAAATATTTATTAATCTAATTCAGATTTAACAGTTTCTTCACCAGTTGCTACATTTATAGCCTGTGTTCGGTTTTGTTTAGGAGTTGTAGATAGTACTTTATCAATAATTCCAAATTCTTGGGCCTCGTTTGGACTTAAAAATTTATCTCTTTCCATATTCCTTTCAAGATAATCTAAGGGTTTACCAGTATGTTTCATATATAATAAATTCACTTGCTTTTTTAATTTAATAATTTCTTCTGCATGGATTTGTATATCTGTAGCTTGTCCATGTGCACCTCCAGATGGTTGATGTATCATTATTCTAGAATGGGGTAAGGAATATCTCATACCAGGTGCTCCGGCAGCTAGTAGTAATGAGCCCATGCTACAAGCTTGACCAACACACCAAGTAGCAACAGGAGGTTGAATATACTGCATCGTATCATATATTGCTAAGCCAGACGTTACGGAACCACCAGGAGAATTTATGTACATATGAATGGGCTTAAGACTTGATTCAGATTGCAAAAAAAGTAATTGTGCTATGATTACTGAACTTAGCATATCATCAACAGGTCCCATGAGACATATAATGCGCTCTTTTAGAAGACGTGAATAAATATCATAGGCACGTTCACCTCTTCCCGTTTGTTCAATAACAATCGGGACATAGTTTATATTCCGTTTCGCAACTTGTTTAATGTGACTTCCTAGTTTAGAAGTAATATGGATTATTTTATTACTAAACATTGTTCCAATTTCGATTAATTTTTGAAATGTTTTACACGAAAGAAAATAGTTCTAATGTTTCTCCAACTTAGAACAAGTTTAACATTTGTATAATAATTTTTTATTTACATATTCTTTACGAAAAATCGTAAACATATTAATAAGGTTATGGGTTATGGTTCAAAATAAGTAAATGTCACTGGAACCCTGAACGTCTAATAAGTTGCCTATATTAGATAAGGAAAATTTAGTATGCATATTAATGCTGTAGGTACAAAATAATACCGCGATATCATAAAGTTTCTGGGTCCAAGATGGCATTGAAATAGAAAATATATGTCTGAACTTTATCCATATTATCATACTGGTAACTTAACCTTAATTTTTGAAAATTATTTTGATAGTGTCATCGTGACATCAATAAATATGTCATTTGATTTAATAAAGATACAATAAAACAACAAGCTCAGCTTGTATTCAAAATTTTATTAATAAAAAAAGGCAAAATTAAAGCAAATGTTGAAATTGTTGTACGTTATTTTCAATTCCCAATGTGACACGCCTTTTCATGCTGTTAAAGGCATTTTGCAGCATTGCGGGCGTTATTAATGCACATTCGTCAATAATTCTTTGTTGCATATCTTGCAAATTAGCAACTGGTGAGGAAACACGAAAAAGTCCATAATTGTCAAACAAGGTGATCGTGGTGGAAACTCAACTTCCGTATGTAAACTTATGATCCGATCGTCAAAAAACTCACGAAGAAAAGCAATATTTTCTCGTGTTGTGTGTGCCGTTGCACCATCTTGTTGAAAGTATCCATATTGCAATTCATCATCATGCAACTGTTCAATAAATTCATTCAGAATGTTTCTATACCTCTCAGCATTAATTGTGAAATTAAAAAAAATAGGGCCAACAACTCTGCGGCGAGAAACTGCTAGCCAAACACCAAGTTTCGCATTATGGAGAAACGATTCAATAAAAATATGAGGATTTTCACTACTCCACATTCGAGTATTTTGGGAATTGACATACCCCGAAAGATGAAACCATGCTTCATCAGAGAAAAATGACAAATTTAGCAGGTCATCATCTTCTACTAAGTTATTTGCAAACCACTGGCAGTACGCACGACGTCTAGGGTAGTCTACCGGCAAAATAGCCTGATGTGATTGCATCTTATACGGATGCATGTGTAAGTTTTTCTTTACAATTTTCTGACATGTTCCATAAGAAAGTCCAATCTCTTGAGAAAGGCGTTTCAAAGGTTTTGTGGGTTCATTTACCATACGTTGACGAACATCATTTGTAACTTGTTCCGCACGAACAGATGGTCTACCAGTACGTGATTTATGACCAACAGAACCAGTCTCACGAAACACACCAACACAATTGGAAAGGCAATTATAAAAATCTTTGGGAATTACAGCTAACTCTGGAAAGTGCTCTCTAAAATCATCCAAACATGCACGTTGACTGTACACCCAAATTCCATCAATTCGCACTCCACTCCGAAAATAGGCTTCAATCATGTACGCTTTTTGCACTATATTGTAAACCATATTTGAATTTACTCGAATGTGCTATGTTTCAAACTCGACGTTCAAACTTGTTTTCAGCAATTCTAACACATTAATGGATGACAGATAATGTCACTGTCAAAATAATTTACAAAACAGAGTTATAGTTCCTAACTTAAGTTCAGACATACAATTTATATTACAAAGCCATCTTCGTCCTAGAAACTTTATGATATCACGGTATGTTATTTCAAATACATGCACCTATTTTTAGGCAACTACCAAGATTTAACATTATTGCATTTAGCTTATCTACGAAAATATCTCTTAATCTATCCTAATTTCTCATCCAAGTGTTTACCTAGCTTTCTTTAGTGCAATAAACATCTGAACATTGTTTTTTAAAGCCATGAATCTGAATTATTTATTTATTGATATTTATTTTCATTGTAAGTTATTTGTTTCCTAAACATCGGAAGAAACGCAAACTTACCATGAAATATAGGAACTAATTTATATTGCTGTACATATATTATTAAAATAAGCTCGTTATAATAGTATGGAGAGTAAATAAATTGAAGTACTTTTTACATAATTCCTTCAGGCATAATCTTTTCAACATTCTCTGAACACAATTTACAAGTACAGTAATACAAAAATGTTAAAAAACGTATCTGTAATATCATACAGTAAATAATAAAAATAAATTAAAACACTTGGCTTGTTTCACTATGAGATTTATTTAAATTCTCTAACATTTGTTTCGGCTGTTATGCCATTCTCAAAGAGATCTATAAATAGATTTATAGATCTCTTTGAGAATGGCATAACAGCCGAAACAAATGTTAGAGAATTTAAATAAATCTCATAGTGAAACAAGCCAAGTGTTTTAATTTATTTTTATTATTTACTGTATGAAGTTAAAATGTTTCACCAAGAAGTATCTGCAACAACAGCCGAGAGTATCTGTAATATCTGTATATCTTTATATGGAAATACACAACGTATAGTTTACGCATTGATTAGTACTACGTGTTTCAAACTTCTTTCAGCTCTCGTCAGTGCGCATGGAGAAGCACGTCAAACTCATACATTACAGTTAAATATACCCAGTATAACACAAGCATGTACTGTATTTCTTTTTCAGAGACATATTTATGTTATAATAAATATGTATAAATTTGTACGCATTGTGTAGAGATGGAAGACAAACTCTATACCGGGCAGGCGCGGCTCGTGATGACGTATTTGGGAGTGCAAGATCAATGATGTGAGTGCCTCGTGTGTTTTCGGTGTTTACTAAGAAAACGTTACAGTTAGTGCACGAGAATACACGAAGCACTCGCATCATTGTACTTGCACTCCCAAATACGTCATCACGAGCCGCGCCTGATACCGGGTTCTTATTTTATTATGACACATACATTTTTCCTATGTGCAATCTTAAAAAGAAAATTGTCAATGCGTTAGCGGCATAGTAGGCAACTCATTATTAGAAACCGGACCCATCAGGCCGAAATTACGATAGATCATATAAATAGTCTATAACATCGCTAAGTACAACCACAGAATAACAGAAAGGACAAAATCCGTGGTGCCTTTGATGTTTTAGTGTTTATTTTTCATGACCTTGAAGCTATTGTTTACGCTGTCGCCATTTTGAGACTATGTCAAGATATTTAAGAGGTTAATTTCAAAATAACATAATTGTAAATAAATAAAAATACTAAACTATAGTAGCTGCTATAATATTATGTTTTCTTTATTTATACATGAAATAACAAAATTTGAGCCAAGTATTATTTATTTGTAGAAAATTCTAGGATCTGCATATTAATCTACTAAATGTACTAGAATATGTATGAATAAAATTGCTTTTAATACAAATTTGTCTTCGAAATATATATTATAAAAAATTTGGCATCACGACTGGAAGTAAATATTAGAGAAGTTACAATTAAATAATTCATGTTATGTTAAACTACTAATGAAAAGCTGACATATAGGTACATATTTGTAGAGTCTGGAATACAAATAGGAAACTAAAAGCATTAAAACTCATTTGATTATAGAAATTTTTTATTATTTCAGTGTTTATAAATGTTTTAATATATTTAATTTAACACTTTTACCCTTTTGAGAAGCTAAATTTCTGTTAAAAAACTTAAGCGTTTAAATAAACCATGTAAACAACATTCCAAATATTCAAAAAAGGTTTAAGTATATCAATACGTTAAGCACGTATTACGCATTTGTTAAAAATGAAACAGACATGTAAAATACACATCTGTATCTGTAAACATGGACAACACACCTCGTATTTTCCAGCTTTTTACTTCTGCTTAAGACATATGTTTCTGCTATTACTATTAAGCGTCGTCAGTTAAGCTAGTGAAGTAATTTAAAAGCTTAAGGGTTGCCATTTTCGGCATAGTCTCTTTCGTCCGTCAGATGTCACTATATTAGATGGTGCTACCTGATAGGACGAAATTTGCTATACCTTATAGGCGATTTAAGCTTTTAAATTACTTCACTAGCTTAACTGACGACGCTTAATAGTAATAGCAGAAACATATGTCTTAAGCAGAAGTAAAAAGCTGGAGATTACGAGGTGTGTTGTCCATGTTTACAGTTACATATTGCTATGTATTGTGGAGTTGATAAATTATTTAAATTGGCCCACAATACACAGTAGCTTGCCCAGTTTCACTCTAGTCAGAACAGCCTTCCAGGAGCTCTAGTATCTTCAGGGTTACCCTCAAAGGGTATGTGTTAAATAAAACAAAAGATATTAGCAAAGAAAACAAACAATAACAAAACAAACATGTACTAATAAAAAGAAAAAAATAGAAAAATCGACTTTATAGAGTATAAAGAAGTGCTGAAGCAACAAATAATGCAACAGCGTGAGGAAAACTTGTATAAATATTGACTGATATACAAGAAAAAAACCTCACGTGACCGCGAGCTAAATTAAAACTAATCATATAGTTGGAAAAACTTTCAAACTTTAAATTACGTTATCCCACAACTTCAAACGTCAAACAGAAAATTATCTGTCAGCGCGCAACTCAAACAATATGACAAGATCATGCGCACTAATAACATGATCAAACTCCCACCAAATTACCCTGACCTTCAATACAGCTACAGCCAGCCAAAAGCAAAAACTAGCTAAAAAAAATGAAATGTTGAAAATTTTTCTGACTATAAAATATTATAAACTAAAAATTTACAGAATTTACGAGCTCAATCAATATACAGATAACATAACTAAATTAATATATATAAATATACTTGCAAATATACACGTACATTAATTAATGTAGTCGTCACACTTCACACAAAAAATATACTAAAAGAGAGATTTCAGATAGGTCGCACAAATCAAAAATTACAAGTATCAGAAACTCGTAATCAATCGAGAATTACTTTTAACACATCAGAATAACACAACTAAAAACATAAACCGAAATTAACTATAATATACTGAATAAAAAGGAAGTCTTTATTCGGAAAAAATTAACACAACCTATCTGTTATACGGATCAAAAATCTCTAACGCTACCCTACGGAAATGAATCTCTCCATATCTAAAACAAAATCAAAGGAGCGACTACGACAAAATACTTCCGAAATGGCGGGAACCTCAAACATCACGACCACGCTCGAACATTCTACAGGCGTGGACAAAAATACACATTATAATTGAATTTTAACTAAAATATAAAATATCTCTAATTATTTTCCTGGAATAAAATGTACATAAATATATAGTCTTTATTTTTTTCTTCGGGGAAAAATTCATGACAATATGTGTATTTTACATGTCTGTTTCATTTGTAATTCCAAATATTGTTTGACATAGTTTCAAAATGGCTGATTGGATTCGGCGCACAAAAATCTATGTTAACAAAAAAAAAATTTTGTCCTTTCCGTTATTTTGTGATACAACACTCAGTTATTCCTGGAATAGCTTATATTTACGGGCCATGTTTCAGCAATAAACATAGTAATTAAACTCGGAAACACAATTTTTAATGGTAGTTTATCCCGCCCTACGTTAATATTATTAATCATATTTAATTAAAAATTAAATTATTACAAATTATGTTAGGTATACCTACTTGAATATTCTATAAAATAATTGAAGTACCATATATGCCCGCAGTGTTCCGTAAAGTTCTTACTATCGCTACTAAACATGTTAATCGTAAATAATCTTTTAGATGACACACTATTTAAGGTATTTATGTCACTGTAAATTCAGGAAATACAGAGAAACACTACCACTTCAGCCAATTACAAAACTGACAAAATACCTGTGGCGGTAACTGTATAAGGCCGCGCGCCCCTTCTAAAATTTTAAATATAACACACAATTTAAATGTTTATTTAAATATTTACTATTACTATTCATTTTATTATTATTATTCATATAAGTAGTTAAAATTTCTAAATTTCAAAAAACTGAACTCCGTTTTCGTTGTCTAACGTTGTTAGAACCCAAGGATTGTATAAGAACATAGGATTGCTCGATCCCGCAATATTTTCGCCGCGTAGTGGGGAGCCATGACGTCACAAACGGACCAGGTTGAACGCGTTCACTACTGTAAAGCACCTTATAAAATGTGTTTAGCTACTACAAGAATTAATTATCGAGTTATATTAGTGCTATTATTATGGTATATAATATTTCATTTAAAAAGGTATATAACCCCTTACCACAATTATTAGTCGTATCCTAAATACGTATTTCGACAACTAAGTTGTCATCATCAGTAGGTAAAAACTACTAATTAAAGTCACACGGGGCACAATAAAGTAAGATAAACGCTTCCGCACAACTACTATACACTGCAACCCTGTAAAGACTAAATTTACCATGCACATTTCAAACTACGAGACAAAACACTTGTCTCTTAGAAAAAGGTTCTTAAACATGTGTTAAAATATCGAACAAAGGGACGGCAAAAATTCTTCTCTAAAGACGGCGCCAACTAAAAACGATTTTAAAGCTACGGTGACCTACTAATAAACTAAATGAAACACCTTATATTTCCACAAAACACTAGTGTAATTAACTGTATGAGCATATCATGTGCAATGTACAAATTAATGGTTATTATTTAAACGTGTTATTTCAAGTACGCAGGTAGTGACAAAATCTATATTGGGTCCGAGTGTAAGAACATATTCCATTAACAAATGGTTAAAAAGTCGTATAGTAAAGGCCGAACTCTCATAGCAATTCTGAGAAAGACAAAATTAAGAAGAGGCGTTATATGTGAAAAACCAGACATCCGGCTTGTTGTATTATATTAAATGAGAATACAATCCTCGTGAAAAGGGTCAATAAATAATTCGATATTGTAGGTGTATAATTTAGAAGTTAATTATAAATAGGTGACAATGTGTTATATTAAAAAGAAACCATTCACGTGAACAGGGGGTCTATGAATAATTAGATATTGTAGGTATATAAATTTAAAAGTTAATTATAAATAGGTGACAATGTCCTAGTTAAGGAGTTAAGCAATTTAATATAATGTATAGAATTCACGGTAGGCTCTGGGTGTGTAGGAGGTAATTTTGCATATTAAATGAGAATTCAATTCACGTGAAAAGGGTCTTGAATAATTGGATATTGTAGGTATATAATTTAAAAGTTAATTATAAAAAGGTGACATGTCCTAGCTAAGGAGTTGCGTCAGGAGTCACCTTTTTATAATTAACTTTTAAATTATATACCTACAATATCCAATTATTCAAGACCCTTTTCACGTGAATTGAATTCTCATTTAATATGCAAAATTACCTCCTACACACCCAGAGCCTACCGTGAATTCTATACATTATATTAAATTGCTTAACTCCTTAACTAGGACATTGTCACCTATTTATAATTAACTTTTAAATTTATATACCTACAATATCTAATTATTCATAGACCCCCTGTTCACGTGAATGGTTTCTTTTTAATATAACACATTGTCACCTATTTATAATTAACTTCTAAATTATACACCTACAATATCGAATTATTTATTGACCCTTTTCACGAGGATTGTATTCTCATTTAATATAATACAACAAGCCGGATGTCTGGTTTTTCACATATAACGCCTCTTCTTAATTTTGTCTTTCTCAGAATTGCTATGAGAGTTCGGCCTTTACTATACGACTTTTTAACCATTTGTTAATGGAATATGTTCTTACACTCGGACCCAATATAGATTTTGTCACTACCTGCGTACTTGAAATAACACGTTTAAATAATAACCATTAATTTGTACATTGCACATGATATGCTCATACAGTTAATTACACTAGTGTTTTGTGGAAATATAAGGTGTTTCATTTAGTTTATTAGTAGGTCACCGTAGCTTTAAAATCGTTTTTAGTTGGCGCCGTCTTTAGAGAAGAATTTTTGCCGTCCCTTTGTTCGATATTTTAACACATGTTTAAGAACCTTTTTCTAAGAGACAAGTGTTTTGTCTCGTAGTTTGAAATGTGCATGGTAAATTTAGTCTTTACAGGGTTGCAGTGTATAGTAGTTGTGCGGAAGCGTTTATCTTACTTTATTGTGCCCCGTGTGACTTTAATTAGTAGTTTTTACCTACTGATGATGACAACTTAGTTGTCGAAATACGTATTTAGGATACGACTAATAATTGTGGTAAGGGGTTATATACCTTTTTAAATTATTATTTAACCACAGTCTCCATTGAAAGAATATTTCATTTGATAATAACATATCCGTCAGTGTACTGTTATAAATATAATACACGTTTTTATTGCCATAAGGTTATACTTTGGTTTATAATTAAAAAAAAAACTATTCCAACTTCAAATAAACACATTTATTAGGTACATAAACATAAATAAAGAAAGCCGATGAGCATGTATTCTCTATACAAAGCAAAAAATATATATTTTTCAATTAAAAGAGTCAGTATATAGCAATGTTTTATTACGCAGTAATTAAATAAAAACGAATCAAGTAGTGGTTTTTCGCATTTTTTTAGCTAGTGTTCGTTGAGTGTCTGACGGTGTACTAGTAGAGAGCTTACGTTTACTCGATTTTTTAGCATTGTCAAGGGTTCTTTTTGTATTTAAATAATTCATACGGATAACAGTTCTTAATTTACAAAATAATTTTATAATAACAAAGCACAAATTTTCTCGTTTTTAATTTTTAAAGCTAGTCTTTTAACAACCAGTGTTTCTTTCCGCAGTTTATTATCGCCATGATATATCTCAAAATATTTGTTCCACTGTTTAATGGTACTTAAGAAATCTGTTGAGGGCTTAATAAGACCACCAAAAGAGAGATGTTGTACCCATGAGGGTAAATTGTAGGCGTGATCGGCTTTAATTTTATAAGTATAATCGCCGAGTTGGGATGACTGTTTTTAAATTTCTTCGCTATAAAACCAGCAATGCACTCAAATGCATCGTCCGTTGTTTCTGGTGATTTTGCATCAGATATTTCTGAAATCCCTGATGATGAAAACGAGCTTCCATTGCTACTTTGAGTTGCATTGCTGTCAAACTTCTCTTCCGGTAATTCAAGTGAAACTTTCGCTTGTTCCAAAACTGTGGCCACTATATATTCTTCAGGAACAGCTTCTTGTGTGTTCACCTTTAAAAAAAGTATAGCTATGAAGATAGGTACCTATATAATACTAGGAATATGTAAAGAATTAATAAACACATTTTATGTACCTGTGCTTCTAAAATACCAGGATTCTTCCCAAGAATAATCATTCTTATTCTTTTGATGGCTTCCAATGGAGATGGATGTTCATTCGGCCCTCGACATCTAAGCTGGAAGAAAAAATTCTCCAAACAATCCTGATTAAGTTTATGAGTACATATATAATGTACATCTTCAAATTCGGTCTTCATATCTCGTAAAAGTAGTTTCAACGATTCTATAGAAATTATTATTCCTTTCTGAAAAATTTGCAAAGTGTTTTTTCCTTCAGCTCTCATGTCAAATATTAAATCTCTAACTTTATTTAAGTGTTGTTCTTGGTCCTGTAAATAAATTCCAAAAGGGGCTTTCATAGGGTCAGGGCCAGGAGATCTATTCACATGGCTATTAAAAATATCAAACCAAGAATTAATATTGTCTATGAACATTCCGACATCTTCAGCAAGTTTTTTATCAGGGCCTGGTTTGTATCGTAATAATGCCTGAGCGGTCTTATGTGATAACAATTCAGCCGCTAGTCTTACATTTTGTCTTTTACTCTTTTCAACTGTAATATGCTTTTCAGAAATTTTATAACAGGAATTTACTTCTACATTGGTTAATTCTATCAAACTTTCTAAAGGTTCTTTTCTTATCTCTTTGTTTCCAGCACTTCTCAATATAAATCCTGTGTCCAAAAACCAATTACGGAGAAGTTTCAGTAAATGGGGAGCATCTGCGAAAACATAAACATTTTTCTTGGTTTGCGGATGCTCGAAATAGGTCTTATTTATGTCAACGGACAACGCTTTCCAGAGACCAACATTACTGCTTCCGCAATCACTTACAATTGCAACACAGTTATATGATATTTTATGCAATAGGGTGATCAGATCCATTAACACATCTTTTGTCATCTTTTTGTCAAAGTCTAGATAGATAGGCTGTTTCCAAGTAGAAAATAAGCTTCTAACCATACAGACTTGCATTAAATTGTAAGGACCTAGCACCTGATCTTCACCAACACAATACTCTAAAGTGGTTTTAACTTTGACTTCATCAAAAGAAATGACTACAGTTTTCTCTCTTGCAGACATATTTTCTCCTGCTACCTTTAGAAAAGTTAGTACATCTTCTAAAACTCCCGGCGTTATTCTGATTTTTGATGCCCACTTTCTCAAAGATGACAACGCTGGCAACGGAAAATTAAGTTTAGTTCGCAAAAATATATAGCATTTCTTGCTGAGGTAACGAATAGTAAAAGCAACTGCAATCTCTTCAGTAGTCCAATTAACGCGTTTCTTTTTGTTTAGAAGAATAGAAATTTGATTTTCTGTTAAGAGTTTTCTCAGTATTTTTACCGTTTCCTGTTTTTGTGCAGGTTTATCTTGCTTGTTCTTTCTTCTATAGTATAAAAGTTGTTTTCTCTGCAAATTCAATTTGCGTTTCATATTTCCATCTCTGTAGATAATTTAGTGTGACTTTCACGAAACTCCGCATATTGTTTAGATAATATATTTTCTGCTGGGACAGTTAAAGGCTTATCGGTTTTAAATTCTGCTGTTGAAGACGCTGTTGACAGCTCACTTGCCGCTAAACATGAAGCTATCGATTGTTCGGCAATCAATCTATTTACTTCTTCTTTCCTTTCATTTTCCTTTTTTCTTTTTAAATATGCTTCCCCTCTTGTCGCAACTTTCTTTATATCTTTGGACATTTGTGGATGATTTACACTAGGCACAGCAGTGTATTTAAGCTGTTTTCGTACAGGAAACCCTAGCAATAATTACTATGTATTAGAATAATTTATCTCATAACGTATAAATACATTTATTACCTAATAATTCGTTCCGCATATCACGTTCATAATCGTTTGCATTAAAGTGGATTGAGCAAATTTGGCTAGTATTTGGATTCCACTTATCTGCTCGTTTGCAGCGCCTTATCCATTCTTTACGGACAGTATCGGATACGAAGTTTGTCGCCTTTGGAAAGTTGTGATAAACGATTTCTCTATTGGTAATTTTCGTAGAAATACGACTGTTATTACAGCCAACTACCGCACAACGACGTCCCGGCATTTCAGTCGCTAATTTACAAAGGGTAACGGCGAAAACTAAATTAAAACACTTTACTTTAACTCAAGCAACCCAAGACCTCAACTATTTATCGGTGCGACTGGTCCGTTTGTGACGTCACAGGAGGCGGAGTCACTGCTCGATGCGAACAACACTGCCGGTATAGGTATCTGGCTATCCTATGTTCTTATACAATCCTTGGTTAGAACCCACAGAATTACATTAAGGCGCAAATGCGGCGCGGCCTGCATAAATCATTATAGATACCTGATGAATGTGACCCGATATTGGCCGATAGTACACGATTCCATAAAAACATTTAGGATATTTTACGGCGCAGTTATCTAGCGGCCAGTGTTTCAGTGCCGGCAATGGGATTATCGTATCGTATCCGACGTTTGTACCGAAGTTTGTGATATAATTACAGTACAGTACAAGTGAAGGAACGCTTTTCTTACCGGGGCCATTTAAAAGCGGCTGATCTTTTTAACGAAGATAAATATTCAGAGTTTTCAAAAAATTTCCCTGACTGTGACTGTTTTAAACGATGTATGTTCATTTTATCCGATGTTGAGCAAATCAAGATTAAGAACGAGTTGGAGGTAATTTACTCGAGAGAAGATTTAAAAGAAATTGTTGGAGCAATGAATCTTCTTTTATTTGTTATGGAAAATAACCTTAGTGAAACATTTATCGAAACATCGAAAATATTAAAAATTATCGTGACGACTCCAATGACAACAGCCGAAGCAGAACGCACTTTTTCGACGCTTAAACACATAAAAATATTTTTGCGAAATACCATGCTTAATGACTTGACAGACTAAATGCTTTAGCTATGATGTCCATAAATCGAAATTTAGTGCACGAAATTAACAATTTTGATGATAAAGTCGTGGAAAAATTCATTTCCATGAAGAACCGCAGAGCGGATTTCATTTTAAAAAAAGACTTACCCACCCATTTTGTTTAGTTTAATCTGTGTAAATATGTTGTTCTTTCTTTTTTCAACTTATAAACCGTGGCTACCTACTTTGTGAAGTGAGTTTTTATGACATAAAAACTATTCCGCTGTTCCAGCTCTTCGTTTTTGCAAACTTGAATTTTAAGGTAGGTGGATTTTTTTTAAAATGAGCCCCTTATTTTGGATTTTTACCGTTTCGATTTACAATTATTATTGTTTTTGTCGTTATTGTAGGTATTAATATTTTTTAATTCCTATGTATTTATTCAACTTAATTAAATGTTATAATAAATGGATACTTTTTCGCGCAATTTGCCTATACCGTGTGTCCCAATTTCGATGCTCACCATTGGTATCTCGGTTATTAGAAGATATAGAACAACGGTTAAATGGGGAATGTTTTGCAGAATTCAATACTCGCGGCAAATCTCATTTCAAATTTGACCTAACTTTTTAAATTTTTAAAATATTTTGAAAAATCAAAAATTTGCCGATTTCGTTATTCCTCAATAACTTGATAACGCTTAGTCTGACCTCTTTTAAAGTTTTACATTGTTGAGACACTTTTTTAAAACAAATTATTTGATACAAACAGAAACCCCCGATTGTCATTTGTTTTTAAGTTATTACCACTATCTTTTGTTTTTCATATGGCGGCCATATTGGATTTTGGGTTTGTTAGGTAGTCCTCAAAATGTGCTTTTCAACGATGTATAACATGCCTGAAAAATTTTTATTTATAAGCAAAATATTAATAAAAACGTAAATTAATCTTTAATATGAAATTAGTAGGCTGACAAATTAAACACCAATATCAAATGAAAGTGAAAAGATATTCTAAGTATAGCAAACGCCAATTAAGGTGGCGCGAGGAGGGGTAAGTTCGCGCAGGATTAAAAGTAGTGGGGAGATTTGTATTTGGTTTTACATCAAATGTCAGATAATTCTAACCTCTGAGCGTGTATCACTAGCAAAGATATTATGTTCCATCAAACGTCAATGACAAATGTATTCTGACAATGAAACAAAACGATAACCTGTCAAAGTACAATTAGTGCTGCAGAGATAAATTAATTAAAACTACTTGTAGTTAGTGATAAGTAATTATTGTCAAGTATTAAGATTTATAAGTATTGATAATGGCACATACATATTCAAACGAAGAAAAAGTTGATATGTTGGAAGTGTATTTCAAAGCAAATAGAAACACTAAAAATGCGTGCACGAGTTATGCAGAGCGTTTTCCAGAAATACAACAGCCACACAGGACAATTTTTAGAAGACTAGTTAGCAAATTAAAAAACTTTGGAAGCTTCGAACAAAAACGAGCTAACTTGAAGTTAATGATGCTGATACACGTCTAAATAATATTTTGCAGAACGTTAGGAACAATCCCAGCACATCAGTTCGTCGTGTGACACGAGATTTCAACAGGGATTTCAAAATCTACTGTTCACAGAACCTTGACGAAAAACAAGTATCACCCTTACAAACCAACAATTGTACAAGGTTTAAGTGATAATGACAATCTCCGACGATTACAGTTTAGCAGGTGGTACCTTCAAAAATGTGAATATGACGCTAATTTTCCTAGGAAAATACTATGGACAGATGAAACACGATTTACCAATTGTGGAGTGTTCAATAGGAATAATTATCATCATTGGTCTACTGAAAATCCACATTTGGTAAATCAAAGAAGATTTCAAGTTCGATTTGGTTTTAATGTCTGGTGCGGTTTAATTGGTATGACATTTTGTTTACATTTTTTTTTGTTTTTTAAACTCTTTTTTTCGTTATAGATAATCAGTTAATAGGTCCTTTCATCTTTGATTACAATTTAACTGGTAACAGATATTTGGAGCTACTAACAAACGAGATAATGCCTGCTTTGAGGTAAATTATTAATCCCGAGAACATGCAAAACATCTGGTTCCAGCAAGATGGTTGCCCGGCCCATAACACTCGTAACGTGCAACATTTTTGAGAGAAAACTTTAATGAGAGAGTGATTTCAAATAATGGACCAGTGCAATGGCCTGCGAGATCACCCGACCTTACCCCGCTTGACTTTTATTTATGGGGTACCACTAAAAACGAAGTATTTGATTTTGAACCGCCAGAAACTCGGGAAATTTTAGAACAAAGAGTACTAGATGTGCTACGATCAGTAAACGGAAACACGCTACGTAGAGTTTGTAACTCTACTCGAACAAGGTGTCAAAATTGTGTGGAACAGAATGGTCGTCATATTAAACAATTTCTTTAAGTGAATGTGAACTTTAAGTTCTGTATCTTTACTTTTTATTTATATAATTTTTTTATCGTTTCGTTTGTTTACAGTATTACTTAGAATATCTTTTCACTTTCATTTGACATTGGTGTTTAATTTTTTAGCCTACTAATTTCATATTAAAGATTAATTTACGTTTTTATTAATATTTTCCTTATAAATAAAAATTTTTCAGACATGTTGACATCGTTGAAAAGCACATTTTGAGGACTACCTAACAAACCCAAAATCCAATATGGCCGCAATATGAAAAACAAAAGATAGTGGTAATAACTTAAAAACAAATGACAATCGGGGGTTTCTGTGTCTCAACAATGTAAAACTTTAAATGAGGTCAGACTAAGCGATATCGAGTTATTGAGGAATAACGAAATCGGCAAATTTTTGATGTTTCAAAATATTTTAAAAATTTAAAAAGTTAGGTCAAATTTGAAATGAGATTTGCCGCGAGTATTGAATTCTGCAAAACATTCCCCATTTAACCGTTGTTCTATATCTTCTAATAACCGAGATACCAATGGTGAGCATCGAAATTGGGACACACGGTATGTCATTTGGTATTTGATTTCTGGCGCGCCCCTCCAAACTCAAACCCCACGACATGCCACTGCAAAATACAATAAACAGATGAATTGCTATAAATACACTACATTTTGACTATCTTTTATATCATTTAATAATTTTTCAATAACAAGTTGGAATACATTTTAACACATAATTTTATTTACATATGTATGTAAAAAAACAACTTTATGTATGTTTTAGGTATTGTTACAACACTATTGGTTTCTATATTACATTAACACCAATTTATTCATGAAGAATATTTATTGTGACCATACATTTTCAAATATTTTAAATATGTATAGTGCTATTTAACATCATTAGATTTACGTTGCCTAAATAATATACCTACCTTTCAACATTACAAATGTGTGTATGCACATGTATGGAAAGTAATGTATGATGTATGTATTGTTCATTACACAGTTCGGTATTATTCAGCGACTTTAGCGACTTTCAGCGAAATTATGATTCATAAGTTATGAGTCATAGGTTGCATTTGCCAAAGTATCAAAGTTGTCAACCCCAAAACAAAGAAATAGCACAGAATGTAAGCTCGGTGTTACAGTTATAATCAAATTTATAACAGAGTATGCGTATATACATAATAAACTTGCAACCAAGCGAAGATAAAACGAACCTATACTTATCTTAAACAGGTTTTTGGCGAAACGCAGGTAGGTATATCTATATTCTTATAAAATAAAATCGCTTATATTTGCCAAGGTTGTATCGATTTGATATATTGATTAATTAAAAATTTGTAATTGGGATACATTACGTATATTTACGTATAACACTTATGTTTTGCGTCATTTAGTTTTCTTTCATCTTTCTAATTCAGGTGTTATTGTTATTAATATTCTTGTTTGATTTACGTCAGAATTTTTTATCTACTAAAATATGTGATTATTGGATATAAAGATTGTATACTTTGTATCTAGTTTTTTATGAATAACATTATTTTTTATTTCGGTTTTACTTCTAGTGTCGCATCTAGGATCTAGGAATTATTTTATATGCAAATATTGTTTTGGTGACCCTTGATAACAAAAGCTTTTGAACTAATCTTTTATCAAACGCATCGATTTTGATGGAAAATTGCACAACCCAATACACATTCTAGGCAGTTTTTTAGGTAGAATCCAAAACACTGTGAAATTTAGTCCATCAGAATTAGGTTTTGAGGTACGCTATATCGACCTCTTCTAGAAAAAAAATTGTATTTCTTTAACTCATGTAACGGATGTTCATTTGAAAAGTCAATCTAGTAGCATGTGATTTACTGAGAACATTTTGAAGTATGTCGTAAATTAAAATTGACTACTTAAACTACGAAGTCGTATATTTTGACAGTTTCATACATACAAATAAATAACAAATGTGATTGACATTATCAAATGTCATTTGGATTTACGTTTACGGAACAACAAACACATACTAATATAACGGGTGTTCAGAAACATTCGAAGTCAAAGTAGTCCTTGAAAATTTGAAATCATGTCTGAGATAGATTCATACATTGACTTAATACCATTGACAGTTAATAATTTTACAAACCAGAGACTTAAGTAAAGATATACGATTTTTTTGTTCAAAGCTCGCTTGACTTCGAATGTTTCTGAACACCCGTTATATGCATCTTATTCTATCAAAATTTCAAAGTAACCTAGATTGACTTTTCAAATGAACACACGCTATAGCAAACGCCAATTAAGTTGGCGCGAGGAGGGGTAAGTTCGCGCAGGATTAAAAGTAGTGGGGAGATTTGTTTTTGGTTTTACATCAAATGATAGATAATTCTAACCTCTGAGCGTGTATCCCTTTATGATCCCCTAGCAAAGACATTAGGTTTGTTTTTGCAGGCGTTTTGAAAATCATTTTATAATCAGTTATAATATCACAAGAGCATAGAAAATAATCGATTATATACCCGAGTCACGAGACGTATTCTGCGAAACACGTATATCCTTAAAACAGCGGTGTTTTAAGGATATACGTCGAGTGAAGAGGTTATATAGGTAATCGATTATTTTCGTTTGCTCGAGTGGTATTCGTTACGATTATATAACGAATTAACTAACGAAATTTTTTTATTGGTTGAAATTAAAAGTACAATTATTATAATAAATATTTGTTGTATTATCTTTAGAAGTTGAATTTGAGGTGCTGGTGATGGTAGAGTTGGCAGAATCTTGTTTATTTCTTGGTGCCGTCTGCACGTTTCATGTTGAATGCCCAATCTTTCAAAATACTTGCTAATTGTTCGTCAGAAGTTTGAGCACAAAGTTTATAATTTCGCTGTTCACAAAATTCGGTGAACTGTTTCCAAACATATTTATTTGTTTTAACGGTATTTTGCGGTGTCAAATCTTCAATTTCTTTATCTATTTCGATCCCCGAGCTTATACCAAAGCGTTCCATGTCGAAAAAATTAAAAAAACCTTATGAAAATTGCTGATATATTTTTGAGGGTTATCAATTATCAACAAACTTCAAAATACTTGTTACCATGACAAAATTCATATTGTTGGAGGAAGCGAAAGACCAAAACGGTTATATCACGTCGTCAAGAGTATATTCACTTATCAATACATGGTAACTATGTAAAATTTGTAATTGCTATTGGCTAAATTTCAAATGAGTTATATAATCACTTTTATACGCATGCGTCAATTACAATCGTTTCCAATCTATCCCCAATTTTTTCGTTGCTAAAAGAATTTCAAATTCGTGGCAGCTAGTGACATCTACCATACAAATAGTAGAACTTCAGAATTTTCAAATCTATCACATAACGTGTGTTCATTTGAAAAGTCAATCTAGGTTATTTTGAAATTTTGATAGAATAAGACGCAAATATATTAGTATGTGTTTGTTGTTCCGTAAACGTAAATAAATCCAAATGGCGTTTGATAATGTCAATCACAAATATCAGTTAGTGCATAAAATAATCGTGCGTCGATTCTGGTTTAAATAAATTGATTCTCAGTTTTAAAATGGCTTTCACTTTAGAACATAAAATTTTTTTATTCCAGACTTATTTTCGAAGTGGTAATAAAATTGATGGTTTATGGGTTTATTCAGTTCAAGATTGCATGGTAGAATTTCAAGTTGAGTTTCCACATTTTGTAATAGATTATATACAATTTAAGAATACTTTGGATAGAACTTTAAAACTTTTTTCTGAAACTGGTAGTCTCTTAATAAAATCAGGCAGCGGAGCAATTAAGAAACGTACACCTCAAGTTTTCAATCGTGTTGAAGAAATAATGGAAAATGAACCACAAACATCTGTTCGACATTTGAGTCAACAAATAAACCTTTCTGTTGGTACAACTCACAAGTTATTAAAAAAAGATATGCAACTTTATCCATACCGTGTCACAGCAGTACAAGAATTGTTAGAAATTGATTACCCACGTAGACTACAGTTTTGTAATTGGTTTGTAAATATGAACAATGATTGAGAACTTTCGCAAAGAGTCATCATTACTGATGAAGCATGGTTTTATAAAACGGGATACCTAAATTCACAAAATACAAGAATTTGGAGTAGTGAAAATCCACGTGTAATTAATGAAGAATCGCTACATCCAGAAAAAATTGGTGTTTGGGCAGCGATAAGCCAAAGGCGAATCATTGGACCAATATTTTTTCAGGGAACCTTAACTGCTCAAAGGTACCTTACGGAAATTTTACAACCATTTGTCAATCAGTTGCATGATGATGAACTTCAAAATGCATATTTCCAACAAGACGGAGCGGAGTACCTTGTCACTGTACTGCAGAATCTTTGGATTATTTAAGAGAATTTTTTGATGAGCGTATAATTAGTCGAAATACTGAAATTGCCTGGCCTGCACGTTCATGCGATTTAACACCTTGCGACTTCTTTTTGTGGCCTTATCTAAAACATAACATATTTCGAACACCTATATTGAATTTGAATGATATGCTACAGAACAGAGAATCGAACAGAAATGCATGGAAATTAATAATAATCCAGTAATGTTGCAGAATATCATCAAAAACTTTGAACGGAGGATTTTAAAGTGCATTGATCTTGAAGGACAACATTTTCAACATTTGTTATAGTTTTCAATAAATACCTATTATTTGTTATTTATTTGTATGTATGAAACTGTCAAAATATACGACTTCGTAGGTTAAGTAGTAAATTTTAAGTTACGACATACTTCAAAATGTTCTCAGTAAATTATATGCTACTAGATTGACTTTTCAAATGAACACTTGTTACTTCTTGAGCAACATGTCTGCTTACGCGAAAATGTTCTATGAATTCATTATCTGTGTATTGAGGAATAATTATTTCAAAATAATTTTCATTCCTTATTTTAATTTTATCTTGAAATTGTATTTCTCCTTCACTGGTAAACTCGCACTCAGTACTACTATTGTTACTAGTGCATAAACTAAATAAATCTGACATTCTTTTGATAAAATCACTACGATTTACACACAACAGTCAAACAACGAGCGCGATGGAAATTTCAAAAACAGTCAGTGATAATCACAACGATGCCTACACATTTCTCCACTTTCCGTTCATAAAAATGAAACGCGCATGCGTCTGATATTCGGTTTTTACAAAAATACTCAAACCATTCCAAGTTTTCAACGATTTAAAAACTGCAAAAACGACAAATGTTTTATCAGCGTTTGATTTTATTTCTCTGTCCGAACGCTTTTTCTTCAATGCGCACACTCCTGATACTTCAAATGATTTCAAACGCCTGCAAAAACAAACCTATTATGTTCTGTCAAACGTCAATGACAAATGTATTCTGACAATTACTTCAGTAGTGGGGGTGGACGTTTTTTAAAACGGCTTCTGCGCACCCTATCCTCGCGCCAATTTACGCGCCAACTAAATTGGTGCTTGCTATACATGCACATCTTCTCCCTCATCACGGAATAATTTTTGTTCACCGTTTAACCGCCCACTCATCACATTTGCACCATCGTAAATTTGGCAACCTAGTTCTTCAAATCGATTTCGCAACAAGCTAATGATTCCTTTACGTATAAAAAAAGCGATTGCGTGTCCAAATTCTCGGCAGCTATAAAACCAATGAAGCGTTCGTAAATGACACCATCATAACAGTATCGTAATACGATGGATAACTGCTCAGTTTTGCGAATACCTCTTGCTTCGTCACAAATAACCACAAAATATTTGGCGTCTCTAACTTCTGCACTAATCTGTTGACGAATTAATTTGGCGTAAATTGACAAAATTTTATTTTGTGTAAGTGGGCTAGTATATTTCGCATTGTGTGGCAATTCTTCGTTAATTTTTTTCCAATTCATTATGCTCAGGAATTAAATACATATAACAATTCCAAAAAATTCCCGGTGTTCAGGCTGTCTGCACCTTCTTTATTACCACGTTGAGCTACGCATTGCGTTGCAGTAAACAACAAAATATCTGCTATTACAGAAAATTTTTAGGTGGGCCGGTCGCAGAATAGGCACTTCAATTCTTAGGGTAGGTCTAGGCCCCACTCTAAGAATCGAAGTGCCCCACTTATATAAAATATTAATTTTATTTACATTTACTATGTACCTAAGAAGGTTGAGAATGAGAATCGCTGCATTAGGAAAAGGTGAATGGGGAAATAAAATAATAAATGGATGGAACTAATGGATGAGTAACTGAAAAATACGTACGCCTTCGGAAAATTATCAGTGTTGTTATGAATTATTTACAATAAAATCAATAAATTATTATTCGTATTTTTGTAATTAAAAAAATTAAAACGCAAACATATACTCGTATAGATCCGAAAAATTACGAAGAACGAAATATTACATAGACCTAATCGATATTTAATGTAACAAATTATTTAATGAACATTCCTTCTTGGTAAAACTGTTGAACATAAATGTCAATAATTACGTATATGTAGGTATATCTATTCGTAAATATATATATATATATATATATATATATACCTATATAGTATATCCGATGTTAAGTTCAATGATAATGACTTTTGAAATCTTCCCCACTTGTTAGCGATTCTAGTTTTTAGTTTGTCAATTTCGTCGAGAGAATTAACCTATACGTGCGCTGACGATCATAGTGTTATGTTGTTTTTTTTGTTTTAATACATTCCGCGCTCTACGATTTTCTATTATAGTAATTTTATAAGTGAAATATCGCGAGTTTTTCTTCGATAAGTGCGAAACCAACGTTAACGGACGAGTTAAGAGAAAGGTAATACTGTTACAACATATTCTAGGCATTTAAAACTGAATCATTCTTACATTATATGGGTATTTTTCTCGCCTAATTTTTATTTGATCAATTACAATGTATGCGAGTATATTACTCTACAATATACAATTATAACAAGTGTCCCGTATCGTTATGTTCAAATTTTAGGAGTGTAAAGTAGACTTCATTTCAAGTAACAAAAACGCAAAACTTCTATATCCATTTTTATTTGTTTCAAAGTTACAGATCTATGAATGTCATTGTCAGATCATGAAAAAAAATGTAATCCCAAAGTCAATACAAACTGATTTTATTTAAAAAAAATTATACGATTCAATAGCAGGCCTGTGATTGTTAACGTCGCATAATAAAATGTTATCCTAAAATAAATAAACACGTGTCGTAGTGCATACAGTAATTTCTTGGAGATCTACAAAAAGGAGTACTGGAAATTGATTTATGATAAAGAAGGTTCTTACTTATTTCGTCAGTGCTGAACCATGGATATCATACAATAAACAATTGTTCAGATGACTGTTAACGTTGCATTCTTTAATAAAGGATTACGTTACGTTTCAGTTCATACAACAGCTTATTAGTGAGTGAGCACGTTTTCTTTATTCAAAATGCCTTATCGATTTTCTTCTCAAGACTATGCGGACATGTATTCTGTGTATGGCTACTGTAACGGCAGTGAACGTCAAGCAGTTATTGAATACCGACATCGGTTTCCCGATAGGCGCATTTCCCATTATAGAACGTTTCTGGAAGTACACAGACAATTTTGGGAATGCGGACTGCGTGATTATCTTTTCGACCGAGGAGTAAATTTGCCAGCAGACTTAGAGGAAGAAGCAGTAGCTATTGTTACAAGGGATCCAACTCTCAGTGTACGTCGAATCGCTAGACAACCAGGAGTGCCACGAACGACAGTTTGGCGAATTTTAAAACGTGAGGGCTTATATCCATATCACTATCGCAGGGGACAGGGTTTGCTTGAAGCAGACCACTATGCTCGTCTAGTTTATTCTACCTGGGTATTAAGACAGTCACGGCTTCATTTTAATTTCTGCAGAACAGTCCTCTGGACAGATAAATCTACGTTCACGAGACGTGGTGTTACAAATCTGAGAAACCTGCACATGTGGTCATCAAAAAATCCCAAAGCTATACGCCCACCTAAATTTCAACATGAATTTTCTATTAACATTTGGGCGCCCCTAATCGATGACTTGTTGATTGTTCCTGACGTTCTTCATGGGAGGTTAAATGCGGACAATTACCTTCAATTTATAATTAACGAAGTGCCAGGTCTTTTAGAGGATATCCCAATGAATGTTCGACGAAACATGTGGTTCCACATGGATGGGGCACCACCACATTTCGGAATTGCTGTCCGAAATTGGGTTAACGTCAATTATCCAAGATGGATTGGTCGAGGTGGTCCTGTTGCATGGTCACCCAGATCACCCGATCTTAATAACCCTTGACTTTTATTTATGGGGGACATGAAAAATTTAGTCTACGCGCAAGCTTCGAACACAAGAGAGGAGTTGTTGGATCGTATTCACCTGGCTGCCGAGCAAATCCGACGAAACAAGTATGAAATTCGGATAAGTACTTCTTCTGCTGGTTTGCGGGCACAAGCCTACATTCAACAAGGGTGGACATTTCGAAAATATTATTAATTGAACTTTTTTAAATAAAATCAGTTTTTATTGACTTTAGGATTACATCTTTTTCATGATCTGACAATCACATTCATAGATCTGTAACTTTGAAACAAATAAAAATGGATATACAAGTTTTGCGTTTTTGTTATTTGAACAGAAGTCTACTTTACACTCCTAAAATTTGAACACCTTCTATAGATACAAAGGGACGTTTTTATATTCCCGGACTAGGCACAGCGCCCGTTCTAGCGATTACGTCGCCCCAGACAAAAAGATAAATTGCCACCGCTTAAGAATATATATATAAATATATATATATATATATATAAGGTAAACTTAATTAGTCGGCGATTAAAGGTCTGGTTATTACTTCAAAGTGTATATATTTAAATGATGCCTTTGTCAAGGATATATATCCTTGACAAAGGCATATTGCCGAAACATGTAGGATTATTTTAAATATATACACTTTGAAGTAATAACCAGACCTTTAATCGCCGACTAATTAAGTTTACCTTATCATACCAAGGTCACGAAAATACTATATATATATATATATATATATATATGGTAAACCTAATCAGTAGGCGATTAAAGGTCTGTATATTACTTCAAAATATATGTATTTAAAAAACTCTACATGTTTCGGCTGTATACGCCTTTTTCAAGAGAATACAAAATATGAATGACAGGATATAAATGTCAAGTCATGACATTTATATCCTGTCATTCATATTTTGTATTCTCTTGAAAAAGGCGTATACAGCCGAAACATGTAGAGTTTTTTAAATACATATATTTTGAAGTAATATACAGACCTTTAATCGCCTACTGATTAGGTTTACCATATCATACCAAGGTCACGAAGTTATTATATATATATATATATATATATATATATATATAATTGAAAAGAAATTATCAACCGTGATATATTATCAAAAATTAATTAAAATTCGGGTAAGCGGTCAATTAAAAAACTCCTTTATTAAATTACCCTATATTTCGCGACAGACTTTGTCGCTTCTTCTGGGGTAAAAAATGTAGAGTTCAAAAATAATAAAATTGACGTACAAAATATAAAAATGATTCAATCATCGCCTACTGATTAGGTTTACTATATATATATATATATATATATATATATATATACATATATTGGAAGGAATTTCTTATTTTCTTGGCCGTAATTATAATGTAAAACAAAAAGTAATTGTTTCTTGGTAGTAGCGGCCAGGTAATTAAAACAATATTTAATTTATGTTGACGTTTCGATACTATATATAATACCTTTTTCAAAACTGAAACATTTATTGAAAAGTTAAAATAAAAAATACTTACATTAAAATTGTGCTATTAATATGTAATGTTCGTTTTTGGTTACCATTTCTAAACAAAACAAAATTATGTGTGTCTTGCTAGTTTAGACTTTTTTATGGGGCATGTGTTTACTATCGTTTTGACGTATGAAAATGGTTGTAGTGTCACCCACCATACAGTTGGTTTAAGCTTTTCTCGAACATGTGTTTTTTTTTATTATAATTTTTTTAATGTTTATAATTGTTATTATACGGAGGGGGCGGGTGTTATAAAATGGATAGGTATATAGGTATTTTGTAAAGTTATTTGTGTCTGTTCTGTCGTTTCTAGAATCTATGTTTTTTTGAATGTGTATGCTTTCTAATATGTTTCTTGCCTTGTTATTTTTTTCGGATGTAATTATTGAGGTTTTATCGAAATTGAAAGTGTGATTGGTCTGCTTGATGTGTTTTTTAGGGCAGTACTGTTATTTGAGAAGTTATGTCCATTTACACGTTCTTGCAGATGTTGTGTTGTTTAGCGATGTATACACCTTCGCAGTCGTTGCATGGGATTTCATAAATAACTTGTGTTTTTTTAAATGTGTATTTTGAGTGTAAGTTTTTGAGATTATTGGAGTTTTTGTGAGCTACTCTTATGTTATATGCTGCTAAGATTTTATTTTTTCTGATAGGTTGTTTATATAAGGTATTGGGATATATTTATAAGTAGTTTGGGGGTTGTTTTCCTTGGCTTTTGTTATATTTGTTCTATCTGTGTTGTAATGTTGATATAATTTTTGTTTTATTATTTTGCTAATGCATGGGAGGGGATAGTTATTTTTTTTGTAGAGAACCTTTTGTTTGTGATAGAATTTTTGGTCTGAATTCTGGGTTTGTTAATTTAATTGCTCTATTAATTAACCCCATTGCTTTTTATGTGATATTGATTGGCATGAATAGAAATTAAGAAAACGGTCAGATGCAGTTTGTGATAGATCTTTTTTTCAGTGCGTACTAATATTTCCTAAACAATACAGAAATCTCTGCTTATTTCCTTAGATGTTGTTTCGATATAGTAATATACCCACTAACGTAGCCATATAAGCCATATTCTTGTTTTATACAAATTGTTTTTGTTATATTTTTTATTCAAATATTCGCGTCAATTTATGCTAAATTTATAATTTTGTTTTACTAATTTTACAAAAAAGAAGTCGTCAACTGCAACGGCATTTTCTTCTTCCTGGAATGATCATTTCATTAGATGACTACCGGCATTATAAGTAATAAAACCAAGGATATCTACTTCGTTATTTGCAACAAACATAAGAATTCTTTCAACATATTTATCTTTTATGAGTCACATATTTGGTTTTGTCTTTATCTAAAGGTTTACCAATTAGTTTTATTAATTAAAAAAACACTCATACTAAACAAATAGTTTTGGTTATAAATTACAGTTCCTTCTGCGACAATTATAGGACCAGATAATATTGTCAATGCTAAGCTGAGCTCTCTGTAATTGCAGGATATTAAACACATCTCCGATGCACTCCCTTTTAGACTAAAATTTGCATTAGATAAAATATTCTTCAAAAGTGACTACCGTTACATTAACAACAATGATCTCACTCATATTTGATCTAATTTTGATTTCTTTTTTCGCTCCTTGAAAGTCAACATAATTTTAATAATTTTCGGCATTTTTTATTGTTATTTTGAATAACAATAAAAATAAAAAGGCACGGCTCGTGAAGACGTACTGTTGGGGCATGTACAACGATGCGAGTGCTTCGTGTATTCTCGTTTACTAACTGTAGCGTTTTCTTAGTAAACACCGAAAACACACGATGCACTTGCATTATTGTACGTGCCCCTAGAGTACGTCATCACGAGCCGCACATATGACTGGTGTAAAGAACACAAATACAAGTTCAATATTAATATTTTTTGTGAACCTGTCCGAACATATCCCTCCACAGACATGAATCTGTAGAAATATGAAATACGTATTTGCGAGTTAAAAGATCGATTCCCTAAACTTTGTTTTTAAAAAGAAAAAAAGGAATTAATTATCAACCTTTTAATTGTTTGAATTCCATAAGAGTACTTGATTTTAAAGCAACAAGAATATAATTGAATTCTACAATGAGTGTTACATATATTTATAATAAATTTGCGGAATATTATCGTTGTGGTGATTCTCTGAACAGCTTCCGCCGTTGTCTGTGGGATCCGTCGAGTCCGCACTTCTGTGGTATGATGTGGTTACGTAACGTGCGGGAGGGACATATTCGGACACGTTCACAAAAAATATTAATATTGAACTTGTATTTGTGTTCTTCATACCAGATTTTTAATAATATTTAAGTATTATTAAAAATACTTTTGCATTTTACAAACTGGTAGGGTTTTACCCATTTATGTATGTTTCAATTATTCCGTCACATTACACATGAGGTTATTCCGTAAATATGAGTGAAGACACAAACAAAATACAGTTTCTAGAGATGAGGCAGTGCCACCTCTGGAAACACTTCGTTAGTTCTGCATTGGTTATGTAGACAAAACGTGTACTTCGGTCGTCTGAAAATATGCAGCGCTGTATATATTTCTACGTATTTATCTGAGTAGCTTCACCGTAATTAATGATTTGAATAAGCAAATAATCTTAACGCATTTCGCAGACATTTAAACACAATAGTTTAATGTTTAACGCGCAACTTTGTACAGTGTTTTGTCTATACAGGCTGATTCATTTTCGGCCCTCACCATGGGGATCTCTCTTATTATTGGAGATAAAGTATAGGTTTAAATTTGGCAAAGTTGTTAAATTTTGTGTTTGTTATAAATCCGTAAAGAAAATAGACCTGTGACAAATGACCTTCGTCATTAAAAAAAAAAACGCGAAAACCCCATTTTCTTCTTTTACCTGTAGCACCGACATTTGGCCTTGTAGAGAAAAAATAAAAACACATCTTTGTGGCCATTTCTAAATCTTTATCCAGTGGTGTACTCTAAATTTTTATACGACGTTTCGTTTCATTCTGGTCATCACCAACTATCTAATTTCTTATAGGCGCCATATTGGATTTAGACATCCTCAGAAAGAGTTTTTTTTTCTGATTTCAACCATGTACCACATGCTGACTAAAGTTTTTGACTTTAGGTTTTATTTGAAAGAATAAATTATAAGATTAAATAAGGTAGCCTTTGGAATTTCAATCTGTCAAACATTTCATTTATTGTTCATTAATAATACAAAAATGTCATACACTAACGAAGAGAAACGAGATATAATAAGTATTTTTTATTCTTCGAACCGAAATTCAACAGTAGCGAGTACAAGATTACAAAAACATTAATAAAAATACATAGAAAAGCAAACAATAAACAATTACAGTAAATGTTCGATTATCTGGCCATCTTCGGTAATGCACAATTGGGCACGCCTTCTGGCATTTTGTACTGCCCTTTGTATAGTTCTTCTAGGAACTGCATCGAAGGCATTCTGAAATCTGTCTCGTAATTCTTCAATGTTTTGTGGCGCATCTACTTTATAAATATTATTTTTAACATATCCCCATAAAAAAAAAATCTAGCGGACTTAAATCAGGTGATCTCGCAGGCCATTCAACAACTCCCCTATTTCCAATCCAACGGTTTGCAAACTCTTAATTTAAGAAATTTCTAACAACAGCTGCATTGTGTGCAGGTGCGCCATAAATATTGTAATTGATTTAATGGGGTATTGTCGTCAAGATAGTCAGATACGTATGTACGTAAAATGTTTAAATATCTTTCTCCATTTAAATGTTCTTCATACATAACTGGTCCTAAGAGACGATTTGCCAAAATACCCATCCAAACGTTTATTCCAAAACGATGTTGTGGTCTTCTAGCCCTGTTTTGTAGGGGATTTTGTACTGCCCAATAGTGCTCCGTATTTCTGTTGAACATTCCAGAATTTGTAAATTTTGTTTCATCTGACCAGATGATTTTGCTTAAAAAATTTTCTATTCTTCCCATTAACCAATTACAATATTCTAGCCTTCTCAAATTATCTCTAGGCAGTAAAGAGTGACTAACATGGATCCTGTATGGTTTAAATCTACTTTTATGTAAAGTTCTCCAAACTCTGGACTGGCACAAATTTAATTCTGACGCTACTTCGCGTGTAGAAATTTATGGATTATTATTTATCTATCAAAGTACAAGATTAACATGAAATTTGAAAACACGCTTTTAATTTACCATTTGTAAAATATCTTGTCGATTTTCATTTAAATTCCTGTTGTTTTGTCCATTACGCGGCTTAGTAAACGATCCATTCTCGACCAAATTTCTGTCGAGATCTAGAAAAATGGTACGATGAGGCTGTTGTCGTTCTGGATATAATTGTAGATATCTTGTACTCGCTACTGTTGAATTTCGGTTCGAAGAATAAAAATACTTATCATATCTCGTTTCTCTTCGTTAGTGTATGACATTTTTGTATTATTAATGAACAATAAATGAAATGTTTAACAGATTGAAATTCCATGGCTACCTTATTTAATCTTAAAATTTATTCTTTTAAATAAAACCTAATGTCAAAAACTTTAGTCAGCATGTGGTACATGGTTAAAATCAGAAAAAAGACTCTTTCTGAGGATGTCTAAATCCAATATGGCGCCTATAAGAAATTAGATAGTTGATGATGGCCAGAAAGAAACGAAACGTCGTATAAAAATTTAGAGTACACCATTGGATATAGGTTTAGAAATGGCCAAAAGGATGTGTTTTTATTTTTTCTCTACAAGGCCAAATGTCGGTGCTACAGGTAAAAGTAGAAAATGGGGTTTTCGCGTTTTTTTTTTAAATAACGAAGGTCATTTGCCACAGGTCTATTTTCTTTACGGATTTATAACAAACACAAAATTTAACAACTTTGCCAAATTTAAACCTATACTCTATCTCCAATAATAAGCGAGATCCCCATGGTGAGGGACGAAAATGAATCAGTCTGTATATACGGAAGTTTGTTTGAATGTTTCCGCATGTTGATCTCGATGTATTTTGAAAATATGGTTTTTACATTGAGTTGGAATGAAAAAATATGACAGTTAAGTTCACGACGAGGTTAAATATAAAAAATTCATATTACAAAATCATACATAAAACATATTTTTTATGTATAAATTTGAGTAGATGAAGGTTCATCTATGAATCAGATCTTAATAGCACTTCGCCCACGAAAATAAGTGTAATTTGTCAGATTCGTGGTCGTATGATGTGTGTATTATCTTCCGCGTGTTGTACCGCGTTTAAGAATAGTCCAGAAGAGAACTCTTGGTGTCTTGACGTTTCCAAGTACTCTTCGTCGGAGGTTAAAAACATAATTATAATTCCATCTTTCAACTCTTCAGGACCGTTCTTCAACGGTACAATATCTGGAAGATCATATACATACATATTTTCAATCTCTCTATATTTCGCAACAAAGTCGCTGCTTCTTCAGGAGATGAGAATCTAGAGTTAAACTATGGAAATATCGTAAATATATATATATACATATATGGTAAACCTA